>OX451735.1:224556395-224940106 GCA_948472305.1 Vicia faba
TTATGATCGACTCTGCTTCGTGTCTATCCATGCATCTGAGCAGGACCGAGTCATAATTTCTCTTGTAAAGGACGTCTCCTGATAAGAGGAACTTGGATGCTAACTTTCTAAGCATGCGCTTATCACAAATTGTAGCATTTTCGGGATACTCTTGCTTCTCAAGGTACCGTGTGATGTTGTAATACCACGACTTCTAATCATACATATCATCGGTTGATAGATAATGGGCGGGAAAGACATGTGACAGCTCTTTGTACCTGAGGATGCATATGTTAGGCGCCCTATTTGGAAAGCTCATAGAGAACATTGATTCTAAAGTGGCTAAAGCATCGGACAACTGGTTTTCGTCCCTGGGAATATGTTCAAAGGTGACTTTATCAAAAACGGGTATTAGTTACAAGATATAGTCTTTGTATGGAACCAAACTGGGGTTCTTCGTTTCCCAATCACCTCGTACCTGATGTATGACCAAAGCAGAGTCTCCAAAGACATCAAGGATTTTGATTTTAAGGTCAATGGCTACTTCTAGACCCATCACGCATGATTCGTATTCAGCCACATTGTTTGTACAATCCAAATATAATCGGGCCATAAATGGTGTATGAGTATTACGCGGAGAAGTCAGTATTTCCCCAATTCCATGGCCGGCAGCGTTCGAGGCACTATCAAACGTAAGATTTCATCGCTCTTCTGGATCGACCCCGTCATAATCATCAAGCTTCATAACATCTTCATCAGGGAAGTGAAATTTCATTGATTGATACTCTTCCAACGGATGATGAGCAAGATGATCCGCCAGAATGCTACCCTTGATAGCCTTTTGTGTAACATACTGAATGTCATACTTAGATAAAAGAATCTTCCATCGAGCAAGCCTTCCTATGAGTGCTGGTTTTTCAAAGATATACTTTATCGGGTCTATCTTTGATATTAGAAAGGCCGTGTATGTCAGCATATACTGCCTTAGACGTCAAGCAGCCCAAGCAAGCGCACAACAAGTTTTTTCAAGTAAAGAATACATGGATTCACAATCGGTAAAATTTTTACTCAGATAATAAATGGCGTACTCTTTACGTCCTGTTTCGTCCTGCTGTCCAAGCACACAACCCATGGATCCTTCCAGCACCGTCAAGTACATAATGAGTGGCCTCCCGGGCACTAGAGGGATAAGAATTGGTGGCTCTTGGAGATACTTTTTGATCTTTTCAAAGGCTTCCTGGAAATTATCATCCCATCAGACATCTTGATTCTTGCGCAACAATTTAAAAATGGGTTCACAAGTACCTGTGAGGTGAGAGATGAACCTGGCTATGTAGTTCAATCTCCCAAGGAACCCTCTTACTCCTTTTTCATTTTTTGGCGCTGGCATATTCTGTATTGCTTTTACTTTGTCGGGATCTACCTCAATTCCTCGTTGACTCATGATAAAACCAATTAGTTTTCCAGATCGCACCCTGAAGGTGCACTTATTCGGATTAAGCCTTAGTCTAAACTTTTGCAGACGCGCAAATAACTTTTGCAGATGGACCAAGTGTTCATCCTCTGTTTGTGATATTGCAATCATATAATCAACATATACTTCGATCTCCTTATGAATCATATCATGGAAGACCGTCACCATGGCACGTTGATACATTGCAACAACATTTTTTAGGCCAAAAGGCATGACGTTATAACAGTAAGTACCCCATGGAGTAGTGAATGTCGTGTTTGTCATGTCTTCCGGGGCCATCTTTATCTGATTGTATCCCGAAAAACCATCCATGAAGGAGAAAACCAAGGACTGAGCCGTATTATCAACCAATACGTCGATGTGAGATAACGGGAAGTCATCCTTTCGGCTTGCTTTATTCAAATCTCGATAGTCCAGACACATGCGCACCTTCCCATATTTCTTAGGGACGAGTACAATGTTGGCAATCCAATCTGAGTATTCACACACCAACAAAAAGTCTGCATTCAACTGCTTTTCAACTTCTTCTTTGATCTTGAGAGACATATATGGACGAGTTCTCCTCAACTTTTGCTTTACCGGAGGACATTCTGGTTTGAGTGGCATATGGTGCATGACTATATTCGTATCTAAACCAGGCATATCTTCATACGACCAGGAAAAGATGTCGGAGTACTCTCTGAGAAGCTCAATCAACCCCTTCTTTACATCATCTTATAAAGCGGCCCCTATCTTGACCTTTTTTTTCACTTTGTCGGTGCCGAGATTGATGACCTCAATAGCTTCTTAATGAAGCAAGATCGTTTTCTCTTCTTGTCTCAACAAGCTTGCCAATTCCTCTGGAATTTCACAATATTCCCCGCTATCCCCATCGGCTTGGTCATTCGGATTTCAAAGGATATTGGTGCAAGGAACTGTAACATAGCCTTTTTTATGGAATTCGAGGCACACCTGTATGATTGATGAATCATGCCTTATTTTAGAATATGAATGCGAATTGAAAAATGGTTAAAGAGTTAGAAGAAAAATCATTGCCGTTTTTATTTTACAAAAATAAGAAAAGATAGAGAGCAAAAAATTGTATGCAAAATGACATTTTATTCAATACTTAAACAAAAATAGAAACATAAGGGGCCCCTTTTCACAAGATGTCAACATGCTTCGGCCAAAAGCATGAAAATTATTTAAAACAAGAACATTACATGTCAAAGAAAACCACTTCGGGAATATCAGTAGCAGTCCAATTGTCGAGCTCTTGATTAGGTGCAATCTGGTAGATGTACTGAGCCATATCTACATCTTCTTTATCATCCACTGCATGGATTTGTCCTTGAACACCCTGACTATCACTAACAAATACCTCTGAAAGCGGGGGAACTTGTTTTCCTTTGAGCACGATTGGACCCGCACCAACATGATCTGAAAAAGAGGACCCGAACCCAAGTCTAGACTTGTCTTGATTTTCGCGCACCTCTATCACTTTGACCCAGTCTTCATTAGGAATCCCATACTCCATAATGGCTTTGGCATCCCTCAAGGAAACCATTGGAACTCCAGAATTCATTGTAGTTTCTAGCATGGTGGGGACTTTGTCAATAGAAATGATTTCCCAGGCTTAGAAAGGGGTTTCATTAACTTCCCCATCCACTTCAACATAACGGAAGGAAGTAACATTGTTGATCACGACATCTTCCTCTCCGCCAATAACGATGACCTTGTTTTAGACGATGAACTTCAAACGTTGGTGCAGAGTTGAGGTAACGGCCCCTTCCATATGGATCCATGGGCGTCCCAGTAGGCAAGTATAATATGGACGAATATCCATGACATAGAATGATAGGTAGAACACGTGGGGACCGATTTTGATGGGCAAGTTAACTTCCCCTTCCACAGATCTTCTTGACCCGTCAAAAGCTTTGATTGTTAGCATGCTAGGTTTCATCATAACCCCGTCCATGTTCAGCTTGAATAGAGTATGTTTAGGCATCAGGTTCAAAGAAGACCCAGTGTCTACCAGTACTCGAGAAATCACAGTGTCTAAACATCTAATGGAAATATGCATTGCTTTATTATGAGCTCGGCCCTCCGGAGGGAGCTCGTCATCAATGAAGCCCAGACAGTTCCCTGCGGAAATATTTGTAACAACCCCTTCAAATCGGGCCACATAAATTTCAGGATTTACATGGGAACCGTGCAGAATTCTCATCAAGGCGGTTCGATGAGCTTCGGAGTACAAAAGGAGGGATAAGATTGAGATCTTTGCAGGCATCAGATTCAGCTGGTCGACCACCTTAAAATCACTCTTCTTGATTACCCTGATTAGCTGCTCCACTTATTGTTCAAAATACATCCCAGGAGAATCATTAACTACCTGTTTACCTATATCTCTCACAGGAATCTCTTCGATAACCTCTTAAGGAGGTGGTGGAGTAGGAGCGAAGACTCACCCACTTCGAGTTATTCTACTAGTTCCGCAATGTTGGTTATATCCCTATTTTCAATCGGCGGACAGATAACCTTCTTTCCACGAATGTAAACAGCATTATATTACCATGGCACTGCCCTATTATCAGTTAATGTATCGGTAAACGGACTTGGAAGTGTTGATGCTTGTATAACCAACGGAACCCTTGAAATGTTCCTCTGAACATTGGCTGAATAATACGAAATCTCTAGAATAGAAACATCACCTTCGGGGATGACTTTCTCAACTCTAACAACCCCTTCGTCCATCAATCTTTGAATGGAATTTTTCAAATCATCACACTCGTCCAGATTGGATGAGAATTTCAAACAAAAGTCGTGAAGCTCTTGTAGAACTTCCTGCAGCAAAATATGCTCTCTTAGAACTGTCACTGACATCTGAACCTCATCAACCTGCATCTTTAAGTCATGACCATCATCGAACCCGATTTCATTAGAAGTAGCACCAAAATGGGGAGGCATTGGGTTGTTCTGAACATTAGGGCCTATAAAAGAGAAGCTTAACTCCATGGCCTCCAAAAGATCTTGCACCTTGTACTTTAAAGCTCTGCAGTTTTCGATTGAATGACCTAGAGCTCAAGAATGAAACTCACAACGTGCATTAACATCATAACCCCTTGAAAGTCCTGCTGGTGGGGGAGGTAACACTCGGAGTTATACCAATTGACCAACTAGCAATTGTGGAAGCAATTGGGTGTACGACATCGGGATCAGATCTAATTTCCTCTCGGGATACCTTTGCTGCCTTTGTTGACCGCTTTGCCCTTGGGGCCTTTGATTCTGTTGATAGTTTCGTGGCGGCGCATATTGTTGTTGTTGAGCAACAACGAGAGTTTGGTAGTATTGAACCTTTACACTAGATTTCCCCTTATCATCAGAGGCATTGCTCACTTCTCCTTCCTTTTTATTAATAAAGCCGCCATAATATGGTTTCTTTCCACTACCCGAGTTGTTGTTACCATTTTTGCCAGATGCACCTGTAATAGTCCCTACTTTAGTACACATTTCAACACGCTCCCCGATGATGACCATATCCGAAAATGAATCAGAAGTATTGCCGAGCATATGTTGCAAGTACGGGCCTCAGAGGGTACTCATAAACAGATCTACCAGTTCTCAGTCCAGGAGAGGAGGCTGAACCCTTGCTACAAAATTGTGCCACCTCTGGGCATACCCTTTGAAAGACTCACTAGTCTTTTGAGACACACTCTGCAGCTGTGCACGGCTATGTGCCATGGCGGTGTTGTAATGATAATGATTTAGGAAATCATCGACAAGCTCGCCCCGAGTACTAACATGAGTTTGCTCCAATTGCATGTACCATTCTAATGGAGCTTCAGCAAGACTGTCCTGAAAGAAATGCATAAGCAATGGCTCGTTGCTAGCATAAGCAGCCATCTTTCTGCAATAAGATCGGATATGAGTCTCTGGGCATGTAACCCCCTTATACTTGTCAAAATCAGGTACCTTAAACTTCGGTGGAATCACAACCCTTGGAACAAAACACATAGCAGCGGCACTGAATCCCAGTTTCTTAGAAGTCTCCATAGCCTTCAAGTGTTCTTCCCAAGCCTTGTACATCTTAGCAGTTTCAGACAAATCAGTCGTATAATCCTTTGGAGGGTCATTAAGATTGATGACATCATGATGGTCATCCATAATCAGTTGTGGGTTCTCTTTAGGAATCCCCCCATGGTCATTCCTGGGTCCACCATTCTCGGACGTGGAGACACTGTCAACTAGCTTAGTAACACTTAGTTTGAGTTCTTCCTTCCCATGGATGATGTCATAAAGAGTTTCCATGAGCTGATTCATATGATTTCCCATGCTTTCCATGTCTTTGCAGAGAGCGGCCTGGTTCTGCTTAATCTGTTCCATAATCCTCAACTTGTTGGCTCGAGTGCGATAAGGATGTAGGGATATCGTCTTGTGGATTATGATAATAAGAGGAAAAACCATCAGATAAGAATTCCTACCATAAAACATGCAATTAAAGAAATGCATGATATGTATGATGTATGAAATTATTGTCCATTCTGGTTTTCCACGGATCAATTATCGTTAGCAATAATAGAGCAACATGATGATAAGAACGACCGTATAAAGAACATATCCATAAATAGGAGAAATTCTCACAGAATTGAATACAAGAAAGTTGCGAGAGTACAAGATGAGTGATTATGTCCAACAAGCTTGGCGGCAATTGAAGTAACAATATAATAATCAGTCTGAAGGCAGGCTACCATTCTTCTTCCATTTCAATCTCAGATCATTAAGGCCCAAATAAGGTGCCTTAGCAACAACTTCAAAATCATGCTCGTTCAGAATAACAACAAGTATGTGCCTGATAATCTTGAACAAATGAGGGTATTCTTCTGGAGTTGGAACAATCTGATAGACCTGGAAGGTGAAACAGTGTAACTCGTAGTCGTAAAACTGAAGTAGAGTCAAAGCACCACCATGTCTTCCAATAAGATTTTTTTTTGCGTTAGGACGAACTAAACGGTCTTTTAAACTCTTTAAAGAAAGCCAAGAACTTGAGAGGAAAGCTTGAGTAGCACTGATTAGTACAATTTTCCCTCTTGATCTTCTCGAGAACATCACGGTTGCTAGACACTACTGATGGAAACTATAACTTTGTGAAATAACCCATAATGGACGTGCACACACAAGGTTAGTATATAGTTTTATTTTTCTGACATTTCTTTTTAAAAATAAATATGATATGATGTGAGTGAAAATGATCATGGGGTTACTACTTCCATGGTACTAATTTCCATTGTACTATCCCTGCATAGTCTATAAGTACCAGGATCACAGGTCCGAAACATAAACCAAAGAACCTCATGAACAGATTCGGAACTCAGAAAATAAATATGAGAACCTCGCAGTCACTGATAGAAATCCAGAGCATAACCATTAGAACCGACAGTCACCGTCTGAGCATAGTCACCATCTGGACATAAGCAACCATCTGAACATAGTCACCATTTGTACCTGTGATAAAGCATTCCCTCCCCACTCACGGGTGAAGACTAGGTCATGGTAAGGCAATGGTAACTCAAAATCATGGGTTCGCTTGAGAGTACTATCATCGTACACCTACGTGATAATTATAGAACCTCATTAAAACCTCATTTGAACATGGACGACACAGCCGTATAGGGCAATCTACGTCCCCTATCCGTCGTGTTCCACTCTATTCCTAGGATCCCTATGGTTGTCACTTGGCCTGGGTATTGGGCCTTTTACCTCTTCTAACGCCCACCCAACAAGAAACAGATCTAGTACATCAGTAGTATATGGAAGACAATAAAATGCAATGCATTCATATGCTCAAGTATATACAAAATGAATGAATAAACTGAAAGCATAAAATAAACACCCAAGGAAAAAGAACCAAGAGCTAGGAGCAACTCCGGGATGTACCAGCATTTGGTCGACTATCTCTAGTGAAGTTGCCAGCTGAAACAACCGGCTTAAAATCATCAAACAATAAAGTCGCCATCGAACGTCTTTTATCCCACATGGAGGGAAAGGTAAACATCGAGAAAACTTGAGAAGAGAAAAGTCATGGTCTTGCGACCCAGAGATCGGGTAAGGGAGTTTGTTACATGAGGGGAAGGTATTAGCATCCCACACGCCCGTAGTACTCTACGGTATCCATTATTATTGTCTATCCTATGGGTGTGTTTAAACTATGCTTATTGTTTACTATACTACTGAAGGGGGAATGCATGCAAAAGAAAGGGGAAAAAGAATGTAGGAAAAATAAAATTGTACTTGCTTGGGCCTTACCCCAATGCCTAGGTATCCTTTTTGAGGAATCAGAGCTACCGTAGTTCGGCTTACATGTTTTTGTTTGTTTTAGTTTTTTATGGACAATGTTAATTCCGCCTTCTGCCGTAGCTCGACATTTGGAGACTTATGTGTTTGGCACATAAGTAAATTAATCATGTCCTTACCTGAAAAGGGTTTTAGAGAAAAGGTGCTCGAGCGCACAAAATGGTTTGAATTGGTTTGTGTTTTATTACCTTGAAAAAGGGTTTGAGTGAGATTAGCATGTTTTTGATTTGCTAAAAAAAGAAGTTTTAGTTTTACATGCAAGGATGCAAAAAGGGGAAGAAAAGAGTCTAAGGGAGACTAGTCTATTTCTAACCTAATGTTATCATACAATGGTAGTTCTAAGGTTTGGATTAACAAAAGGGAAACATCTACCTAATGTTAGCATGCATGGTTTACAACCTAAGGTCTAACTCGCATCCGAACCGAGCAAGCGCATCCTAAGGGAACATGGTATGTAAAAGGATAAAGCAAACAAGCTAATAAGCTTAAGAGAGCATACCTAGAGAGATCCTATCTATGTTAGCATGCCAAAAAATTATAAGAAAACTATCCTATAGGGAACATGCAATGAGAGAGAAGTCATGATCTCAATTTCTAAATTCAGTGACTCATCAATCAACACGAAGTAAAGGAAAGCGATAAAGTCCTATAGGGAGCATGCACTGAGAGCGAAGTCGTGATCTCAATTTCTAAATTGAGTGACTCATCGATCAATAAGAAATAGAGGAAAGCGATAAAGTCCTATAAGGAGCATGCACTGAAAGCAAAATCGTGATCTCAATTTCTAAATTGAGTGACTCATCGATCAACAATCACAGAAACAAGCACAAGCACAACACACATAGAAAATGAAGTGCGGAATTCCTGCTACCGGTCTTTAAACAGCGACTTCGAGCGCACGCTCTTTATTTCCTACTTCTCACGGTATCTAGAAAAGCAGTAAGTAAGTATAATAAAGTGCGAAGAAATACGAAGGTAGTAGCAGTGACTACCAAAGCGAGCAAGTCGTCAAGAGAAGACGAAAGCACTAGAGAAGAAAGAAGTACGCGTCAAGCAAGCTTCACCAAGAAACAAACAAAGTCAGAAATAATATCCATCGGCAAACGTGTGTTGCAAATACAACGTGTAATCAGAAGTTCCTGCACAAAGCTCATAAAGCATCACACATGTCAGGACAACATACAACATGATATGAATTTTCTCAGGACGATGAGAAATAAAGCGCGTCGCATCAGAAGCGAGCATAAGCCGTATTCTTCGATCACCTAACTACTTTTTATGTTACATAATCGAAAGCAAAAAGAATGTAACTTACACAATGAACAAACGCGTCAAAATAACGAGACACGACTATGAAAATACGGATAAAACTAAAAGAAAAAATATTTTATTATTAGTTTTTATATAAGAAAAATTCTAAAAAAAACTAAAGACTTAATTCCTAAAAAAAATTCTAATATATTCTACTTTTTTTTATCGTTTTTATTATTTTTTGTCATGTATTTTATTGGCGAAAATTAACACAAAAAGTCGTAATTCTAATGAAGAAATAATGAATTCAGGGGGGCGTTAATCTGAGTTTGGGGGTGTACAGAAGCAAAATCTAGGCGCAGCCCAAAGGAGATAGTCCCATACCACTTTTTGTTACACCATCATTCAAATGCCAAAAATATGCATTGGGCTTAGAGCTCCCTTCGGTCCAGCAAGATAGGGCTACGATATAATTTTATCAAGGCCAAAGCTGAAGAAAAAAAAACTACAGGCCTAAAAGCCCCACGAAATTGGCCCAAAAACATCACCATAACTAGTCCACATATTATTGCAGCATTATTATTGTTGTGCTTGTTGATATGACAAAAAAAGGAAATATTTGGACAAAATAGTAAGCGATGGCGTAGTTAGGGTTATTATGTGACCTTTCAACTCTTGCGAAAGAAAATCATCTTCCCTCACTATCGTCCCTCTCAACCTCCACCATATGGCCACCGCATGAATCGTCTGAAAACTCCACCTCTCAACACCAAAATACGCATCTCTACCTCATCTTCTCAAAGCCTCACTTTGTTTTCCTCAATTCTTTCTCAATTAACCGAATTATGATAAACCCTAGGTCTAACCAAGTAGTAACCTGATCCTAATGGTGATGAATTGAACCAGGAAATCTTAGGGGAATGATTCATCAGAATTCACACTTCATAATGGTAACAAAAGCTTAAGCGGAAAGATGAGAAATAGATAAGATGCGAGCGTTACCTATCGGAGACCGTCTGATGCGGTTTCGACAGCGGCGAATAGAAAAGACCTGAAATCCAGAGGTGAGGTAACACAATTATCGCTCTTATTTATCCTTCCTCAGATTATTCTTCTTCTGCATTCTTTTCTTGCGTTTATGAATTCGCTTTGCTCTTTTCAAACATTGATATTACTATGCGATGATATGAAGAAGATGAAGACCATTGATGCGGTAAAGGTGAAAAGGATGGCAGTAGCTTGATATTGAAGAGATAGATTTAAGTAGAAGCTTGAAGATTCAGTTATAATAGGTTATGACTGCGAGAGAGAATTGATTGGTGGAGAAGAGAGCCTGAAGAGAAGGTTAGTGATGAACGTTGTTGAGAGAGTGCAGAAGAAATTGTAGAGAGTTTCTTTTTATCATTTTTGCTAGATAGTGAAGAAAGATGAATCTGATGTAGATAAAGTTGAGAAGGTCCTTTTGCGATGATTTTTCTGTGAAGTTAAAGAATGGTCAAGATGGAGATGAAAGAAGAAGAGAGTTTAGAGATTGAGGAAGATGAAGGTTAAAGGTGTATATTAGAAGGTTTTGGCGAAGATTGGAGGAGAGAGAATGGAGGTAATTTTCTGAGTTTTTTTCTAACTGAATTCTCATCCTTCTCTTTCTGTTATCAGTTTCTTAAATCCCTCCCCCTGTTCTGTTGTGCATCCTATTGAGGAGTTTTTCTAGGAAAGTTATTAGACTTGTTTAAAAAACAGTAAGCTAGAATTTTTTTGTAGTTAGAAGGATGAAAAGTTTTGTTATATTGAACTGAGGTCGGGTTAGTTAAAAACAATTAGAAAGAATTCAATTAGAGGTTGTTGCATATTCTGTTTGGAAATTTTTCTGTTAGATGCAGTTAGAGTTTTCTGTTAGAAGTGGTTATGGAAATTGGCTTAGAAAACGGTTAGGACTTAGGCTGTTAGGGATGTTATAGTTGGTTAGACTTGTTAGAAAGTTGGTTAGGATATGGTTCAAAGATCTAGGAGTTAGTTACCTCCTATTACAGATTAGTTGAGAATCTGTTAGAGGGTTTCAATTAGAGGGCTTAGGGAATTGTTAAGAGTTTGTTTAGAAATCTGTTAGGGACTGGAAATTGAAAAATTGTAAAACTGAAATTCTGTTAGAAGGAGTGCAGGTGAGAGATTAGAAGACAACTAGCTATGAAAATTTTGTTGAATTGGTTTTCTGCTATTGGTTTCTCTAGTTATATTTCTACTGAGAAGTTCTGTCGGGTTTCTGTTAATTCTGCTAAGAGGTTGGGAAGTCAGTTAGAGATTGGTTATAGGTTGTTAATTGACTGCAGTTGTGATGAGCTGTTAGTTATAGGTTGCAGGAAGTTGTTAAGATTCTGTTAGTTCAATAGGATAGTTAATTCTGGCTATTGGTGACAGTTTTTCTTTTAGAGCCATGTTATAACACATGCTGCGCCTGGTGTATTGAACTTAAAACTGACTGCTCTAGTTTCCAAAATGACTTTCCTTACATGAATTGAGGATTGTCTAGCTTGTTTTTTTGATATATGATAATCATGTATATTATTCATCTGATTTTAGATAAGGCCATGGATGGATTTTGATGTTTTCTTTTGGTTTTTCAGTACAGTAGGCAGATTTGGAGCAATTTGAAAGCATGGACAATTCAAAGCTGAGCATATTGAAAAGAAAAGGATGCGACATGTTTCGAGTTTGGGTCATGAAGAACAAAGACTTAATAAAGAGGATAAAAGTTAGGGGCATGAAAACTACGGATTTTAGCAGGGAAGAAACATGAAGTTATACATAATGTTTAACGACTTGTTGCACATATTTTGTAGGATAGTATCTTGTGATCTGGACAGTATCTTGTAATCTTTTCCTTCTAAGAACTTATTTTAAATTTCCAACATTTATTGAATAACTCCATACAACTTTGTGTGTTATTTGAATGAACTTTAATACAAGATGAAATTCTGAATGCACTTTGAATGAGAGTTCAACCATATGTGATTATGGATGTTTTTTTGAAAGAATATCTATTTTTTTTTCTATGAAACTTTGTTTCAGCTATCCCGATAATGTGAAATTAAAAACGATCATATGATGAAAATTAAAGTCTTCCTTGTAGAGGACCTTGAACCTTATGGAAAAGGCTAAACATTCTGAACACCTTTATCTTGACTTTTACGTCATGTAATTCAAAAACCAATTCAAATAACAATTTAAGCTTCTCTTGATGGAAGAAGGTTAATTGAAAACCCTAACTCGTAATGGTCAAAATCTTATCAAAAGATATCCTCCTTGTATGGAATGATGATGCTCCCTTGAATCAGAACCTAAGTGTGTTATGAATACTTAAAGATCCCTTCACAACCTGCATTCCAATTAATAATTGAAACCCCCCTTGAATGCCACAGAATTAAGGAAATAAACCTTAATTCCTATGCACAACGATGAACTCGCTCAAAACCCTCAGTGTTGAAGAGAAAACCTCGTGATGACGGAGAAACAAAACTCTGATCTAAGAAAACTCAGTTGAAACCTTAATCTCTGGCCTAAGTCAATTTGGATGGAAAAACCTTGTATCTTGATGTAGAAGAAATCCATAAACAATGAGCCAAAACCCTGATTTGCATAGTTCTTGGTCCCAATTCCAAGTTTATTGATCATTCATGATGTGACATATGACCTAATGAAAAAGTATGCAAATGAAATTTATGAAAAGCATAAGTCAGACGATCCCCATAGGAGGGTAGGACAAATTTGTGGTATTACAGCGAGCATGCCCATCTAACTCTTCAGGTTTAAGAAGATTGAATAGGGGAAGATATTATATTCCAAAATTTGGCCTCCCATTTTCAAAACAAATTTATTCAAGATACCTCCTCATGCTAATGAAGGTCTCAAACACTCAAGACTACTCAAGGATTGACCAGGCAAACTCTCCTCCCATGCAATCAACCTATAACTAGGGTTTTGATTTTCTCAAAAGAAATTGGACTTATAATGCCTCAAGTGAACTTCATGGGTTCTCATATGTCTCAAATAATCCTCATGCCAAGTTTCAAGCATTGCAGTACAATTTTGCTCAGTCAATTGCTCAGATGATTGAAAACCAATTATATTGGACAAAAAGTCAACTTTGACCAATTTACAATCAAACTTCAAGATTTTTGGTCAACATCAACATTTTGAAGTCACATTCATCATTTAATCATGATTTTGTCATGATTCATCAAGAAAACTCAAGATTCATCAAAAGTCAAAAGTTACTAAATTAAGGTTTTCTTTAGGAGAAGTCAACTGAACTTTGACCAAGCACAACTTTCACATACTTCATCAGAAATTCCTCAACCAAAGCCCAACTTGAATCAAATTAAATTATCTTCAACTTTGTAGCTCTAAGCTCAAGGCCAAAAATGCTTCATTTGAGATATATGAGCCTAAACATTATAGGTTATTTTAAAAGTCAACAAAAAGACATTCTTGGTCAAAGAAATTTATATCGAGTTAAATACTACAAATGAAGAAATGACCATCATGAGAGTTGTATGAGACATCTAGAGCTTTCTAAAAAGTCCAACATCACCTTCATATGACAAAAATTGAGAGAGTTATGATTGGTGCAAGTTGGGAAATTTTGAGTAAATGCATGAAGTCCAAATTGAGAAAATTTGAATTTTTGGGCTAATGGGCCTATCTTTTAAGGTCCAAACGTGTTTCTAACCTCATAAGGGACTCATAAATCCATTCATGTATCTTTGTGATTTTTATTTTTTTTTTAATTTTTATTTTCTTCATTTAAGTTCAAAATAAATCAAATAAAATATAAAACTCATGGACTTAGGTGCATAGACTCTTGTTTTGATTAGATTTAAAGCCCAAAAATAACATATACAATTAGCAAGAACGTGTGGGATTGATTGGTACATGATTGGCATAAAAAAGAAAGAATCTATACAAAACTTAAATCAAATATTTAATCATGAAATACAAAAGATTTGATTCACTTTTGCTAACCTAAATCTTCCACTATAAATATATGACACCTTAACACATCAAGACACACGAAAATTGCCTCAAGAACATACCCTCAAAATCTCAAACTTTGTCAAAACTAGGGCAATTTGAAACCCTTATCTCCAGCCTCTTTTAATCCGTTCCAAGCACCCTATCTTCTTCTTGAAGTAACCAAGAGTCCACCACAACCATCCTTGAAGAAATTCCATGTCCATAACAGCCACATCCAATTGCAAAGGTGGTAATTTTCGTGAATCTCAAATTCTTAATATGCGCATTATTGAGTGATTTAATGCATACATACAAGTTCATAATCATGTTTAGAGTTGTTTGGATCCATTACTTGCAAGCTTTGATGCAGAGATGATGAGTTAACATTGTTAGGGGAGCTTAGAGTGCTTGCTTCGAAACTCACGATACAAGAAGTTTCAGACCAAACTAACATCACCATTGGATTAAGGAGGTCCAAAATAGGGGGACATGATCCCTCTTGATCTTTAACTCATTTGTTTTTGTAGGATATGGATTTTGCCACGCCGGATAAGACGACCAGAGCTAGGGCTCCGACGCTTCTCTGATATATGTTTTATTATATACTTATTTTTTTCTATTCTTTAACACAAATGTAACGTAGCGTAGATGGTGAGAGATGGACTCTTGTAACAGGAGGGCGTGGGTTCAATCCCTATGTATTGAAAAATTGTTTTTATTTTTCAAACTAATGCGTAGGTTAATATTATAATCATTCCTTCCCGTTTTAAATCACCAGTAACAACTTGGCCTAATGGTATGAGTGTGTTGTTGCACCCCACAATTTACCCCCTTCATTTTGACTTTATTTTGGCTTGTATTGCATTTTCATATACATACATGCATATAATTAATCGTGTTGTTGTGGAATCAGGGCATTCTCGATCATGACTGATTCCAACATATTCTATCATGTCTCGAGTGGTAGGGGTGAGCCGGAGTTTTTGTCTTATTTGAGACAGCTCAAGTTGAAAGTCTGTTTAAGCGCGAAAAGCTTCAGAATTTTCTAACTCTAAACTGGAGTGTAATTGGAATCTGGTATTTGGTCACTGGGTCTATGTGGATATTATCTTCATTTTTCGTGTTTGATCTGGGAGCCAATTTTGCACCTGAGATGGTCAAATAATTTTGTTACTGAGTTTTCGGATTACCAATCAACGGTATTTCTGGTATTCAGAAATATATAACTCCAATTTGGTTTATTGTATCGAGGTGGTTCTTTCGCCATTAAATCCTCCTCGATGTTCTCCATAACTTCCATGTTTGGGGCGAAGGTTAATTCTCGAGGGATGGTCTCCGAATATGCAATTCTGTCAGGGTTTAAACAATGCAAAATACTGGTAAAAGTTAGCTGAATCGTTGTTTCAGGCACAATAAAAATGCATAATTCTCAGTTAGAGTACCGTATAAGCGCGATTCCGGTGCCCAAATTCTGTTTCGATGTTATCTTGATGCCATATTTTATGACCAAGAGTTGGTTCTACATGGAAAGTGTTGGGAATTTCGAGTTTCTGAAGAAATAATTAAGCAAAATCTGTAATCTAGTTTGATTTCCAATATTCAAAAATTTATAACTCGCTCAATTTTTACCGTATCATGTTGGTTCTTGAAGCGTTGGTTCAACAATGTTGTCTAATTCAACTTTGATTTAGATTTCAAATTCAAAAGGTACCCCAAGGATCTCCGTTATTGATTTATTTCGCAAAATAGAGTTTTCGGATCTCTGAAAAAGACTGGATGTCGCTTCGTTGGGAAATTCATAATAAATTCATCGTTTATCAGATAGTTCTTATTTTTTGACACAATGTCAAAGACGCGAATATCTATATTTATTCTGGCAACTTTGTGACGATATTATAATTTTTTGGGCACGAGCTTGCGGTTTGTTTGAGTGACGAGGGTCAAATAAGCTGATATTTTTACTTAATTAATTTTTTTACTCTCACGTCTGCCCCTTAAACGTATCGAAATCATTCAATTTTTATCAGAAAGTGTTCGTTCTTTTTGGGTGACGTGTGTGACTCAGAAGCGCATATTTTAACAAGAGGTTAGTGATCAGAAAGGTTCGCGGATCACAGGGTAATTTTTACTTAAGCGGTGAATAAGTATAAAATTTGACTTTTTAAAACAACACTATATATTGTTTTTGCACCAAATTTCAAAAAGGAGCCTCATTATTTTCAAAAACACTTTCCCTCTCTACTCTCTCTTCTTTCTCTCTCTCTCTCTCAAGAACAAAGGTCCTCAACCTTCTTCCTCCTCCCTCATCACCGGCCACCACCTCCGACGACAACCTCCTCCCTCCACGCGCCTCTTCTCCTCCACTGTGTGATCTCCCTCCTTCCTCTTTCTCTGGAGATTCCTCTCTTCTTCGTACAACATTCTCATCATCTCCTCTTTATCTTTTTAAAGTATTGAAGAGGTAACATAATATCAACCTCCATTGTTATGCTTTGAGTTTTGTGGAATAATTGAACAATAGGTTGTAGTTTGAATCTAATAGGAATTAACATAGCTTAGGTTGATTCAAGAAATGAATTATAGAGTTAGGTTGGATTTTATTTAGGATTAGACTAGGTTCTTGAATCAATTTTATGAAGTAGAAAGTTAAGATAATTTGTGCATCCTAGATGTTTGTTTAAATTCCTCATAGAAGTATAGAATTGAATTTGAATTAGGATGGCACTTAGATTATAGTGTAGTTCTTAATTCTTCAATTTAGGTACTAATTCCTTTGATTTAAGTGTTGTAACATAAACTAACAAGTGGTTTAGTTTAAGCCTAATCCTTGTTTTCAAGCTTCATGACATGTTTCCATGTATTGTGATTGATAATCATTAATATTTTTGTGCACTTAAAATGCATTTTGTGCATAATCTCAAGTTACCAATTCTTGACATAAATAATCTTTTTTCCAATTTTTGGTTGATTTTTTGTTGCTTGTCATTTCTATGAGTTGAGATAATTTCTAGTGGACTCAAATATCATTGCAAAACATATTTGAAACAAGTTTGATAGAAAATATCTGAATACTTGGTAAATTAGCAAAGTTTGACATAATTGATGTTTTTGCTCTAACTTTTGATCCGTTTTGAGTTTTCCTGACTTTCTTTAATGAAAAACCACTTTCTCAGTCGAATCTGGGAGCTGCTAACTTGTGTGCGAAAATCGCATTTTAAAATGGAATTTGACCGAAATGTCTGCATTTTGAGACCGTATGTGTGTGCATCGCTTTTGATAATTTTGATAAATCATTCCCGTTGATTTTTTAGCTTGTGCCTTGTGTTTCGGTTCACTTTTCTAACTTGTCCATAATTCTGATTCTTGGCCTGAATATGACTTTTTTGTCTTAATTCATTACTTTTCAAAGTTTGTGATTGTGACAATTATGTGATACTTATGGCATTTGTTTGGTTTCTAACATTAGATTAGTTTAGACTTAATTCTTTGATTTCTCAATATTATTGAAATAAAAATGTTAAAGAGGATTGACATTGGTTGATAATTCATGAGATTATGTGTAAACTGTGGAGTTTACAACTAGATTGAAAAATGTTGTTGAATCATCTCATGAGTTGGAAATTGACGTTGAGAGTTTTCTTTAATGTCTTGATATAAGTAATATCAATTGTTTCTAACCATTTGGTTGTTGATCATTGTGGTTTTTGTGTATTTAAAATGCATTCTTTGTATATAATTTCAAATTGTTTGATTTTTGACATAAACTATTTTTTGCCAATTTGTTGATTGCTACATGTTGTTAGTCAGTTACATGTGTCGAGATAAATTTCAATAGACTCAAATGACATCATGAAACACGTTGGAAACAAGTTTGATTGAGTTTGGTGGAAAATACCTCAACACTTGAATATTGACAAATTCTTGACATAATTGTTATTTTTACCATAACTTTTGATGCGTGATGAGTTTTTTGGATTTTTTTAATGAAAATTTCGATCGATTTTTGCGCTATTGTAGCTGTTTCGAATTTTGTACCTCGGATCTAAATTTGGCCGAACCAAATTAATTATTGGAATCGTTGGCACGTTTCAATGTCGCCATAATTTTTGTGGTTGATTCCTGATGCTTTTCGATTAATTTCTAATCTTCCGATTCAAGTTTTTTTGCATATTATCTTGTGTTTGACTTTGAATTGTGATATATTTTGTTAATTCTTACTTTGATGTCGAGTAATATCATTTGGTTTAATTTATTGCTCGACAAATTTTATGAACTTAGCGCATCCGAATATTATATTTGTTCATAACCTTTGAACTTGATAAATTGCGAATTGATTCCTATTCATCGCACTTTTGACATAAATACAAAAACTCATGAGTTGGACTTAATGCACAATTTATTGATTAAATTCTGATACATTACATTCATGTGGCTTTAAGACTTTAATTCTTCATTTAAGATCAATCTTGATGTTACATGTTCATATGCAAGTTTCGAATAGCTTTCTCATGCTAATATGCAAGATTAGTGGATTAAAACTTTGATTTTCAAATCAATTCATGATAAATTTCAAAATGCATTTAATGCTGACCGGAACTTGGATTTTACATGTGCATTGCGTTTTGGCTTATGAATGATAAATTGTTTTATTTATTTAAGTATTTCTTCGATATCGGTAGCAAGTTTGGGTGTTTCTAAATCGGTTTTTGCACCTATTTTCTTGAATATGAGGTTGTTGTCCAGAATGCTATGTTATGCACTTTTGACTTATTTGTTTTGTCTTGTACATATTCATACTTCATTTTTGCTCATATTTCCAATTGTTACTATCACGTTTGATTTTGTTGTTATCTACTAACAAATTTTGTGAGATGTGCATATTTTAAGAAGCAAGTTGGATACCAACTCCTTTGGTGATGGATACGTTTTCCTCGCATATATTGTTCATGATTTTGACGCTATTTGTTGTTGATGCTAGCTTGCGGCGCCCTCCGAGCTTTCTCCACGCATCGAGTTTGCTTTGCGGATTTTATTATCCGTTTGGTACGATTTCAAGCCGTTTGTTGTAATATTGCATTTACTGCTTGTTATACCCCAAAATTTTCCCTCTCATTTCTCATTTATCTCTCAAAAGATCTCCTTTGATTCAAGACTGCACAAGGGTGAATCAGCTCAAGACACCTCCTTAAGCAATGATGACTAAAAATTAGGGTTTGAGTTTGTACAAGGACAAATGGAATTTTAATGGCCCAAATTACTTTCATGGATCATTTTAGACTCTCAATGTTGCTCATGTCAAGTTTCAAGTCATGGATCACATTTTTGCTCATTCAATTAATCAGATGACTTAAAATCAATTGTATTGGGGAAACAGTCAACTATGGTCAATTTACAGTCAAACTTCATAAGTTTTGGTCCATATAAATATTATGAACTCATATATGTCAATTGATAAAGTTTGGATCACAATTCCTCAAGAAATTTGATCAGAACATCAAAAGGGCAAAATGGTCAAAATTAGGGTTTTGATTGAGAAAGTGCAATCTTTGACTTTTGACCTAGAAATTGACTTATTGGTTCAGGAAATGATCTCAAGACCTCAAATGCTCAATTTTTACCTAATGGCATGGCTCAAAAAATTTCTCAAGATCAATTGATTGACAGATGAATTTCAATCAACTGATGAAAAGTCAATTGTACACTAAAAAGTCAAACTTTGACTTTTTGATCAAAATCAAGTTTCAAAGATTACAATTCATCAAGACATGTCAAAATATAAAACTTGTTCATCAAGAAATCAAAAATTCAAGATTTCATTTTGAAAAGTCAAAATTTTTAAACTTAGAATTTTTTCTAAGTGTTGGAAATTCACTTTTTTTCAGAACTTTGAGCCAAATTTACACCATGATGCGAGATGATTCAATGTTGTGTACGGGGAAAGGGCCAATACCAAGAAGGATGACCGCCAGTCTGTTAACACTGTCCGAATTTCCAATCCAACTCCTGCTCAAAGACCATCTGTTAATCACCAACAATTTGAGACTCTGAGATGAAAATTCGAGAGGATAGGCATGTCACTATCCCAAGCCTTACAACAATTGTTAAAGGCTAATTTGGTGACATTGCGCGATCCTCCGGCTAATCCAAATATCTCTACACCAAAGTATAATCTGAACGCCAAATGCGCTTATCATTCAAGTAGTCTCGGGCATGAGACTGACAAATGCTAGGCCCTGAAGAATAAAATTCAGGACTTGATAGATAACAAGACTATTGAATTTGATCCTCCTCCAACTTCGAATGTAATCACCTCACCTAGGCCAAACCATGGAGAGGGTGTCAATGTTGTTGAAGATACAATTTTTGTTTCCTCTGTCAAAAACTTGACTACTCCATTAAACATCATAAAAAAAATTCTATTGAAAGCCGAGATTTTCCTTGGATGTGTGAAGGACTGTGTTTGTTGTACCAAACAACTCAATGGATGCGAAGGGTTGAAGGAAGGCATTCAATGCCTAATGGATAGCCACGAGATCTTATTTGAGAAGACTCTGCTTACCAAAAGTTTGACTAATAAATGTGAAGATCTCTCCATTATAACCATCTCAAACAAACCTCTTAGGATTTCCTCCAAAGGTCCTGTCAGGATTTCAAATGAACCAACTGTTGCTCCCCTAATATTTACCAATCCTGGACCAATTCCCTACTATTCAAACAAGGAAGTGTCATGGAACTACGGTGCTGAGGTGTTTTACCATGGGATAAAACAAGACGCCTGGATTGAAGAAGATAAAGCTGATGATGTTGGTAACATAATTGGCTCAAGTAAGGTAACCCGAACTGGGAGAATCTTTTCACCCAACATCTCACCACCAATTGTTACAAAGGCACCCGTCCGCATCATTTCTGCTAGGCCAAGTACTGATACAACAGGGAAAGAGAAGGTTGTTGAGCCTGTCGTGACAAAAATACCCGCAAAGGACGTTGTTGATGGAGAACCTTCCGCTCGTGAGATGGACGAGATCTTGAAAATCATAAAACGGAGCGATTTCAAGATTGTGGATTAGTTGGGGAAAACCCCTTCCAAGATTTTTATGTTATCTTTGCTACTCTGTTCCGATGCTCATGCTCGGGCGTTAATAAAATTCTTGAAGAAGGCTTATGTCCCTCATGAGACCACAACTGACTAGTTTGAGAATTGCGTGGCAAGCTTGGAGGCTGATAATGGTTTGGGGTTCTCAGATGTCGATCTAACACCGCTTTGGAAGAACCATAATAAAGCTCTACATGTTCTGGTCATCATTGGTTCTTCTTTAAACGTGCTACCCAAGGGGGCGTTAGACCGTTTAGAATGTGAATGTTTAGTCTTGAAACCAAGTGATATCGTTGTGAGGGCTTTCGACGGGTCAAAAAGGACAGTTCATGGAGAAGTGGACCTCTCGGTCAAGGTGGGCTCACAAGTTTTCAACTCTACCTTTTACATCATGGATATCCGTCCTTCCTATTCTTGTTTGTTGGGTCACCCTTGGATCCATGGAACTGGGGCAGTAACCTCAACTCTTCATCAAAAGCTCAAGTATCCGGTCTAAGGAATAATTGTCACTGTTTGTGGGGAGGAAGAGTTCATGGTAAGCCACCTTAACTCTTTCAAATATGTGGAGATGGATGGAGAGTTTATTGCGACCCTGTGTCAAGCCTTTGAAGTTGTGCCACCAATGGTTGCTGCTACTAAATGTTCCTCTAATGTCTCCAAATCCGGGAAGGTCGTATCGAAGATGGTTTCGTTCAAAGATGCTCGTGCTGCAGTTGAAGAAGGAAGCTGCGATACTTGGCGGAAACTCCTCGATATCCCTTGAAAAGAAGAAAAATTTGGTTTTGGTTTCACCGTCAAGGCTCAGAAAGATGTGAGGCGTGCTCTTGCAGGGAACCCCCCTCTCTGTATTGAAAGCCACGAAGTCAACGCTGTAGGTGATTCTGATGATGAGTGTGCACTTGAAGATTGGGTGTATCCTACTACAATGGAACTCAACAATTGGCAAGAAAAGGACATCTTCCTCATCTCCTTCATTAAGTAGTAATCACTTGTTTTTTCTTTCTTATTAATTCAAGATCATTTTGTCTGCAATATCTAACAATGACTTTTAAGCCATGTACCTGGTCTGGGGAACTTTGGTCCATTTGTTAAGGGTTTTATTTATGTTCATCTTATCATATGATCATTCTATACAAATCATTAGACTCTTTTACATTCAAATATTTGTGCTCATTGTCTTTCTTTTTCTTCAAATACATTTTTGAAAATACCCATGTATCTTACATGCACACTCACACACTCTTGCAGGTCCTCATCCACTCTGGATCTTGTTGCCAATGACTCTACTATTTCCGACTATAACTTCGAATGTCCAATTAACCAAGCTGAAGACGAAGGCGACGAAGATTGTGAAATATCGGGAGAACTAGCCATACTTCTATTACAAGAGGAGAAAGCTATTCAGCCACACGAAGAGTCATATGAAGTCATCAATCTAGGTACCGAGACAGACAAGAAAGAGGTCAAGATCGGCACTAACCTAGAAAGCAGTGTTAAGAGCAGGTTGGTTCAAATGTTTCATGACTATGTGAAAGTGTTTGCTTGGTCGTATTAAGATATGCCAGGGCTGGATACCGACATTGTAGTTCATCGTCTGCCGACAAAAGAAGATTGTCCTCCTGTCAAACAAAAGGTTCGTCGCATAAGGCCTGACATGTCTGAAAAGATAAAAACTGAAGTGATGAATCAATTTGATGCAGGATTCCTAGATGTGATATCTTATCCCCAATGGGTTACAGAGGGTGTTCCAGGGATGAGTTCGTATGTGCGTAGATTATAGGGATCTGAATAGGGAAAGCCCCAGGGATGAGTTCCATCTACCACACATTGACGTCTTGGTTGATAACACTGCTCAGCATAAATTCTTCTACTTCATGGATGGTTTCTATGGCTATAATAAAATTAGGATGGCTCCCAAAGACATGGAGAAGACAACTTTCGTTATGCAATGGGGCACCTTTTTCTACAAGGTCATGTCGTTCGGATTGAAGAATGCAGGGGAAACATATCAAAGGGCTATGATAGCTTTGTTTCATGATATGATTCATCATGAAATAGGTCTATGTGGATGATATTATTTCCAGATCATAAATTAAAGAGGAACATACCGGTCCCTTGTACAAGCTATTCGAAAGGTTGAAAAAGTACAAGTTAAGGTTAAACTCTAACAAGTGCACATTCGGAGTACGATCTGGAAAGCTTCTAGGTTTTGTTATCAGCGGTAAAGGCATTAAAGTCGATCCTACCAAGGTAAAGGCCATCCAAGAAATGCCATTCCCCCACTATGAAAAGGAAGTTAGAGGATTCTTGGGTCGTCTTAACTACATCGCCCGCTTCATATCTCACTTGACTGCTACTTGTGAGTCAATGTTCAAACTCTTGAAGAAAGATCAACTAGTCACATGGAATGATGAATGCCAAGCTGCTTTCGAAAAAATCAAAGAATACCTGCAAAAACCTCCTATTCTCATGCCTCCAGTTGAAGGAAGACCCTTGATCATGTACTTGACAGTACTAGAGAACTCTATGGGGTGTGTTTTGGTCCAACATGACGAGTCTGGCCGAAAAGAGCATGCTATTTATTACCTGAGCAAAAAGTTTACTGACTGTGAAACCAGATATTCACTGCTCGAGAAAACTTGCTGCGCTCTGGCATGGGTTGCTCGCCGGCTAAGACAATACATGTTAACTCATACCACTCTGTTGATTTCTAAGATGGACACAATCAAGTACATCTTCGAGAAAGCTGCTCTTTCCGGATAGATAGCTAGGTGGCAAATAATCTTGACTGAGTATGACATTCAATACACAACACAAAATGCCATCAAAGGAAGCGTACTAGCATATCATTTGGCCCATCAAGTTGTTGATGATTATCTGTCTATGAACTTCGACTTCCCGGATGAGAAGATTATGCTAGTGACCGATTGTGTGAAACCTGGACCATATGACGAATTTGAACAAGGATCCCGAAGGACTATGGTTTTCGATGGGGCTTTCAACACCTTAGGTAACATAATTGGTGTTGTGATCATATCCCCTGAAGGTTGCCACACTCCATTCACCGCAAGACTATGCTTTGATTGTACGAACAATATGGCTAAGTACGAAGCATGCATTTTGGGTCTGAACGCTGCCATTGATTTGAAGATCAAGCATTTGAATGTGTTTGGGGATTCCGCTCTAGTGATTAGCCAAGTAAAAGGATATTAGGATACTAAACACCCTAATCTTATCCCTTACAAGGAAATTGTGCTATCTCTGATTCCTTACTTTGAAGAGATTACTTTTGAACACTTCCCTAGGAAAGAAAATCAGCTAGACGATGCATTGGAAACCATGTCTTCAATGTTCAAATTCAGATGGGACAACGAAGCTCCTATGATCATAATTGAGAGATTCGACGAACCTGCACACTGTTGTGAGCTTGACACTCATACGGAAAAGCCATGGTACCATGAGGTGAAGAGATATATTGAAGCACAAGAGTATCCAAAGGGGTAATCCATCAATGACAGAAAGTTCTTACGAAGATTTTCAGCCAAATTCTTCCTAAGTAACGGAATATTGTATAAGCGCAACCATGATTCTACTCTACTCTGATGTGTGGACAATAAGGAGGAAGAGGAAATTATGGAAGACATGCATGATTGTCTCTTTGGAACTCATTCAAGCGGACATACCATGGCCAAGAAGATCCCGAGAGTTGGTTATTATTGGTCAACAATGGATACTAATTGCCATCAACATTTAAGAACTTGTCACAAATGCCAAATATATGCTGACAAGGTCCATGTACCTCATATCCCTATGAATGTCATGACCACTCTGTGGCCATTTGCATGTGGGGCATTGATATGATTAGAGAAATCAAGCCCATTGCTTCCAATGGACACCGCTTCATTCTGGTCGCTATTGATTATTTCACCAAATGGGTCGAAGCTGCCTCATTTTCCTCAATCACGAAGAGTGTGGTAGCTAGATTCATCAAACATAACCTCATCTTCCGCTATGGTATCCCTGAAAGGATCATCACCGATAATGGGACTAACCTCAACAATGTCGGGATTACCTAACTTTACACTCAATTCAAAATCAAGCATCACAATTCTTCTCCTTATAGACCTAAAATGAATGGCGCAGTGGAAGCGGCCAACAAAAACATTAAGAAGATTGTGCAGAAGATGGTAGTGACCTGCAAGGACTGGAATGAGATGTTACCGTTTTCTCTTCATGGCTATCGTACTTTATCTAGCACATCAACTAGGGAAAATCCCTTTCTTTAGTTTATGGCATGGAAGTTGTGTTACCGGTGGAAGTTTAGATTCCCTCACTAAGGATTATGAATGAGGCAGGCCTAGGCGAAGAGGAGTGGATTCAGATAAGATTAGATCATTTGAACCTGATCGATGAGAAGTGAATGGCTGCTGTTTGTCATGGTCAAACGTACCAAAAACGTATGTTCAAGGCTTTCAACAAAAAGATCAAGCCTCGAGTATACCAAGTTGGTGACTTGGTGATAAAGCGCATCATTCTACCATAAGGCGACCCCAGAGGCAAATGGACTCCCACCTACGAAGGTACATTTGTTGTCAAGAGAGTGTTCTCTGGTGGTGCCATGATTCTGACTAGCATGGATGGTGAAGACTTGCCACATCCTGTGAACGCGGACATAGTTAAAAAATACTACGCATAAGAGACCCGCTAGGTTGACACACCTAGGAAAAATAAGGGCATCCCAGCAAACCAAAAGGTTTGGGAAAAAATTAGGGATATATGCAAAAGATTTTACACCCGGCAAGTTGAAAACCCGAAAGGGCGACCTGGGAAAAAATGGGTATCCTGGTGGGTTAAAAACCCGAAAGGGTGGTCCAGGAAAAAATTAAGGATCGAAAGCATATGACTATGTCCCGTGGAATCACCACAGTTAAATTTATTACCAAGGTCCGATTTCAGACGGTCCAAGATCAATCCAATCAACTTTTGTCAACAACAATGGGGCATTCGAAGACATTGGGGCAATAGTAGAGTTGGAATGTAATGAGATCATTTCACATGGCTGTTTATTTTTGTTTTCAATTTTTTTTCCTTTCAACGATTTCCTCTTACTAAGATCTCCGTCCCTTTGTACAAAAACGCCTATTCATGGGCAAAATATCAATACAAATATACTTTGAAGTGCAAACTTTTTGTTTTTGTTTTGAGTGCAAAGTTATCTAATGACTAAAATTGAACGAACATATGCATATGAACATAATTAAAACTATTTGGCACACAAGTCCTGCTAAGCAGCAACAAACATCTATTTAATGTATTTAGAATATCCTCACAGAGTTATTTCATTAGTGTTACCCCGACAAAGACGGCTACAATAAACCAATCCTCAACAAAGTTACCCACAGAGTTTCTTTGAATAGATTGATCTCCAGCAAGAGTCTCAATCTCTTGACAATTCTCTCCCCATCTAAGTTGATCCTATAAGAAGAAGCCTTGTGGATCTCTTCCTAAAAGAACTCACCTCGTCAGCAGTTCATCAAGTACTCATCAACAAGGTTTATTTCCCCAACAGGGTTTATTTCCCTAACAAACAACACACAACAATCGACAAATTCCCTTGGCATAGTCTATCTTCCCCAGATGAGTATGTATTCCCCTACTGAGTCTACACTCTCCAGCTGAAGTTTTCCTTTCATACTATTACAAATCAAAGGGCCACAATCCCTAATCCCCAGTAAAGTCGTAATCAAAACCTTTATTATCTCCACAAGATACTATGAAGCTTGGACACGACCAGATAATAGTTAAACTTCTCAAGTCACTATAGATCCTATACCCGACCAGATAATAGTGTAACCTTTCAAATACTATGAAGCCTGGACCCAACCAAATAATAGTCAACTCTCAAGATACTATGAAACTTGGACCTGACTAGATAATAGTTTAACTCTTCAAGATATAGAAGAACCTGAACTTAACCAAACCAGGGTTTAACTTCTTTTCCCCAGTAGAGTTTGCCTCTACCCCAACAAGTTATTGTGGCGCCTGGATCTGACCAGATATCAGTTTTCAAATTCATCTTTTCAAGAAATTTATTGTGAAGCCTGGATCCGACCAGATAACAAGTAAGTTCCAATCAAGTTACTGAAAAGCCTGGACCCGACCAGATATCAGTTCAACTTTATCTCTTCAGACAAGTTTATTGTGAAGCCTAGACCCGACCAGATAACAATTAACTTCAGCCACCTCAAGATTTGTGAAGCATGGATCCGACCAGATATCAGTTCAATTTTGTCTATTCAAGCAAGTTATTATGAAGCCTGGAGTCCGACCAGATAACAATTAGCTACAATCCCCAGCAAGACACTATGAAGCCTAGACTCGACCAGATAATAGTATAACTTCTTCAAAAAAACTAGGAAGCCTGGACCCGACCAGATAGTAATTACCACTTCAAGAAATTTGCGAAGCCTGGATCCAAACTAATAACATTTCAAGTTCAAAAAAAATTATGCGAAGCCTGGAATCTGACTAGATAGCAGATAATTTATTCTTCCCTAGTAAGTCACCACGAAGCCTAAATCTGACTAGATAGCAGTTGACTTCCTCATCCCCAGCGGAAGCATTCTGTCAATAAAGTTTGAAGATATGTATATTCTTCATCCCCAACAACAATCCGAGATTCAACTTCCCATGAACTCCTCAGCAGTAGTGATGGATTTATTTTCCCAAACAAACATGCATCTCACATTCACACATCATAGCATATACAAACGAAATACATTTAGCACAATCCCATTCATCTTGTGAACATCGTGCATACATATGCATTTAACTAACCTTTTTTCCCACAGGTAAAACATCAAGTGTTAGTATAAATCGACCAAAGATTTGTGTTGATAATTCTTCCAGTGTTTACCAACATTCCTCCAAATGGCATCTATAAACCCATTCCCAATACATCTTCAAGGGAAAATTTCTGGGCACTCTAGTGTTCAATCATCTTCCACCTTCAAGTCACGAATGGCGGATCCACCAATCTAGCTCTTCAGGTTTAAGATTTAACAGGGGAAGCTGTTGTATACCAAAATTTTCCCTCTAATTTCTCAAGTAATCTCTCACAAAATCTCATTTGATTCAAGACTACACAAGGGTGGATCAGCTCAAGAAACCTCCTTAAGCACTTATGACTGAAAATTAGGGTTTGAGTTTGTACAAGGACAAATGGACTTTTAATGCCCCAAATGATTTTCATTGATCATTTTGGACCCTCAAGATTGCTCATGTCAAGTTTCAAGTCTTGGATCACACTTTTGCTCAGTCAATTGATTATATGACCTAAAATCAATTGTATTAGGGAAAAAGTCAACTGTGGTTAATTCAGTAAAACTTCATAATGTTTTGTCAATATCAACATTATTAACTCATATATGTCAACTTATCAAGTTTGGATCACAATTCCTCAAGAAATTTGATCAGAACATCAAAAGGCCAAAATGGTCAAAATTAGGGTTGTGATTGAGAAAGTGCAATCTTTGATTTTTGACCTAGCAATTGACTTATTGGTTCAAGGCATGATATCAAGGACTCAAATGCTTCATTTTAACCTAATGGCATGGCTCAAAACATTTCTCAAGATCAATTGATTGATATATAAATTTCAGTCAACTGATGAAAAGTCAATTGTACACTGAAAAGTCAAACTTTGACTTTTTGATCAAAATCAAGTTTTAAAGATTACAATTCATAAAGACATGTCAAAATATTAAACTTGTTCATCAAGAAATCAAAAATTCAAGATTTCATTTTGAAAAGTCAAAATTTCTAAAATTAGAATTTTTTCCAAGTGTTGGAAATTCACTTTTTTCACAACTTTAAAGCCAAATTTACACCATGGTGCAAAGATGATTCAAAGGATCACATTTTTAAAAGTCAAAGAAATGCTTTGATTTCAATTTATGATTTTGTGAAGACATGTTCATTAAACTTAAAGACTTAGTGAAATTTTGCCCTAGCTTAGGCAGGATTTTTGCCTAACTTCAAGACAATTTTTCACATAGGTCCAAGATGAATTTTCAAAAATGTCCAACATTAAGGTTGTATAGGATGTTACAAGCTTTCCAAAATGTCTAGAAACTCATTGAGATCATACTTTTGCAAGGAGAATCGAAGGCAAGAAGTTAGGGTTTCATTCTTGAATTACAAGCCATTTCTTGATGAACACATAATCCAATCTCAATGTTAGGTTGTGTATTCTTACTTTGCAGGCCTTCTAACTTGTGTATCTATCCACCATTAATAGATTACACAAACTTTTGAACTATAATCCAAGTGGTTTAAGCATTGTCCAATTTCAAATTTCCATTTTGGGAAGAAAGTTAACAATGCCATTCTTGAAAATGGAGCTTTATGCATAAAGTCAATTCTTGAGCCTCTCACTTGTTCCCTCTGATCAGACTCCATCGAAAAAGTCAGGAGCAAGTTTGTTTAAAGCATAACCACTCTGCATTAACAAGTACAAAGGAATTGAAACTTGATTTTTCAAGAAATTCACATGTTGAGCTTAAACATGTGATTTTGAATTTTGATCAAATACAAGCCTCCAAACTTGTTTCTTATAAATAGAGGCCCTATTTGCAAGTTAACACACGAGCTTAAGCACCCTAAAACTCTCTAAAACATTTTCAAGCCAGAAATTGTCCAAAAAACTCCATTGATGCACAGATTCTGACTTTGAACTTGTAACTGATAATTCCCTCGTGTGTTTTCCTTCTTAATCAATCACAAAGCTCCTACACATCAAATATAGTCCATCCTTATCCATGTTCCACAACTGTAACTCCATCTTCATCATCCTCCAAACTCAAAAATAGAGCATTACAAGTTGACTTCTCCAGGCCATTTGAGCCATCCATTTCTCAAGCTAATCATTGCATTAGCTTCCTAGGAACTTGAGAAAGCTAACCTAATTATTGAAGCACCTTGAATCAAGCTCATTTACATTTCACGATTTCCAATTTTGAGGTATCATTTCTGAACTTCTATCTTTTCATTTAGGCATTGTTAAGCTTGCATTTGTGAAGATAAAATATAGACATCATTTCCCTGAAACTGTACATGTCTGTAAGTGCCTTTGTTTAGGATTGGCTCATTTCTTGTAAAACAAATAGTAACAACAATAATGTAATGTAATGTAAAGTAATAGGAACAGCCTGAAAATCCTATTGTAAATGCCTAAACATGCTGTGTTGATTTAAATCAACATCTGGAACAACATGTCTCAAGAGATGTCATAACATCATACCAGACATCAAGCTACTGAACTGTCAAGTCTGATGCAGTTCTGTTCCTGAAGTTATGCAGAATATTCTGCCAAATAGAATGCATAACAAGTAGCGAAAATTGAAGGCATATGTGGAGCCCTAGAAGATTCAATCAGAAGCTAAGGATAAGGAGAAAAGCTCGATTGAAGACCTAACTTACAGCAGAAGTTTTCTGCTTACTTTATGCAGGCCGTTAAAGCTGCATTGCTGTCATATGAAGGCCCAAATCCAGTTGGGTAAAAAGGGTTATAAAAAGAAGTATTGTAACCTAATTTATGATGTCGTGGATTGACAAGATGTAATCATTAGGGCTAGTTTTGTTGTGAACCACCCGGGCTGTGGGATGGTCACTATACTCCTTGAAACCTGTAGGTTAGAGGATGTATGCATTGTACTTGATTGAAGCTTTTAAGCATGATCAAGATGTGTAATGGAAGAGTAACTTCTGAACAGTTTATGTACTGTAGAAAGTTATCACTGCGGTGATTGAGGGGGAGTGAGAGGGGTCTCATATCTAGGATTGGATCTTAGGTAAAAGTGTCATTGGGTAGTGATTAAGTGAGAAGGCTGTCAACGGGTGTGTTGGCTGTAGGGTCTTTGAATTGATACTACTAATAGTGAACTTTATCCCTGGCTTGGAAGCCCCCAGATGTAGGTTGGTTGAACCGAACTGGGTGAACAATTCTGTGTGTGGTTTACTTTCTGCATTGGATATTTGTTTGATGTCACAGCACTCCTCATGTCATCAATGTACATGATTAATCTTAACTGCTCTGAACTTCAGTAAATCAGAACCTGTGACTGTTGTAGAACAGATATCAAGAGTACAGCCTATTCTACCTGTACAGCACTTAATGTCAGATCAGATGTCTTAACGTTCCATTAGACATCCTGAGTCTGTGACATACCAGGAATTTCAATTGGTATCAGAGCAGGCATCCTGTCTGTCTCTGGATGAGATCCATGGGGGATACTTTCCGGTTGTGTACAAGGTAGAATATTGTTTGAACCAGTGGTGTTCATATTGTCTGGTCCCTAGGAGTATGGACCAATTTGGGAGAAACTAGATCAGCTATGTTGAAGGAAGATGAAAGTGTTTGAACAAATTCAAAGACCTCATGTGGGAGTGAAGATTTTGGAGTGCATTGTTCAACCTGTATTCAGCACAGAGAAGAACATTATCAAAACCTTCATGCGGGAGTGAAGATATTGATAAGGCATCATATGTGTTTATAAAACCTTCTTTTAACTGAGCTGTAGAGTTGGGTCTAGAAAGTTGCTTGGTGAAGAAGCAAACAACTTGTAGGATTGATTTATTTTCAATCCTTATGTGTCATGCTTGCCATATGGAGTAAGCATTGTGTAAGTTCCGGTGAAGTACTGCTATTCCGCTGCATAGCTACTGATACAACCCCTAAAGTAAAAGAAGAACTCTAGGGTTATTATTTTCAACAAAATTCGTAAGCAGATTTTGCAATCTATCAATAATGTCAAAGATACTTGAGATTTCCTCAAGTCCACTCATAAAGGCTTTTATTATTAGTATTAATGAGTATCAATTGATCAATGATTCTCATATACATCTGCAAGCTGCTTGAAGACCTTGAAGATTATCAAGGATGATGTGTTCCAAGGAGATGGAACTGATGTTCTTAAGGATGTTAGAACATCATGCAACTGCCAGTTGAAGAACAGATGTTCTGGGTGCTAAACACTTGTAATGTGAGTACATATGTTTGGAACCTACTCCTGATCTGGAAGAGGAGACATCTGCTTTGAAATAATTGATCAGGACACAACCAACAGGTCATCTACTCCAGTTGTGAATTTAAGGGAGTATATGTGCTGAGCTAAATACACTTAAAAGGACTTTAAAGCTGTGATTTCCAGGTTTCCCCTCATGTGATGGATGATGGAACATCATTTCTGTGTCGTCAGCCAAGTAAATATGCTTAGCAAGCGTGAAGAAGTAATCAGTCAGGATCCTCTAGTGAGATTAGATAATTCTAACTGAATAAATGATGAAATCAGAATCAAAAGTTCTAAAGCTTGTGATGACAAAGGATGTACAACATCACAACTGTTGAAGACATCAGTTGTTGAGGAAAGACAGATAAGTTCCAGATTTAGTGAACATCCTCATTGATAATGAAGTTTCTTCTAGTACAAGTTACAGAATGTGGCAACCTGAAACTTGTACAGCAAGCAAACTAAGGACTCTTATTTTGAAACCCGTGGAGTACTTACTATGTGTCTAAAGTAAAGAGCTCAACAATGTATCCATAAAGAGGAAAATTGGATAACATTTTGTTCAGAGGCAGTAGTATAATCAAGCTGATGTGAAAGGGAGTTCATCTTACCTTGTTCTGTAAGATGCTTGAGTTTATGATCCTAGTGATTTCCAAGGAGGACAGGAATAAGAACAGGTTATGTGGTTGTTATGGGTCAGATCTTAAAGGATGATTAGCTTATGGTGTACTCTTGTATCTTCTACAAGAAAAGTGTGCTTTGATTGCAATGGATGTTCATCCAAAACCATAGTATAAGCCAGGCTCATATGGTTGAGATCAATGTTGCAACATCATCTCAAACGAAGGGTCTCTTCAGCAAAGGAAGCTTGTAAGGAACAGTTGGCTCTTTATGCATGGAGCAGAAGATTGTTAGAATAATTATCCTACCTTGAGAAGGTAGCTTAATCTAACTATTAATGAATACTTTGACGGGAGACTAAGTATTCATTAGGATCTTGCATAAAAGATATATATAAGCACTTTGATGGGAGACTAAGTGTGTGTATAATATGCATGCAAGGCTGTATTCTGAACCTATTTCTCAGAACTTGGTAGAGAGTTTATTTCTCTCTAGGGTATTCTGGTGAGCAACTATTGCTGAAGATGAAAATCATACCTTTCATATGGGGAATATAAAAGGGCATCAATCCCCTGAATGTTAACTTCAGAACCCAAGCAGATAGGTTCTAATGTCCTAGATGATGCTGTAACATTATTATTGCTAGAAGTCTGTGGCAGAGACTTGGGAAGTGGCAATTCTATTGTTGGAATAAGTAGATTCTACTTGTGTTTAAGAGTAGTATGCTTAACAATGCATAACTACTACTGTGGTCTGAAGAATTTGCTAGTATCAGCAACTACTAGTAAATATATTTTTGATTAAAGGTTAATCCTTCTAGAAAATCTGAATCTTAGTAAAGCTTGTAAGCACACTAAGAAGGTTGGAGGTTGGTTTTAGACTATGGCTACATGATTTCTCAGCCATCCAGAGAGTCATGATAAGTGTGGAAGTGCAAGGGCATGAATCCGAGATGTCCTTACTGTACTAAGACTGGTTCAGGGTGCTTGAAGTTACCACCTCAGAGCTAGTACTACTAGTTTCCACGCTACTGTTTTGATTGGCCTTAACAAGGGAAGTCACTGAGTGTTGCACTTTTCCCAATTACAATATACATTGAAGGGAGACTTTGTATATGTATTGTTGGACTTAATCTGAAGATCAGAAGTCAGAAGAGGACGGTGGTATGCTGATGTTTATGTGACATTGTGAACTTCTAAGTGAAGTCATGGATAATGACTCAACATCAGGAGATTGAAGATTTGCTTTTATTATTGGTCTGGGTTTAGGAAGAAAATCTCAGAGATTCTTAAAAGTATCATAAGTGGCAGTTTTGATACTTTTGGAGCAATTTGGAAGATTCAGATCTTATCAATAGCAACTTGGTCTGGCAAATCAGAAATACTATTGTGGTAAAGACTTCACTAGCTCTAGCAACTACTAGTAAATGGAGATCAGAAGAAGTAAATCAGATATATTCAGCATATGTTCAAGGGGTTCTCTTACTACAAGAAATAGAAGAGGCATCTGAATTTGGTGTATTAGAACTAATCTGTGATGTCTTGTGAAGCATCTTGGAGTCTTCTGGTTTATTATTTTGCTGTCTGGAAGAAGGTAGAAAGTAATTGTGTTGGATCTCAGCAACACTTAAGAAAGCATGATTGATGGCCATGCTTAATGCTACTAGTCTCTTGCTACTAGCTGGTTAAAGTATCCTTCTCTGTGCCTAACTGAGAGAAGTAAAAAGAAGGCTGCTGTTGTTGAAGAATGTAAGGTAATGTCTAAGTAAGTGTCATGACATTACCAACGACATTGCAACCTTGGGGAAATCAAGAAGAATACGTGGAAAATAACTTCACCACGTCATTGGTATTTTGTTTCCTAGAAGGAATAAATCTTCAGCGTTAAAAGTCGGTCAAAGGCTGATTTTATTCAGGAATTGTTTTGACCCAAACTTATGCATGTATTAGGACTGGTTCTTTTGGCAGAAACAAACAAATGCATGCACAGTCAGTCTGAAATATGCAACAACTTTAACAGGTATCCTTGACCAAGATTTTATATTGCCATCTTCTTGAACCTGTTATCTCTTTATATAAACTCCTGTCACACATTCTTTTCTCTCACAACCATCATGGGGTTTGTACGGATCTGGGAAAACTGTTCTTGGATCTGGTTTTGTGAGGGCTTTCTTTGTCAATTTTTGGCCAAAAAGGGGGAGAAAGGGTACTGTTACTATTTGACATTGCCCTCGTTGCAGCAGCTACTCAAAATTTTGATCACAAAGACTTGTCACAAATTCAGCAGAAATTCAAATGGCGTGAATTTCTTTGTGACTTGTGATCTGAGTTATGAACACAGTTGTGACCTGTGTTCTGAGTTACAAGGGAGATATTCTGGTCACTCCTTAAAGGTTCTCTGATGCCTCTGAAAGGATAGTTTATCTCCCACGGTCCTCTTTTTCCACCACCAGTGACAAGAAATGGTTCGTGGTCTAAAAGGGAATGAGGTGCATCCTCTTCCTCCTGTGCTTCAAGAGGTCCTGAATGGTTAGTGTGGTTACAACCAAAGATGTCAAGATCAATGTCAAGACACTCTTCTGTGTGTATCCTGAACACTTTTATTTTTTTTATTGTTGTATTTGTTTTAGCCAAAATTTGCCAAAGGGGGAGATTGTAAGTGCCTTTGTTTAGGATTGGCTCATTTCTTGTAAAACAAATAGTAACAACAATAATGTAATGTAATGTAAAGTAATAGGAACAGCCTGAAAATCCTATTGTAAATGCCTAAACATGCTGTGTTGATTTAAATCAACATCTGGAACAACATGTCTCAAGAGATGTCATAACATCATACCAGACATCAAGCTACTGAACTGTCAAGTCTGATGCAGTTCTGTTCCTGAAGTTATGCAGAATATTCTGCCAAATAGAATGCATAACAAGTAGCGAAAATTGAAGGCATATGTGGAGCCCTAGAAGATTCAATCAGAAGCTAAGGATAAGGAGAAAAGCTCGATTGAAGACCTAACTTACAGCACAAGTTTTCTGCTTACTTTATGCAGGCCGTTAAAGCTGCATTGCTGTCATATGAAGGCCCAAATCCAGTTGGGTAAAAAGGGTTATAAAAAGAAGTATTGTAACCTAATTTATGATGCCGTGGATTGACAAGATGTAATCATTAGGGCTAGTTTTGTTGTGAACCATCCGGGCTGTGGGATGGTCACTATACTCCTTGAAACCTGTAGGTTAGAGGATGTATGCATTGTACTTGATTGAAGCTTTTAAGCATGATCAAGATGTGTAATGGAAGAGTAACTTCTGAACAGTTTATGTACTGTAGAAAGTTATCACTGCGGTGATTGAGAGGGAGTGAGAGGGGTCTCATATCTAGGATTGGATCTTAGGTAAAAGTGTCATTGGGTAGTGATTAAGTGAGAAGGCTGTCAACGGGTGTGTTGGTTGTAGGGTCTTTGAATTGATACTACTAATAGTGAACTTTATCCCTGGCTTGGAAGCCCCCAGATGTAGGTTGGTTGAACCGAACTGGGTGAACAATTCTGTGTGTGGTTTACTTTCTGCATTGGATATTTGTTTGATGTCACAGCACTCCTCATGTCATCAATGTACATGATTAATCTTAACTGCTCTGAACTTCAGTAAATCAGAACCTGTGACTGTTGTAGAACAGATATCAAGAGTACAGCCTATTCTACCTGTACAGCACTTAATGTCAGATCAGATGTCTTAACGTTCCATTAGACATCCTGAGTCTGTGACATACCAGGAATTTCAATGTCCATAGATTTCATTTATATTTATTGAGCTTAAAGAATTTTAGGTTTGAATCTCTGAAAAAAGTTAGGTCAAAATTTGCTAGTTTTAGAAATTCTCATTCAACTTTGATTTATAGCTTATGATATTTATATGGTTGGATTCGTATGGAAAAATGGAGCAACTTTCATGTTTACATCTTTCATTTTTGTTGAGAAATGAGCAAGTTACAGGAACCATGGCTGGAGGTTGAAGATGAAGTCATTTTCAGGACTTGACTTGTGTTATGTATTTATTTTTTTGTTTATGTTACCGAATGTACAGCCACCCCAGTGGAAAAGGTAGCGCGCGTGTATAGTGAGGGTCATGGGTTCAAGACCCGACACTACCTTTTGTTTAATTTCTCAACATTTTCGTTCCTTTTTGCTTCAAACAGCCAGCGTCTGGGCCTAAGTTAGTGGGCCTTGCCATTTTTATTTTCTTGACCCCCCTGCCTGCTTTCAAACACCTGGCCAAACTTTTTTATTATTTCATTTTTATTTATTTTCTTTTTCTTATTTAGTTTTATTTCAGTTTTCTTTTATTATTTTTTATTACTATTATTATTATTATTATTATTATTATTATTATTATTATTATTATTATTATTATTATTATTATTATTATTATTATTATTACTATTATTTTTATTATCAAAAATCCAAAAATGTTTTTATTTATTATTTTCACACTTATTTATTTTATTTTTCTTTATAAAGACATAAGACAAAAAAAACATTTTTCTTAACAAATTAATTTGTTTTTTTTTTCTTAATAAAATTATAATTATATTTAGATTTATTTATTTTATTTTTCTTAATTAAATTTAACTTAGAACTTAGGTCTCTTTTAATTAATTAATTTCCATTTTATTTTCATCAAACTTAAAACCTTTTTCATAAAAAAACCCTAAAAATGTTTCAAACTTAATTTCTTTTCTTAATTAGTTTAGGTTTAATTTCATTTAATTTTAACTAATCATTTTATTAATTAGGTCAAAACTAAACCCTTTCATCAAAATCCAAACAAAAATCATTCCTTTTCTATTTACTTTATTGCATTATTTTCTTTTCAATTTTTATACATTATTCAATATGGTTGTAATAGATAATTAAGTTTAATTTTCTTGCAATCCCCATTTATAAATTTTTATACCCCCTCCCCTAATGATGTAATAGCGTAGTAATTTTACTTTTCGCAATTTATCGCTTTCATATAAATGTTAGTAATTAGGGTTTGTATGGCAAAGATAAAATTAACAATTAGTAAACCCTAATTCAAGATAAACAATGCATGTAATTCAAACACACTTGCACCCTTAGGGTAATTCCACTTTGTTTCCTTATAAAAATGGTCATGTTATGCATGTGGGATGTCTTAGCAAAAGAAAATCAAAATAAAAGATCATAGTCCCTCGATGACGCTACAAATGTTGCCTTTCAAATTGATCTTAGTCCCTCAAAGAGAAATTCTAAGACATCTTACAACATTGATATCATGACTATACGATGATCCATGCCCGTCCCTTTACATCCAAAGATAAGGCTTCTTACCAAATCAATGGTAAGATAGCAATATCAAAGGAAAGGAAGAAATGAACAAAGACTTTTGAGTATGTAGATTGTTCCTAGTTGCTTGCTCACTTTAAAAACAAACATCCTTGTTCATTTTCAAAAACACCAAACACTTTTAAAAACAAACCTTCAAAACATGAAATATTTTCTAATGCTTAACACTTTGTATACGTTCTTACGAACGAGAACAATTACAAAGTTTTCCTAAACGAAGGCGCCTTTTCAAAATACTTTCAAAACCACCACAAAACACATCTTCAAACAAAGGAAAGTGATCTAGCAAGAAACTAAGAGCCTACAGATAACTATGGATGAAAAGGGTGCTAATACCTTCCCTTTTCATAATCTACTCCCCGAACTCAAGAAATAATCTCAAAGGTCTTTCATGTTCTTTTCAGCCTTTCCTTTTGGATAAAAGAAAAGTCGGCGGTGACTCTTGCTAATCACAACATTTGCGATAAAACGCAAAACATCACAAGTCAATTCTCCCACTGTATCACACTGCTTTCTAGAGATCATGTATAGTAGGGGAAGTTATCTCTTTTCTAGAAATAATGTGAAGTAGGATGCAGGAAATAAAGAGCATGCGCTTGAAGTATCTGTTTAAAGTCCTGTAGCAGGCATCACTTTTTGTATGGTATTTGTGTTTATTTAAAGTCCTGTCTTTGAATAGGCAATTATGCACGTGTGTTTATTTTTCCCGCATGTCTTTTTTGTGTCATTCTTGATGATGAGTTCGGTGTTTGGTCTTCGATTCATTCTCAATGATGAGTTTGTTCCGAGTGGATTTGATTTACATTACCTTTATGTCATTTACAATTATGTCAAAAAAACAAAATGGAATGATAATGTTGTGCGCCTGGTTCATACCCGGATGGGACATTCCCTTTGAGGCTTGGCTTGGTTCATTCTCGATGATGAGTTTGCTCCTTCTTTATTTTACTTGTTGCACAAGCATAAAAAGAAAAAAATACGTGGATATTATGTGTCGCGGTTGTAATACCCCAAATTTTTCCTACCCTTTCACTTTTATCTGGCTTATGCATTTTTCACTTCTCATGTCATCTGCATACCTTTCACTAGGTCATCTAACACATCATGCACCATTCATCAATAAAGTTGGCACACTGGAATATGCAATTGGGGGTTTCTATATGGGTTGAAGAACATCACTTGGTTTCTCCATCACTATTGGTTGAAGGCTAGGGTTTTTTACTCATTGTGAGTTTCTTCTTTCACCAAGATACGAGATTGTCTCAAGATCAAGTGCTAAAAGTTCATTTGTGTATGCTTAAGACCTAATCAAGGATGGTCAACTGAGATTGTTTGAACTATGGTTTTGGCACTCTTCAGCATCTTAAGCCATCTTCTCCATCTTTGAGCTTCAAAACAAATTCTCAGAGTTTCATCAATGATTCTAACTGATGAGAATGTGAGCTATAGCTTTGATGTTAATTCGATTCTTCATTCAGTATATACCTCATGAAGATTAGGGCTTATATCCTATAATAATCGGGTATGTCAACATTGTCACTGGGTGTTTATGGGATAGAAAGACATGGCACCTTGCAGGATCATTGGTTACCAAGTCAAAGGTTTATGAATTGAATCGTAAAACATGATTCGAAAAATAAATTTGTGGGTTCACTGCTATACTGTTGCTTACAATGTAAGGGGATATAACTCGAGCAGGTTTGTTAATCGAAGATTGGTTCAAAATTGTCCAACCAAGTTTTATTTGTGTTCAAGATGAGATTTGAAGGAGATTCATATGAAATACAAATTGCAAGTTGCAAAAGCACCACGGTTCCTTTAGGTTACAACTGAAGACATCTATAACATGGAGATTCGTTTAACATGGTTGAATCAAAGGAGATTGTAACTTCGAATTCAATTCGGAAAAATTAAAGGATCGTCATTGAATTGTAAATTCATTACAAAGTGTATCTATTCCATTCAAAGCTATTAAGTCGCTACGACCTCATTCAAATGTTACAACACACATTCATTACAAGAAAATGACATTTCAATTTCATCCATTACAAAAAAATACACATCAAAATTCACATTGAAATACTCAAAGCCTATGTATCCTAAACCTAAGGATCTAAGCTTTACATTTTTCCAATCTTCATAACCATTCATGTGTTCTTCATAATAAATATTCACGCCTCATCCAAATTCATGGATAACCATCTTAAAATTTCTCCAGCCAGTTCATTCCTGCCATAATACAATCCAAAAATATAAATAGAATGCACCAGTCTATAGAAACCTACATTCAACAAAAGGAAAATCTAGCATCAGCCCATACAAGTTCAATAATATATGCAGATTCAAAGAAAGGAAAAATGTCATTTCTACTGTTAACTAACAGTCTAAACCCCAACCTCTACCTCAACCAACAAACTGTCTTAACCGAAACAACCAGCTCATCGCAAGCTGGCTTATAACATAATTTCCTATCGCACCAACAGAAAACAACATATAATAAACATTCCCCAACAGAAAAAATTTCACAACCAGAATTAATAATCTGTTAACTAAATCTGTAACCAACCTTCCAAAACAAAATTCTAAGCTTCCTAACAAACTTCCAGCAAAACACCTTTAACAGAATTGCTAATCTCCTTTCCAACAGAATTACAAAAAAGCCAACTAACCTATAACTGTCGCACCAGAAAACTTCATGTTAACAGAACATCTAACAAAATAACAGAAAGCGAGAGAGAGAGAGAGAGAGAGAGAGAGATAGAGAGAGAGAGGATTCATAATGCTTTGATAACAGAAAATTCACGACAGGAAAAAGAAGGTGAAAATAAGGGATTTTCCAGCTCAACAGTAAAAAAGAAGTTTTTAAAACCAGAAGAAAGCTTCAGCTAATTTCTCTCTCAATAATACTAATAGAGATAACAAATAAAAAATCAAGGAAGAGGTGATGACTAACCTTCAAAACCTTGTAACAAAACCGATCTACAACTTCCATTTTGTAACCAACTCATCCAATATAGTGGCTGAGATCCAACAATCTGTAACAAACTTTTGGAGATATATAACAGAATTCATTTAAAGAATAGAGAGAGGGGATTTCATAACAGAAAATAAAAGAAGAATTCACTATTCACCTTACAACCTGTCTCTCTGAACCGCGTCAAGATCTATCATCCTTCTCTACAACATAAAAAATGCTCATTCTTCATTATCTTCATCACCATAACCTACAACAACTATAAGTCTCTGAAATTATCTCACCTTCTTCATCATCATCTTCTTTGTTCCTCCACATCATCTTCATCAACAAATCATCTCCATCTGCATTCTTAAATAACTTCTATCTGCTTCACAACATCTTCACGGTAACAACAACGATAGTTCACTTCAATCTTTGTTTCTGCATCAAATCAGAAATCGATTCGCAAATCATACAACAACATCAAGCAACAACGACAACTCCCATCGTCTGATAGGATTTTAGAGAAGAAAGAAGAAGAAGTCACACCAATAAAATCAAACCTGAATGAATTTAAGGTGGATAGCATGATCATTAAGGAGAAAGTGGGTTTTCTATGTTAGACTCGGAGGTGGCGGTGTTATTTGATTCTGATCGTGGAAGATATCCTTGGAGTCACCGCATATCGATCGAAGAAAAATCAAGGTCGAATAGGAAACCTTCAGACAATGGCGAAGGTGGAAGAAGATTGTCGAAAAGGTTGCTGATTTATGAACGACACCATTTGCGGATGTAGAGGGGAGAAGTTAGGGTCAAAACAAAACGGAACAGAGAGATATGTTGAGGCGAGTTTGAACAGAGGCGCTGCGAGCGAATCAGACCGGAGAAACAAAGTCGCGAGGGAACAATCTTCAAAGGAGGAAGAATAAGTTGAACTAACAATTCCTCGTTACCCTAATCTCACAAACTGCAAGATTCATCGTATCATCCTTTTTTGTTTTAATATATTATTAATAAAAATAAATAAAGGCTGGATAATAACTAAAATGGTTTGGGATGTGATATATTGGACTTAACCAGTGGTTTCTAGGCCCAATGGTTGTTTTTTGATAGTTTTTTGGTTTATTTTAATAGGCCTAGTGCCATTATGATTTTTTCTTACAACACATATCGAATCCAGCTTGTACCTCCTGAGGTCTTAGTTCCAATACTTGTTTCAATTGCGTTTGCAATTAATTTTGTTGATTGGATTTCTTTGGTCATATTGGTAAATAAAAGTTATTTAGGTGAAGATTTCATGAAGCTCTAAAGCTAGCTAAGAGCATAATTTTTATCAAGGAAATTCAAGGAGACTTTAGTAGAGTTTTCTTATTGCTTGCGTGGTTATGAAGAGGCAACAGACCTTCTACATTTCGTATCATCGTGACCTTATTTTATTCCTCATTTATTCACTTTACTGCTTTTCTAGATACCATGAGAAGTAGGAAATAAAGAGCGTGCGCTTGAAGTCGTTGTTTAAAGACCTGTAGTAGGAATTTCACACTTCATTTGCTATATGTGTTGTGCTTGTGTTTGTTTCTTTGGTTGTTGATCGATGAGTCACTCAATTTAGGAATTGATAACACGACTTCACTCTCAGTGCATGCTCCCTATAGGATTTTACGATTTCCTTTATTTCTTGTTGATCGATGAGTCACTCAATTTAGAAATTGAGATCACGACTTCGCTCTCATTGCATGTTCCCTATAGGATAGTTTTGTTAGACTTTCTTTGGAATGCTAACTTAGATAGGATCTCTCTAGGTGTTCTCTCTTGAGCTTATTAGCTTGTTTTCTTTATCGTTGTACATACCATGTTCCCTTAGGACGCGCTTGCTCCACTCGGATGCAAGTTAGACCTTTTGTTAATCTAAACCTTAGGAATACCATTGTATGATAACATTAGGTTAGAAATAGGCTAGTCCCCTTAAACTCTTTTCTTCCCTTTTGCATATGCATTTAAAACTAAAACCTTTTCTTAGCAAATCAAAAACATGCTAATAACGACTTAAACCCTTTTTCAAGGTAACAAAAATACAAACCAACTCAAACCTTTTTGCGCGCCAAAGCACCTTTTCTATAAGACCCTTTTTAGGTAAGGACATGATTAATTTACTTTTGTTCCAACGCATAAGTCTTCAAAGGTCGATCTGCGGCAAAAGGAAAAATTAACATTGTCCATAAAAAACACAGAACAAACAAAAACATGTGAGCCGAACTACGGTAGCTCTGATTCCTCAAAAAGGATACGTAGGCATTGGGGTAGGGCCTAAGCGAGTACAACTTTATTTTCCCTACATTCTTTTCTCATTCCTTTTGCATGCATTCTTTTTTCAGTAGTAAACAGTAAGCATAGATTAAACACACCCATAAGATAGATAACAAGAGTGGGTACCGTAGAGTACTACGAGCGTGTGGGGTGCTAATACCTTCGCCTAGTGTAATAGACTCCCTTACTCGATCTCTCGATTGCAAGACCGTGACTTCTCCCTTCTCAAGTTTTATCGATGTTTACCATTCCCTTCATGTGGGATAAAATACGTTCGATGGAGACTTTATTGTTTGATGATTTTCAGCCGATTGTTTCATCGGTTCACTATCGATGATGAGTTTGTTCCTTCTTTTGTGTCGGTTCACGCTCGATAACGAGTTTTGTTTCATTTGTCATTTTTTCACATGTTTATCTCATTGTACCTGTAATACTTGCTTTCTTCCAATTGCCATGCTCCTTTAGGACTTACAGATTATTATCAATGATTAGTTTATTCTGAATAGCAATTAGGATGGTTCTTTCTCGAATGAGTTGGTTCCTAGTAAACCTTAGTGTAGCTGTAGAAATGTTGACACAAAGTCATTGGATTAACTTGACTCGCACAGATGAAATAATAATCTCCATCGCGCTTTATTGTTTCCAAAGGAATGGGAAAATAGTGAATAACCCAAAAAGAGGGGGAGAGAATCTAAGTTCGGAGGTTGATTATGCAAAGGGAAGGTATTAGCACTCTAAACATCTACGGTACTCCGCAGGAACCTCTTTGAGAATCTGTGTATATTAGCTATAAAAGTTGTATAAAAAATAGATTTTGGAGGTGAGAAAAGAAATATTTTTTTTATAATTTTTGCACCCGCCGCGGTTGCGAACCTTTACTACCCACGATTATGAGAAAGGGGAATTTGCGTCATCTCAAAATGGAGGAGAAAGCTTGGATTTTAAAATCAATAAATCCTCGCTCAACACCTAAGTGGAAAATATCTTACTTCACTATATATCGTAAAAGTATAATAACTCGCATCACTACAAGGATTCTGAAGAATAACAAACTGAATAACTAGTAACCACAGGCTGAAATCTGATAAGACTTGCAGAGACAAATTGCAAAATTCACTGGAGAGACCTAACACACAATGCATTTTGAGGAAGTACGCCACTAAAGATTGGACGCTGCCAAGGAATAACAATAACCCATCAGATCTGCAGGAAATAACTTGTCATCATTTTCGCTGGGGCACAAGAGAAATCTTCGAACAAAAGTTTCTCTATACGTTTCTTCCAATATATGAGTACCTTTGAATAGAACTACCTCAGTAGCAAAATATCTTCTGAGGATGTGAGATATCTTGACATAGGAATCCCAATAAAAAGACTCTATTGGGGAACAAGAGACTTTTCTTCACCACTTGGTTGATGAATGGGAAAGATATCTCAGTTGGAGAAGAACCATATTTCGTGAATGACCATTCAACAATAAGCTCGTCATTGCGAACATTCACTGGGAATTTTTGAGTTTCTTCCAAGAAGTTCTTATCAATCAGACCTTAATGGTCAAGGATCCTCTGTACGGAGATTCATTAGGGGAATAATACTTCAAACTTCATTGAGAAACAAACCTTCATTCGTAGAGGGAAGGATTCTTGAAAAAAGAAGACTCTTAAAATTCCCCTTTCATTGGGGACTTGATACAAATTTTCCTGTCACTGGGGAGGACGACTTATACATGCCCCACTAGGGAATAGAAACATTCTGAAAAGAACCCTCCTCAACATAAACTGCACTGGTGAAGCAAATTTTTCCAAATTATTCACCAATATGTAACCTCACTAGGGAGAAGGACCTCCTGAAGGTAAACTCGGTGTATATTCAACGGGGAGAAATTGGCTTACGCCCGCTCTACTAGGGATACATATACTACTTCACAGGAATGAACCAAGAAACTGATTGAGAGAACTCTCAAAATGGGTTGACTGTATTAGGTAGTACTTTCCTGTTGAAAGCTTTCAAACAAACACACTTTTACTGGGAAATGCTTCCTGAAAAACATCATAGTGAAGACAAACTCACGTACAGATTCTACTAGGGAGAAACAAACTCATACATACTTCTCATGGGAAAAGTATTCTACTTTGAACACTTTTAACAAATAAGCTTATGTTGAGAAACAGTGCAGACCACACTTGGGAAAAGTATCTGGTTTGGGAAACAAATCGTCCAACTAATAGCTTCATGATGGTAACAACCTTAACAACTCTTTTTTCTCTTGCTGATATGCTGCCTGTGGTGAGTGAATGATGGGTCCTGTAAAACAAAACTGATAATATACCCCAAGTGTAGCATGACAACTTTGTTTTCCAACCGGGCCACGCATGTTTTTACAGAAAATTCAAATGTTTCTTATCATGTGTAAAACCTTCAAATTTTTAGATGTAATACTTTTAAAAAATTGGACGTCTTTTTACGAACAAAACAGTAAAAATAAAATAAAGAGTGACCTTTTGAATGAAAACAAACTTTTTATTGATTGGAAATCATCCTGTAAATAGGCATGTACATCAAGAAGCAATTCCTATAAATAGGTAATAGCAAAAGCAAAAACAAAAGAGAAACTTAAAAATGGCAATGTGAAAACGAATTTCCCTTAGGTTCCGACTCTGCTATAACTTTTATGACCTCGACTATATCATCCCTTCGCTTTCTGTAGAAGATAACTAGACTGATTCCTACCCTTTGGGGTTTCCAAATGTAGTAGTGTGATGAAATCAAAGATCCAACGTCAGACGTAGTCGTTCGCTTTCAAATGCCTAACTTTTTCCTGGATCACCCTTTCGGGTTTTCAATCCACCTGGATACCCTTTTTTGGCTATGCCGCCCTTTCAGGTGTTCAACTTTGCGGGTTTACTTATTTTTTTCATTCTTTTCACTTCTTCTTTTTCATCCCTAATTTTTACCCGAACCTTTTTATTCATTTTTGTGGTTCGTCGGGATGCCCCTTTTTTGCCTGCGCCGTCAACTCAGTGGGTCTCTTTTTTATGAAAAGTATTTTTTGACTACATGTGCGTTTACAGGGAGTGGGAAGTCTTCACCATACAATGTCGTAAGCAACATGGAACCTCTAGAGAAAACTTTCTTTATGACGAATGGTCCTTCATAATTGGAAGTCCACTTTCCCCTGGGATCACCTTGAGGAAGAATTATCCCTTTCAATACGAGGTCACCAACCTTGTAACTCTAAGGGCGTGCCCTTTTGTCTAATGCCTTCTCATTCTCTGTTGGTACACCTGGCCATGACAAACAGCTGCTAATAGTTTCTCATCGATGAGTTTCAACTAGTATAAGCGATTCTGAACCCATTCAGCCTTGTCAAGTTCTTCATCTTTCATTATCCTTAACAAAATAATCTCGACTTCCACAAGAAAAACAACTTCCATACCATAGACAAGTTAGAACGGGGTTGCCCTAGTTGAAGTGTGTGTTGAGGTACCATATACATGCAAATAGAAACGCAACATCTCGTTCTAATCCCGATAAGTCACCACCATCTTTTGCATAATCTTCTTAGTATTCTTGTTGGACGCTTTGACAGTGCCATTCATCTTTGGATGATATAGAGAAGAGTTGTGATGCTTGATTTTGTAGGTCTCATAGAATTCCTTCATAATCGTGTTATTGAGATTATATCCATTATAATTAATGATCTTTTCAGGAATCCCTTAACGATAGATAATGTTATCCTTGATGAATCGAGTAACTATTTTCTTGGTCACATTTGCATACAACGCAACTTCGACCCACTTGGTGAAGTAATCTATAGAAACCAGAATAAAACGATTCTCGTTGGAAGTAGTTGGCTCAATATTCTCAATCATATTGATGCCCCGAATTATGAAAGGCCATGGAGAAGTCAAGACGTTCAAAGGGACGGGCGGTACATGCACTTTGCCAGCATACACATGGCACTTATAGCAAATTCTTGCATGATTAAAACACTCATTTTCCATGGTGGACTAATAATAACCAGCCCTTAGAATCCTATTTTCCATAGTATGTCCATTGGAATAAGTACCAAAGGAACCCTCATACACATCTTCAATAATGCTTGTTGCTTCTTTCTTGTCCACACATCTGAGTAGCTTAAAATCATGATTTCTCTTATACAAAACTCCACCATTGAGGAAAATCTTGGCTGACACCCTTCTCAGAAACTTCTTATCTGTTATGGAAGCACCTTTAAGACACTCCTGAGTTTCAAGATACTTTTTTATATCATAAAACCAAGGATTCTCATCCGCTTCTCCATTAACTTCAAAACAAAATATTGGCTAATCCATCATTCTGATTATGATTGAAGGTGCTTCATTAGGCCACTTAACTTGGAACATGGATGCCAGAGTAGACAAAGCATCTGCAAGATTATTTTCTTTCTTTAAGATATGCTCAAACATGATCTATTCGAAGTATGGAATTAACTTCACAACATGTTCTAAGTATGGAATCATATTTGGGTGACGAGTCTCCCAATCTCCATTAAATTGGCTTATCACGAGAGCTAAATCTCCATAAACTTTCAGGAACTTGATTCTCAAATCAATTGTAGCTTCAATTCCATATATACAAGCTTCATATTCTTCCATATTATTGGTACAATCAAAATAAAATCGGCACTAAACAGAATATGAAAACATGTAAGGGAAGTAAGAATAGCTCCAACACCATTGCCCAAAGCATTTGAGGCACCATCGAACACCGTCGTCCATCACGATCCTAGTTCAGGTTCTTCTTTAGGGCCAATGATTTTATAATCCCTAATATACATGATGTATTCATCTAGAAATTCAAATCTCATTAGTTGATAATCATCCACGGGTTGGTGAGCAAGATAATCTGCTAATACACTACCCTTGATGGCTTTGTGTAGTATATTAGATATCATATTCAGTCAAAATCACCTGCCATCTGGCTACTCTGCCTGTGAGAGCTGGATTTTCAAAGAAATACTTGATGAGGTCTATTTTGGATATCAAGTAAGTGGTGTGCGTCAACATATACTTCCTCAGGCTCTTTGTAGCCCATGCCAATGCACAACAAGTTTTCTCAAGAGAAGATTACATCAACTCACATTTTGTGAATTTCTTTCTCAAGTAGTAAATCACTTGTTCTTTCTTTCCTGTCTCATCATGTTGACCGAGTACACAACCCGTGGAATTTTCAAGTACTTTCATATAGACGATTAAAGGCTTGCCCTCCACTGGAAGCATGAGGATCAGAGGTTCCTACAGATATTCTTTTACTTTATCAAATTCCACCTGGCAATTGTCAATCCACCTGACCACTTGATCTTTTCTTAATAACTTGAAAATTGGTTCATATGTGGCTGTAAGATGAGAGATAAATCTAGAAATGTAGTTCAATCTCCCCAAGAAACCACTGACTTTTTTTTTCTGTTCTTGGTTCAGGAATTTCTTGTATTGATTTTATTTTAGCAGGATCAACCTCGATACCTCTTTCACTTACAATAAAGCCGAATAATTTTCCAGATCTCACCCCGAAGGTGCATTATTAGGATTCAACCTCAATCTGAACTTCCTCAATCTTTCAAATAACTTATGTAGGTGAATAAGATGCTCTTCTTCTGCTTGATATTTTAAAATCATGTCGTCACCATACACTCCACTCTCTTTATGAATCATATCATGGAAAAGATTCACCATTGCACACTGATATGTTGCCCCTACGTTCTTTAAACCAAAAGGCCTCATCTTATAACAGAAATTTCCCCACAGAGTAATAAAAGTCGTCTTCGCCATGTCATCTAGTGCCACCTTGATCTGATTATAACCAGAAAAACCATTCATGAATGAGAAAATTTTAGCATGAGTTGTGTTGTCAACCAGAACATCAATATGGGGAAGTGGAAAGTCATCTTTAGGGCTTTATCTATTCAAGTCCCTATAATCAAGACACATTCTAACCTTTCCATCTTTATTGGGAACATACACGATGTTGGAAATCCATGGGGGATAAGAAATGACATTCAAGAACCCTCCATCAAGTTGTTTTTTTACTTTCTCTTTAATCTTCTTAGATATCTCAGGATGAGTTCTTCGAAGTTTCTGCTTAACTGGAGAACATTCTTCCTTTAAAGGCAGCAAGTGCAACACGATGTCGGTATCCAACTCAGGCATATCTTTATAAGACCAAGAAAAGATGTCAACATACTTCCAGAGTATTTCAATCAACTTCTGTTTTACACTGTCTTCTAGAGAAGCCCCTATCTTGACCTCTTTCACATAATCCATGGTTCCCAAATTCACAACCTCAATCGACTCTTGATGTGGCTGTATGACCCTTTTTTCTTGCCTTAATAATCTTGCTAACTCTTCAGGGAGTTCACAATCTTCCTCACCGTCTTATTCAGCTTGGTAGATCGGATTATCAAAGTCATAATGGGTAATGGCATAACCATTATCGAAGGGATATGTTAGGACAGTGGGATCAAATCTGCATGATTAATGATTTTATGTTTCTTTAGAAAGTGAATGATAAAAGAAAAAAAAACAAAAACATTTCCATAATTTATTAAATAAAATATTGAATAAACAAAAATAGAAAGACATGGAACAAAATATTTGAATGCAAAAGGACATCCTTTATTTAATGATAAAAATTGGAAATGAAAACATGGAGGCGCTACAAATGATTCACTGCCCTTGGGCAGAATGCATGTATTATTGCATGATAAGAAAATAAACATAAAAGTACTCTTGAACAAGCGTGACTGGAATGACATCTTTAGAAGTCCAGTTGTTGGGTTTTACACCTGGAACACTCGTGTGAATCCAGTCATCAATGTCAAAGTCATTGTCGTTATCGCCAACAATATTAAATTGACCATTCTTAATGACACCAACACTTGCAAACTTTACAAGAGTAGACAAATTTGGGGCTTTGGGTGCCATACCTTGTTTACCAGGGCTAAAACGTAAATAGTACTTGTTGAATTTCGGAATAACATCCACCACACTACCTCAACCTTTAGGGAAACTAGCTTCGACCACTGCTCAAGCATATTTTAAAGAGGCCATGGATGTCTCGGGCTTCTTCCTCTCCTCAGAGAGAGGAATCTTGACAATATGCACACTTTTAAAACCTTTAAAAGGTTTCTCATTCACTTCTCCATCTATTACAACATACCGAAAAAAAGTCAGATGACATAGCACATACTCCTCTTCACCATAAACGGTTATTGTCTTTCCATTCACAAGATATTCAATATTCTAATGTAGAGTGGAGGTTACTTCCCCTACCTTGTGTATCAAAGGGCGTCCCAACAAGCAACAATATGCTGGATGTATGTCTATCACAAAAAATATGGAAATGAAAATTTGAGGATCAATCTTGATAGGAAAATCCACCTCACTGAATACCGATCGTCGAGATCCATCGAAAGCTTTAACTACCAAGTCACTTGGTCGTAACTCAACCCTGAGTAGTCAATCTTGATCAATGTGGTCTTGGGAATTACATTCATAGATGACCATATATCAACCAGCACATGGGAGAGAGTAGTCCCCTAACACTCCATCGAGATGTGTAATGCCTTATTATTATTTCTTCCTTTATGAGGAAGATCAAAATCTTTAAAACCCAGGTCTTTGCTAGGGGTGATGCTGGCACAAACACTTTTAAACTGATTCACCGAGATTTCCTGAGGAATAAATGTTGTACTCAATAATTTCATCAAAGAATTACGACGTGCCTCAAAGTCTCGAAGTAAAGACATAATGAAGATCTTTGTCAGAGTTTGACCAAGCTGATCAATGACACGATAATCACTTTTCTTGATGCATCTCATGATTTCCACCACGTCTTTAGCCATATCCGGATTTGAAGTCTGAATAGGAGCATCCTATGTGGGCTTTTGGTTTCCCACCATCACCTATTTACACTTAGCTTTCTCCAAGGTATCATGATTATCTTCCACACTTGTGGCAAGAAAACTCTTCCACTTATCTCCATATGGCCAATACCAGTAAAGTTATCAACATTCAAACTATCTTGTACTGTCGGCTTTCTTTATAAGATACTTCTTCCTGTTTCACCCCATAATAGTAAACATCTACACCATTATTCCATGATACAACTTTGTCTCTAGAATAAGGAATGGGACCAGGAAATGTAACTGTCAAAGGAACAGGTCTACCCATCACAGAAATATGAAGGGGTGAAAAACACAAGAAGGGGGGGGGGTTGAATTGCAAAACTGGAAACTTAAAGCGAATGACAAGGTATTTTTATCCTGGTTCGTTTGATCTCAAACTACTCCAGTCCACCCGTTCAAGGTGATTTCGCCTCTCTCCAACGAGGTCTTAATTCACTATATTCAACTGAATACAAATCTGTTTTAGCAACTGCTAAAACCTTCTTGATTCAAACCACAATCCGGTTTGTCAAGGCAATACTTTCTTACAAAGGAATAATCAAATGTGTGTGAATGTTTCTACAAAAACTATATCACAACTGTGATGTTTACACAAATGAAGCTTAGAATACTAAGTTGCTAAACGCTAATGAAGTATCAGAGTTTGGTGGTTTAGCAAAACTTGTAGAGTGAAGATTATTGATCAGCTTTGTACGTGTAGAGAGTTTGGAAGCATTAACCGTGATAATCTTCAAAGCTTGGTTTATATAGCACTTTGAGAAGATGAACGTTGAAGCAAATATTCTTGATTCAATGCTATTTACAAGCTTTCCTTTCTGAGCAGATCTTGTCTAGAATGATGCCGTTGGTATTGATTAGCTTTCAATGCACAGTACCGTTGCTTCTTCAATGCACGATCTGGCTTGGCTCATTCTGATTCTGCTTTGCTGCTGATGAACTGATTTGATTCTGTATCAGAGTATTTTACGCGCAGTTCTGTTCATCAAGCTTCAGCATGTGCAAGCGTTGATCTTCTGATCTTGACGTTCTGATTCAGCAACTTCTGATGCTGATGCACAAACTCATATTCTGATGCTGGGAACGTGATCTTGCTTATTTTAATCAGCATATCTGCAAGTCAGAGCATAGTAATTTTAAGTAGCATATAATTCAATCATGAAATATTTAACTACTATATCTTTTCACTTTGTTATCATCAAAACTTAATTATAGGGTACTAGATTCAAACATTGTTCTAACAATCTCCCCCTTTTTGATGATGACAAAAACTAGATATTTTAAATGAAAAATAACGTGAAAAGGTTATCAGATCTATGTATCAGAATAAGAAGTACGGAGAAGTTAGAGTTTAAGAAATACTCCCCCTGAGTTTGTTACTTCCCTTTGATATGCGTGTTCTTCAGAGTCAGATCTTTTTCTGTCTTTGAGCATCAGATTGTAAGTCTTTGACTTATCAGAAAGCAGAGCTTCAGAGCTTTTCCTGTCAGAGCTTTGCTTCAGATCAGAGTGTTAGGTTGATCAGAGCTTCATATATCAGAACTTCATATTTGATCAGAGCAACATGGTCTTCTAGTCTTCATTGTGTTCAAGAGCTTCCTTGTGCCTGTAGACTTAAAGACAAAACAAAAAAACATTTCAAGTAATAGATAGTTAGAATGTTTGAGAGTTTCTGTCTAGTTATCCGTTATTGATTTAAATATCATTCTTGTTCTCCCCCTTTTTGTCAGCAATCAAAAAGTGCTGGTGATGTGCTAAAATGATTTAGATCAGAAAAACTAATAGTATTAAAGATAGTTCAGAATCAGAGCAAAATAGCATTACAAACCATAGTCAAAACATAATCAAAAGTACATCAGAAAATAAAGAAAATATAGAGAATGTCATGCATGAAAAAAATTTCAAGGTTGTGGGGGCATGCGTGAGAACAGGCTTTCCAGCATTGCCTGAATCTTTTCAGAAGTTGCATTCTGCTTCTGAACCAAGGTGACAACAGAATCAATCTTGCTGTCCTGGACATTCATTCTAGCTTCCATCTTCTGATTATTCTCATCCATCCGCTGCTGTAGACGCAAGTCATTCAGCCTTAACTCTTCCAGAGCCTGCCTGTCCAAAGCAGCTTGGGAACTTTCAGCAGGAGGAAGCTTCTCAGAACTTTCAGCTACATCTTCTGCTGGATTCTCTTCCTGAAGAGTCTTGTCTTCTTCTGCTGGTTCCACCTGAGCAGCTTGCTCTTTCTCAGACCACGATTCAGAGTCCAGAGGAAGCACAACTTCTTGAGGCAGCTGACTCTCAACTTCCTTCAGCAGCTTGCTAAAGTTCTGTTGAGCCTGCTCATAGTTGACGTCCTGCAGCTTGAGTGCTTCAGCACGAACCCAAACTCTGAACTGTGACCAGAGCTGATCAGAAGCAGCTGGGTCGATCATCCCGGGACAGACTTGCTTCAAGGAAGCAATCCACTGCAGCATACCTGTTTCAAAATCCAAAATACCAGAGCCAACATCTAATTGCTTTGGTTTGGGAATGGCCAATTTGTGTCTTAAATCAGCAAGACGTTCAAGACTTGTTAAGTCAATGAATGTTTTGCTGGGGTTTTCAGAGGATTGGCTTTCAGAGGTGTGCTGAGGTGCTGTCTGTTTTGGTGGATGGTTATCAGAGTCAGAGGATATGTCTATTGGAGTGGTTGGAGTTCTTGGAGGTGTTGATTCCTCTGATGATGGTAACTGGGGTGTGATAATGGTGGTTCCACATGGCAACTGTATTGCCAGCGGTGAAGGTTGAGGTGAGTGGGGATCAGAATGATGAGGAGATGGGGTTTCATAGCGATGAAACTCTGTTGGAGATGAGGGAGGATTATTTTCTGGTTGAGGAGGTGGAACTTCTGATTGTTCATGGATCAGAGGTTCTTCTGTGCTAGGTTGTTGTGATTGTGGTTCTGGTTCTTGTTCTGGTTCTGATTGTGGTTGAATTTCTGGTTCAGGTTGTGGAGGAGGAATATTTGGTGGTTCAGAGTGAGGTTGAACAGAAGTATGTTCACGCTCAATGTCAGCTAGCACTCTATCAAGTGCTGGTGTTGTTGAAACAGTTGGTTGTTGTTTGGTAATTTTGAGAGGAATTTTAATTCTGGTTCTTCTGAGTTGTAAGTTCTCAGAAGGGTCTTCTGGTATGTTTTCATCAATAGTGGGGATTGGAATGGAAATTCTGTGAGAGGTTTGGGGTGGAGCAACAGATGTTGGAATAGTATTTGAAATTGAAATAGGAGCAGTAGATGGATTACCTCGTTTCTTTGGAGTCTGGTGAGATGATCCTTCTGCTTTCCTCTTCTTTGACTTCTTCTGAGCCATTTCAGGTTGAACCTGACTCAGATCCTTGATCTTCAGCTTCGAACCTGCAACTTCTTCCTTGAGAGAATCTGGATACTTGGCAACCATATCAGGGTGAGATTCCATCTCAGAAAATCTTGGGAAATCATTCAGAGGCACTCTTCTTCTGGAGATGTCAGCAGTTGAAGAAGCTCTGGGTTCCTTCCTGATATTGTCTATTAGCTTCATCTTCTTCAGATTCTTAGCATTCAGCGCTTTTCCAACAGTTGGTTCAAAATTGCCCAGTACTTTAGCTTCGCTCAGATAGTCTATCAGCTTATTCTCTGTCAGAATATCTGAGATAAGCCTCCCAAATGGTATCCAGTCTCTTTTCGTCCTTTCTTCTTCTCTAGTCTCTTTCACACTTGTCTTCAGATGATTGAACAGGAAGTGTGCCAAATTTATCTTCACCCTCTGATTAATAAAGTAGATCAGAAATTGCTGATCCACGTTTATATAGTCAGGAGAGCTTGTTGGCTTCCTGTGATTGAAACAGCCTAGAACAATCTTGGCCCACACTCTGAAGTGATCCTTCAGATCCTTGATTTTGCTGCTGGGAAGACCAAGAGTGAAAATGCAGTTTGCTACCACACCAATATCCGGACACCTATCAGCCATGTCCACACAACGGACTCCGCCACCATTCTGACCAATTAACCTAGCAATGAGGTCTTCAGAAATTATGATCTTCTTTCCCATAACAGAGGAGACGACTAGATGCTTATCAATCTTGGCATGAATCCAAAATTCTTTGACAAGTTCTGGGAAGGTTGGTCCAACCAATCGATCAAAGTACCTCTCCCACCTTTGAGTTTTGACTTCAGCAGTTAGGTCAAATCCATTTTCCTTCAAACTTTCGAAATCCACTATTAACTCAGAGAGAACCTCAAGATTCTTTACTGGTGTGAGAAGAGTTCTGGTAGGCGCTTGATATTGCTCAGAGGTTTCCTTCTTCTGATTTCCTGCAGAAATGCTGGAGGATGCCATTGTTCTCACACAAAAAGCTTGAGAGTGATTTGAGAAAAGCTAGGGTTTTGAAGGAGATATGCAGAAAAATTCTTAAGAGATTATGAGTAAGAGTAAAGATTAAGAATGAAGAGTAATGTGCTTAAATAGGATTTTCAAAAATTATTTTGAAAAATAAAACGTTTTTAAGAGAGAGAAAAAAAATAATGATTGCAATTAACAAGCGTGATTACTTTTGCATTTAATGCTTGCTGATTTTGGGGGATTTGAGAAAGATACTTAAAAACGGTTACCAGACATGTGTCTCAATGCACCCAATCAGCGTTTTCCTTTCTCAGAAACGTGCACGCGTTCTGCTTCAGGGATTTGCTGATGATTGGATGACACTTGTTTGATATAGTGATCAGCACGTCTGTCTTTGAGATTAGACTCTCAGATCTTCAGACTTGCCTCTGATACAATCTGCATGTTCTAACTTTCTGAAACAAAGATTGATCAGAAGTTCACAGTAATATAATTACATTCTGAAAGATAAAAATATGGAATTAAAGCATTTTCATTCTGGGCATACTTTCATGCTGAGATGTTTCAGAATGAAATTAAACCTATCTTCTGAAAGGGGTTTTGTAAAGATATCAGCCCATTGATGGTCTGTATCTATAAATTTCAAGTTTAAAATGCCTTTCTGAATATAGTCCCTAATGAAATGATGTTTTATTTCTATATGCTTAGCTCTAGAATGTAAAATAGGATTCTTACTTAAGCAAATAGCAGAAGTATTATCACAAAGAATAGGAATGTTACTCTCAAAAATCTGGAAGTCTTCAAGCTGACTTTTCATCCAGAGCATCTGTGTGCTGCAACCAGCTGCTGCTATGTACTCAGCTTCTGCTGTTGACAGAGCAATAGTTGATTGCCTTTTGCTGGACCACGAGATCAGATTTTCTCCCAGAAACTGGCAGCTTCCAGAAGTACTTTTTCGTTCCACTCTGTCTCCAGCAAAATCAGCGTCGCAGTAGCCTACTAAACTGTAATCACTAGATTTTCTATAAAACAAACCCAGATTAGTAGTACCTTTTAGATACTTGAAAATTCGCTTAACAGCTGTTAAGTGAGATTCTCTAGGATCTGATTGGAATCTAGCACAAATACATACACTGAATAGAATATCAGGTCTTGAAGCAGTCAGATAAAGGAGAGAACCAATCATACCTCTGTAGACTTTCTGTTCTACGCTTTTGCTTACCTCTTCTCTTTCCAGAATGCACGTGGGATGCATTGGAATCTTTGATGGCTTACATTCTGAGAGGTCAAATTTCTTCAGAAGATCTCTGATGTATTTGCTCTGATGAATGTAAGTTCCCTCTGGAGTTTGATTGATCTGAATTCCTAGAAAGAACTTCAGTTCCCCCATGAGGCTCATCTCAAATTCTGCCTGCATACACTTAGCAAATTTTCTTCCAAGAGAAGGATTAGTAGAACCAAAGATTATATCATCAACATAAATCTGACAGACTAAAATGTCACTCTTAACTGTTTTACAGAATAGAGTGGTGTCCACTTTCCCTCTGGTGAACTCATTTTCAAGCAGAAAGTTACTTAGCCTTTCATACCAAGCTCTGGGAGCTTGTTTCAGACCATACAGTGACTTTTTCAGTTTGAAAACATGTTCTGGATGTTTTGTATTTTCAAAACCTGGGGGTTGGTGAACATACACTTCTTCTTCTATATAACCATTTAAGAATGCACTTTTGACATCCATCTGATACAGAGTGATGCCTCTATTAACAGCAAATGAGATTAAAAGTCTGATAGATTCTAACCTGGCGACTGGAGCAAAGGTTTCTGTATAGTCTATCCCCTCTTGCTGACTATAACCTTGTGCAACCAGTCGTGCCTTGTTTCTGACGACTTCACCTTGTTCATTGAGCTTGTTTCTGAACACCCATCTTGTTCCAATGACGTTGAATCCTTTTGGTCTTGGAACGAGATCCCAAACGTCGTTTCTGGTGAACTGATTCAGCTCTTCTTGCATTGCCAGAATCCAGTCATTATCCAGAAGTGCTTCATCAATGGAAGAAGGTTCAATCAGAGACACAAGTCCCATCAGAGTTTCTTCAGAGTTTCTGAGGCTTGCTCTTGTTCTGATTGGATCTTCCTTTCTTCCTAGAATGGATTCTTCTGGGTGATCCAAACTGCTTCTGGGTACTCTCTTCTGAGGTTGATCAGCAGCAGTTGTAGGATTTCTAGCATTGCTTCTTTCAGACGTTGAAGGAGTGTCTGTGTTGAGAGCTTCTGATGACTTGTCTTCAGAACCTGCAAATTCAATTTCTATACCTGCAAGATTTTCATTCTGCTTTGACTTTTCAGAGTCAAGCTTGTCATCAAAACGAACACTGATTGATTCTTCCACAATCTGTGTTTCTGTATTGTATACTCTGTACCCTCTTGAGCGTTCAGAGTATCCTAACATAATACACTTCTGTGCCTTAGAATCAAACTTGTTCAAATAATTCTTAGTATTTAACATATAGCAAGTACATCCAAATGGATGAAAATACGAAATGTTGGGCTTTCTGTTCTTCCACAATTCATATGGAGTCTTTTCCAGAATAGGTCTTATTGAGATTCTATTCTGAATGTAGCACGCTGTGTTTATTGCCTCTGCCCAGAAAGTCTTAGCAACGTTTGTCTCGTTGATCATGGTTCTGGCCATTTCTTGCAATGTTCTGTTCTTTCGTTCTACAACTCCATTTTGTTGGGGAGTTCTAGGACAAGAGAAGTCATGCAGAATGCCTTTGTCATTAAAGAATGACTCAAAATCTTTATTTTCAAATTCTCCACCATGATCACTTCTGACTTTAACGATTCTAAGATCTTTTTCATTCTGAACTTGGTTACAGAAGGTAACAAACACAGAGTGTGACTCGTCCTTGTGTCTTAAGAACTTTACCCATGTCCATCTGCTATAGTCATCTACGATTACTAACCCATACTTCTTGCCACTGACAGAAGCAGTCTTAACTGGTCCAAATAAGTCAATGTGCAGAAGTTCTAATGGCTTAGAGGTAGAAACAACATTTTTGGATTTAAAAGATGGTTTTGCAAATTTGCCTTTCTGACATGCTTCACACAGAGCATCTGAATTGAACTTCAAATTTGGAAGTCCTCTGACCAGATTGAGTTTGTTAATCTGAGATATTCTTCTCATACTAACATGCCCCAATCTTCTGTGCCAGATCCACTGCTCGTTGTTAACAGACAGAAGACATTTTACGTTCTGACTCTTAAGTTCAGAAAGTTTGATTTTGTAAATGTTGTTTTTCCTCTTACCATTAAATAGGATAGTCCCATCTTTCTGACTAACAGCTTTACATGATTTTTGATTAAAGATTATATCATAACCGTTATCACTTAATTGACTTATGGATAACAAGTTATGCATCAATCCATCAACAAGCAGAACATTATTAATAGAGGGAAGATTTCCGTTACCTACAGTTCCAGAGCCAATTATCTTTCCCCTCTGATTGCCTCCAAAGCCAACGTGGCCTCCAGGCTTAAGTTCCAGGCTTTGGAACATATGCCTTCTTCCCGTCATGTGACGTGAGCAGCCAGAGTCCAGGTACCATGACTGGTGTTTCTGACTTGCTGCTAAAGATATCTCTTCTGTGTCTGATTCTGAGTCTGAGTCAGAAGCTTCACTGTCATCTTGAATGTTAGCCATAAGCGCTAGGTTCGCCCTTTCATCATCTGATTCTGAGTCAGCTTCAGACGAGTCAGAGTCATCCCATGTGGCCATGAGACTTTTCTTCTTCTCTCTTCCAAACTTCCTTTTTGGCTTTTCCCTCTGAAGCTTTGGACAGTCACTCTTGTAGTGACCTTGCTCATTGCACTCGTAGCAGATGATGTCTTTTGTATTTGGCTTCTTGCTACCTGAGGAGCCTTCAGATCTTCTGTATCCAGAGGAAGAATCTGTCCTTCTGTGTCTGGAAGAAGACTCGTTATGATCAGATCTTCTCGGATTCCTGAACTTCTTTTGTCTTTGCTTCCACAGTTGATTTACTCTTCTGGAGAGAAGAGAGAGCTCGTCTTCTTCTGATGAGGATCCATCAGATGTTTCTTCAACTGCCTGCAAAACTTTAGATTCAGATTTTCTGTTAGATTTCAAAGCTATAGGCTTACCTTGCTTCTGAGGCTCGTCAGCTTCCAGCTCTATCTCATGACTTCTGAGGGAGCTTATAAGTTCCTCCAGAGTGATTTTGTTGAGATCTTTCGCCAGCTTCAGAGCAGTAACCATAGGCCTCCACTGCTTGGGTAAACTTCTGATTATCTTCTTGACATGGTCAGCAGTAGAGTACCCCTTGTCCAGAACTTTGAGACCAGCTACCAGAATCTGGAATCTAGAGAACATAGTTTCAATGGATTCAGATTCTTCCATTTTAAACGCCTCATACTTCTGAATGAGCGCCAGAGCCTTTGTTTCCTTGACTTGAACGTTGCCCTCATGCGTCATTCTGAGAGAATCAAAGATGTTCTTAGCTGTGTCTCTGTTGGAGATCTTCTCATACTCAGTATAGGAGATAGCACTGAGAAGGATGGTTCTGGCCTTATGGTGATTCTTGAAATCACGCTTTTGTTGATCAGTCATTGACTTTCTATCAATCTTCTGACCAGTTGCATTAACAGGGTGCGTGTATCCATCTGTCACCATATCCCACAGATCAGCATCATGTGCTAGAAAGAAGCTTTCAATTCTGTCTTTCCAGTAGTCAAAGTTTTCTCCATCAAAGACTGGAGGTTTGCCGCTGAATCTGTCTCTATCCTCATTGTTGTCATTGCTGAAATGAGAGTTGTTTCCTGCCATAGTGTTTTTCTGATGCTGGATCTTTTACTGACACGGTTAAGTGTTTTAGCTCAGAACCAGGCGCTCTGATGCCAATTGAAGGGGTGAAAAACACAAGAAGGGGGGGGGGGGGTTGAATTGCAAAACTGGAAACTTAAAGCGAATGACAAGGTATTTTTATCCTGGTTCGTTTGATCTCAAACTACTCCAGTCCACCCGTTCAAGGTGATTTCGCCTCTCTCCAACGAGGTCTTAATTCACTATATTCAACTGAATACAAATCTGTTTTAGCAACTGCTAAAACCTTCTTGATTCAAACCACAATCCGGTTTGTCAAGGCAATACTTTCTTACAAAGGAATAATCAAATGTGTGTGAATGTTTCTACAAAAACTATATCACAACTGTGATGTTTACACAAATGAAGCTTAGAATACTAAGTTGCTAAACGCTAATGAAGTATCAGAGTTTGGTGGTTTAGCAAAACTTGTAGAGTGAAGATTATTGATCAGCTTTGTACGTGTAGAGAGTTTGGAAGCATTAACCGTGATAATCTTCAAAGCTTGGTTTATATAGCACTTTGAGAAGATGAACGTTGAAGCAAATATTCTTGATTCAATGCTATTTACAAGCTTTCCTTTCTGAGCAGATCTTGTCTAGAATGATGCCGTTGGTATTGATTAGCTTTCAATGCACAGTACCGTTGCTTCTTCAATGCACGATCTGGCTTGGCTCATTCTGATTCTGCTTTGCTGCTGATGAACTGATTTGATTCTGTATCAGAGTATTTTACGCGCAGTTCTGTTCATCAAGCTTCAGCATGTGCAAGCGTTGATCTTCTGATCTTGACGTTCTGATTCAGCAACTTCTGATGCTGATGCACAAACTCATATTCTGATGCTGGGAACGTGATCTTGCTTATTTTAATCAGCATATCTGCAAGTCAGAGCATAGTAATTTTAAGTAGCATATAATTCAATCATGAAATATTTAACTACTATATCTTTTCACTTTGTTATCATCAAAACTTAATTATAGGGTACTAGATTCAAACATTGTTCTAACAAAATATTGGCTGAAGTATATGAGATAAAGATCACAATAATTTCCTTATCTTCATTCTTCTTATATTTAACAGTTATATCAAAATGAAGCTCGCCTTCATTGATTAGCTTCTGAATTCCTGCTTTCAAATTATCACAACCTTCTAGAGTACAACCTGGGTAAACACCTCTTTTGATCAAATATTCCTTGATATATGGTAACAGGGTTATTACCAAATTCACATCCATAATCAAATTCAAACTTTCCCCGTCTTTCACAACAGCATTCACAGTTTCCCCTTCGTGGGCCGACATTGGGTTCTGAGGACATTGGGACCTTCGTATGGAGTGTACTGGATAGCTTTTCCATCCAACAGATCCTGCACTTCATACTTTAACGCCATATAATTTTCCACAGTGTGGCTTATGCCACTATAGTGAAACTCCCACCAGTCATTAGCATCATAATTTGCAAGGAGCCTCTCAAAAGTAGGTGGCATGTTTCTCATATTGATTAATTTGAGGTCAAAAAGACACTTGAGCAGTTCCGAATATGACATTGGAACCGGGTCAAACTTTCTTGGTTGTCAGGGAGCATTCTGTTGTCTTTGGTATTAAGCACATTGTTGTTGTTGTTGTTGGTGGTGTTGTGGTTGAGAAGCATATATTATTACAACATTTAACTATTGTTTGGATCTTCTTCGGCCTCTTTGGGAATAAACAACACTGGTTTCTGCTTCTTTCTTTCTTTCTAGGATAACTGTTGAATTCTTTCTTTCCATTCCCACTTACAGAATTGATGGTATTAGCATACTGAATTTTTCATGACTTCATACCAATCCCGATATGTCCTCCATACATAACCATGTCAACTAAACCGGTGGATATACTGCAAGCCACATAATAATTCCCCTTAAGAGTAATGGAGAACATATCAATCATCTCCCTTTCCATCATTGGCGGCTGAACCCTTGCAACGAGTTCACACCATTTCTAGACATACTCCTTAAATTTCTCATTAGGTTTCTAAGTCAAATTATGCAGCTTAGTCATGTTTAGTTCCATGTCAATGTTGTATTGGTAATGTTTCAGAAATGCTTCAACTAAATCCCTCCAATTTCTGATATAAGTCCTTTTGAGTTGCATATACCATTCCAACGATGCTCCAGACAGGCTATCTTGGAAGAAATGCATTAGAAACCTCTCATCTTCATAATACACTAACACCTTATAGTAGTAAGATTTCACATGGGTTTTCGGGCAGGTAGTACCAGTGTACTTGTCAAAAATGAGGATGTTGAACTTTGGTGGCATTCTCACCCTTGGCACCAACCCTAAGTCTGTAATGTCCATTCCCGACACTCTTAGCCCTTTAACAACCTTCAATTTTTCCTCTAGCATACGATACTTCTGGTCATCAACAGGAAAACTTGTTTCACTACCATACATGTCCTCATTACGATCCATTTCTAGACCTTGTACCCGAGGATTTTCTCTGACATGCAGATGCCCCATCATCTCGCCAACAATGAAATGTGTCTCAGGTGGTGGTGGAGGATGTGGAAACTAACCACGATTAAAATGTAGACCCAGATTACAGGTGTAACCACTAACATTCAATTTGTTGACATTCGGTGCAATAGTAGTATGAGGTTGTCCCACAGAGTTGTCTTTAAACATATTCTCATGATGCTCCTCTACATTATGAGGCCCCTCAACAAGATCCCTTAACTCATGTTGACCATGATTCATGTTGGTGATGACTTCCATAAACTGATCCATCTGTGTCTCCATTTGAACCTTCATTACTGCCACATCAACTTGCACTTGCTCCATTTGTTGACGTTGATTACTCCTTGTGTGATAATGGTGAAATGTCAGATTTGCAATCTCTGCTAAATAAAAGCAGAACCACAATAAGAAAACTGGCCAGAAAACCTGTTATGCATGCTATGTTTTACATTTCTAGGGTGTTAAAGAATTTTGTTAGTCATCAAAAATAACAAACAACATGATAAAATAGACATGCAAAATAAACAAGAGGAAACGTAATGACAAATAATTGTTTCTCCATTCATAACGAAAAAACCTCAAAAGAAACTGAGTTCATACAAAAAATAGTAGGCACAGTACAACATAGAAGATAAATATCCCAACCAACAAGCCTGGTGATGATCTTTGAAAATAGAGAAAAACAATACAAAGCAGCGACTCCCAATAGCTTAAAGATCCCCGTCTCTTGAGCTACCTTTCAATTGAATCTGGAGCTTTTCATTCTCTTCTATAACTTGTGCTAGCTGAATGTTACTTCCCTTGAGTTGAGTCTCTATTACGAGCCACTGAGTATTTTCTTCTTCAAATTGGACACGTTTGGCTAGAAGTTGCTTCTCCAAATATTTGACCTTGGCTTCATACCTCTTCTCTACTTCACTCTTGGATGCTCTGAGGATATCACAATCTCGGCACTTCTGCATGTACTTCTTTTCGATCTTAACAACAACTCTTTGGTGATCTTCAACAGAAACAAAATTGTTTTCAGCTCTGGATCTATTTCCATAAGTACTTGTTCCCTCATATCCTTTAAGCTTGTGAGTCAACTCTCTTTTCTTCTCTTAGGAAATATAATTGTATTTCCTTGGCTTCATTATCCATTAGAAGATGTTGATTCTGAGTCTACACCTGATAGAAATGATCCTTAGGCATGTCATTTTGCACCTCATCAGGTTGTGGATAGAAAGGGTCTTCCTTTGATAAGGATAACATGAGTGTTCTCGCTCTTTCTTTGACACAATTAACATAGGGTCCGAAAGCTATCATCTTTCTCTATACAAATAAATCTTTCCCCTTTTGCAAGATTTCAAGATTTTCTCCCTTTTTACAATATACAGACTCCTTTATTACACTGTCTTTAGGTGGACCCCTCATGGAATACCCTAACTGGCATAAGGCGTGAACAAGATTATAGTTGATCATCCCATGTGTCCCCATGAGTGGGACGTTGGAGAAACCCCCACAACTTGTAACCCCTTCAGCATTGTCGACTCTGAGTTTATACCAAGTTATGTCAAAAGAGGTAAGAGCCGTGAGCTTTGATGACAACGTACAAGTACTTTTGGGATCCACGTACGGTCCCCTAGTAGACAACTGATACATGAACGATTTGTATAGAAACGGAACACAATAAACCACAACTCCTCTTTTTCCATGACTGGAGTGAATAGCATAATAAGTATTGGCCAATAGAGTAGGCACTTGATTTAGATTCATGAAAACACAGATGGCAGCCAAATCTACTAGTTTCTCAACATTAGATAGTAGAACAAAGCTATAAATTGGGAATACAAGAAATGCGATGAACGCATCCCAACGGCTTTTAGTTACCATCTCTTCAAGCTTACTCATCAGGAAATCCACTGAAAGACCACTGGTTGTACCCTTCCCCTTCCGATTACCTCTTAGGATCAAATAAAGAGCCTTAACAATAGCTTCGAAATCGGGCTCTTTTGTGACGTGAGAAAAAGGAACTTGATTTGTAATTTTGATTCCGAAAATGTAGGTATACTCCTCGAGAGTTGGTGTTGGCTGGTAGTTTTGGAATGTGAAACAACGTAACTCTGGGTCATAGAATTGAAGTTTTTGCTGAAAACCTTTCAGTTTCGATAAACTACCAAATCACCCATCCTCATCAAACGTGGCCAATTGCTAGTACCAAACTTGTAAACAAAAAAGTCCCTTGTATCCCTCTTGACGATATCGATGTTACTAGCCATTCTAGATACAGAAGAATACTCCAAAAAACACCCTGGAAATGAAATGCACATGCAAATTAGCTCTTTTTTCTTTTATACACTTTTTTTAAATAAAAGATGCTATGATGTGAGTGCAAAATGAAGAGATCAAGGTTCTAACAACACTGGATAGCTGTTGAACTGCTGAATAACTAGGTGTCACAAGATCAATGGTCCAGAATATACACCAAAAGAAAACCATAGTCACCAACAGTACCAAAGTCACCAACCGTACCAAATTCACTAATAGTACTTGTAAGATCAAACCCTCTCCACTCACGGGTGAAGTTTAGGTCAAGATAAAGTCAAGGTGTAACTCAAAATCATGGGTTCGCCTAAAATTACTACCATCGAAACCACATATGTGGATAACGATAGTAATCCATTTAAACCCCATCTGAGCATAAATGACATGACCGTACTAGTAGGACCTTTGTCTAGTAGCCGTCATGTTCCACTCTAGTCCTAGTGTTCCTAGATGTATCTCATATCCTGGGGACTTGGCCTTTTACCTTATAGTAACAACTGATGTTGAGTAAATCAAAATAAAGTATTTTTGTTATCATATCCATAGATATTGGAACGATATTACTAGTGATCAGATTATTGATATCGTCTTAAGTTAATTTTTTTTAACTGTATTGGTTTGAGAGTATTATTGAAATGTAAATTAAATGAAATAATATAAATGCGAGTTCAAGAAAAAGAGTAATCTTGCAGGGGTTGGGTTTCTTCTACCATTAACATATGTAATATACCGATTAATTCTGTATAACATTAATAACCAGTTTTTATTCCTATCTCCACATACTTTTCGAAGACAACATATATGTCTACATGCAGTTTCAATATTTCTCTCAATTTGCTTAATTGATGATGTCTCAACCGATTAAACGAACAAACGGTATTTATTTAAACTCAAATATTCAAATGGATCTTAAACCTAATTTTATATTTAGAAATTAGTGTTTAAGTGATTCATTATATTTGATTCATGATTCCAAATGCAATTTTCATTAACATTCAAATTCATAAGATTGATAAGAACAAGATAGAATCGGTAATCATGACAACAAGCTTATATTAAAAGTATAATCATTAAATATACATACGATTTTAGTAGAGTAATCCATTCACTGGCAAGAGAGGGAGTTTAGCTAGCCATTTTCATGGTAGCTTGTACAAAAATTAAGAGTTGGAGATGAATGAGCATCAATGATGATTCCTCTTTCTTTGATGTGTATCCAGCTCATTTCTTTGATTCCATCCCCTAAGTGTCCATTACAACTCTCAGGATCATAAATATCAACTATTTTAAACTGTATATGAAACTAAAAACTTATATCCCTTATGCACTATACTTGGTCCTTTTTATAGTGTTTCTGGCCGCCTGTGTTCGCTAAGCGAAGTAGCTGTTTCTTCTCCATTAAGATTTTGAATTTAAACCATCCTTCAGTAAACCGCCAAAATTTTAATACGCAAACCTTTTATCGCAAAGCGAACATCGCTCATTATTCTTCTCTCCTGGCGAACTGGGTTGCTTTTGCTTGTGTCTTAGGTAAGCTACGTGAAACGAGACTCGCTTAGAAAATCTCAAAAGTTCTCTACGCAAACCTTTTCTCGCGAAGCGAACATGTTTTTCTATTATTTGCTCATGGCGAACTAGGCTGATTTTGCTTCTGTCTTGGTTTGCTAAGCGAAACTAGACTCTCTTAGCAAATCGGGCCTTTTCTACTGCTCGCTTCTTTTCGCTGCAACTAACTTGGCTATTTTATTTTTCTGGGCTGAGTTTGCTTCGCGAACTAATATCGCTTAGCAAACCTGTCTACGCTGCAAGCTAACTGTAGTGAAATGGGACATGAGTTTTTTTTCCTTTTTTCCATCCTTTGATCTTTTCCCACATAATTTAAACACAATTATAGTAGATGTATCAAATTATTGTCAAAGTGTGCATAATACTATGAATAAGTTCTTTGTATATTAGATAAATGCGCTTTTTTGTTAGTGACTTTTTAGCATTCTTAGCATTTCTCAAATTCTCCCCAACTTGATTTCTTTCTTGTCCTCAATCAAGATCAAAATAAATTCCTTTTAAATATAAAAGTTTTGTTTTCAATTAATTATTTGAGATGAAATGGTTCAAATGGAATATGCTCTTGGCTAATGGTTTTTTTTGTTCTTATTTCACTTTGATAGAATCAAAGCATGATTATGTAATAATATTTATATGCAAAGATATTTTTATGAAATCAACTAAACAAACCATATATCTTTCTCTTTGAATCATCCTAACACTCATTCTTCATAAAAATGATGAAGATTTATTTTTGGAGTAATTTTTTTGTGGTGGTAGGTAAATTGAACTCTCATGAAAAACTTTGTCAACATCTTGAATGATTCATGTTTCCATCTTGATGATTTCCTTTTTGAATCTCTTTATGAACATAAGTTTTAAAGGCTATTTGGCTATTTTGTGAGTTTTTTGTTCCTAAGGCTACTAATATTTTGGATTTGTCAATAATTCTCTTTTGACTTCTCCTTCTCTTTTTAGTTTTAAGATTTTGGAGAGATTACATGTTTCTTTTTCATTCTTTTGAGATGTATATTATCTCCCCAAATTTTATCTTTTTCTTTATTTATTTTTCAAGCATTTGTTTTTCTTTTTGTTTTTCTTTGAAACTAATTTTTCATGAGTTTGTGATTTTTTTCAATTACTTTTTGGTTTATTCTTGAATTTCCAGCAGGCTGTTTTTTTTTGTTTCAAGTGGTTTTCTTGGATTTGGATTGGTTTTTCACGTGTTCACTCAACTCACTGGTATATGTTGAGGCTTTTTGGTTAAGTGGTTTTTCAATTGTAATAGTCTTGATTTGATGCTTCGCAAAAGTTACACAAGGTAATCGTTTAGATTCCACATGAATCACCCAAGTTTCAATCAAAGTTATTTGTACTCATTTCTTTTTGTGCATAATGGAAGGCTTCTCGTTGTTATCGGCTATATGATTCAAGTAAGATAATATGTGTTTGTAAGATTGAAGCATGAAATGATTTTATACAAACCATTATTTCAAAATCATGCTAACATTCTACAAAGCTTTTAAAAACATGTACCTTTGCCTTGTGCATTTTGTCCCAAGGTTTATCATTACCACTCAAGTTTTGTTGAATTTGTTGAAAACAAATTTTTTGCTTCTCTTTGAAGATTTTTCAAACCTTGATGAGGAAAGTAAGTGCATTGCAAGCACAAATATGCAGCATGTTTTTTCCAACACAAATTCAATATATTGAACGTTAAAATATCTAAGTACCAAGTGATGTTACGGTACTAATACCGTAAAAAGGATTACAAAAAAAACTGAATCGGAATCCTAAACAAAATAAACTGAACTCAAATAACTAGCATAGAATTACTAAATGAAAAATAAATTATGCTGAAAGCTTTTTAAAATATCACTCATTTTATGGCGAGCTTTCAACATGGTCTCATTTTATTCAGTCTCCACTCATGTTTTCATCGTCACCGGCTTCAGATGCTGACTTGGAATCGCCAGAAGTTCCTACCTCCTCACTTACTCGTTCTTCTTCTTAGCCAGATGCTCGCCCTAGATAGAATGGCATGTCCCCAGGCCATGCAGTATGTGTCGTGAATTCGTCTGGTGTCATGAACTGCTGGCTTGCATTAGATTACATTCATGGTTGAATCAGCATCCTGTTAAAAGAATCATGCAAATAAATAATAGCTTTATGGTTGGAATCATTTTGATCCCAAGTATAGGTGAAGGCTTGTTGGAGTCGTGGATCCCAATCACCAAAGTTAAGAGTGTTGTATGAATCTTGGCCCGAGGTTTGTTTCTTTTTTATTTTCCAAGAAAAATCTGTCAATATAAGTGTCATTAACCTTGGTTTTGATCTTAACGTGTACTATATTTGGAATTTGTACACGTGAACCAATGATTAATCCCATGATGAGACAGGGATACACCAGAGGGAAAGTAGATTCGATTCGATCCCCAAACTCTTTACCACTTTCTACCATGTTTCTCATTTTATTGGTGATGATTTGTGCAACATCAATCCTTTTTCCATACATTATCAAATATAAAAGTTGAGTCGTGTCCAATGTGAAGGTAGATGTGTGGCTTATCGGTCTTAAGTTGTAGAGAATGAAGAGGAGGAGGACTTGAGCTTCCGGGACTAATTCCTCCTTGTGAAATCTAATTGCTACACCAGAAGCATTTCTTCCACACTTCGCCTTTCCAAAAGGATTCTCTAAAAAATTCTTGCAACATCTGGTTTAAAATTGATTGATTCTTGATACCGACACTTCTTCCCTTCCTTCAATACTAGAGGGTTTCCCAGAAATTCACTAATTGCATCCTTATGAAATTGCAATGTTCTCCCCCCAACTTTGGTAGTGAAGGTGAATGCATTTCCCACTGAGGGGACGACATTAACATAGAATTCTTGCAGCACATCAGTATTTATGTTGCAGTGAGGATTCAAGAGCGTCTCCCATTTGTGGTCGGTCCAATGTTCACTAAATTCCCCATATTTTCCTTAAGGATTGATCTCAAAAATCCTCTCATACACAATGTTCCTTCCTATTATCTCTTCATACCTATCTTGTTGTTCGGCTCTGAAAAATTTTGTTTGGTCAAAAGTTTCTTGTGCCCTTGAAGAGCATGCTCCTGAGGTCTTCCATTTTTTTGAAGCAGTATCTCTTTTGGGAGCCATTCCTGCACATAAATATGAAAGAGAAGTTCTTGTTAGAAAACTGATTTTTCCTTATTTTTTTCTACATCAAAAAATTTCGCTTCACAAACATAGTTTTCATCACGAACTACATGATTTCTAGAAAATTAATTCAGGAAGAGTTATGCTTTTTTGATCTGTTGAGACTTGCTTATGCAAATTTCTTAGATTATAAGCATATTATAAATATAATGTTTTTACCAGCATAAAGCATATACTAAAGAATATGGATGTTTCAACCATGGATACCTATTAATCTTGATTATAATAGTATGTAACATATCTAAACACTTTGAAATAAAGACTAAAGACATACTTGATATTTTGCTGCAAAAACTGGAGATGGATAAGAGATTAGGATAGTGTGCAAAATTAAGGAGGTGACAAAGTGAAAGTGTGAAGTGAAAAGTGATATAACTGAAGAGTTATCTAGGGTTAGAGAAAGAGAAAAAAAACAGTAAAAGACAGAGCTATAACGTGACATAAAGGTGTGGCAGGTGAGTAAATTGTGTATTTAATGGTCATAAATGCGTGTTTTACCACAACATGTTTTCTTCGTGAGAAGAGTTCTCTTAGCGAACTTCATGGGTTTAGACGTTTGCTTTGAGATTTAAGTTTTCTTAGCAAACTCTACAATACCATAATTTCTGCAGAGTTTCCAGCCTTCTACACCATGAATCTTTTTATGCCTCCTAACATAAAAATAGTAAAATACTTACAGAGTCGGGTTTCCTCCTAAAGAGCGCTTGTTTAACATCCTTAGCTTGACAATTTACCATTTATATGGTTCGTGCAACGCAATTGTGGTGGTGACTCGATCAATCTCACTACCTAAGTATAACTTCAATCTCTAGCCATTAAATGTCCAGGTTGCATTGGTTTTTGGATATTCCAGTTCAATAGCTCCATAAGGCTTAACATCTTTTATTTGGAATGGTCCAGACCACTTTGATTTAAGCTTTCCTAGAAACAATCTTAACCGTGAATTGAAAAGTAGAACCATTTTCCCCACTTTGAAGTCTTTGGGAAAGATTTTGTTGTCATGATATTTCATCATTCTTTCCTTGTAATACTTTGAAGATTCATAAGCTTGCAGCCTTAGCTCATCAAGCTCGTGTATTTGTAGCTTTCTTTTTGCATCGGCTTGTTGTGAATCAAAATTGAGATATTTTAGAGCCCAAAAGGCTTTGTGTTCTAATTCAATCGATAAATGGCAAGCTTTACCATACACCATCTGAAAAGGAGTAAGGCCTATTGGTACATTGTATGCGGTACGATATTCCCAAAGAGTTTCATCAAGCTTTAATGACCAATCTTTTCATGAGGTTGAAACTATTTTTTCTAAGATTCTTTTTATCTCTCGATTAGATACTTCCACTTGTCCATTTGTTTGCGGATGATATGGTGATGTTACCTTGTGCTTGACACCATAATGTTCAAGATCTCTCTCATGTTATGCGATACAAAAGTGGGATCCTCCATCACTAATTAATACTCTTGGTGTTCCAAACCTTGTTAAAATGTTTCATTTTAAAAATTTCACTACCGTTTTTCTATCTACTTTTGGTGATGCTATAGCCTCCACCCACTTGGATATGTAATCATCAACTGCTACCAAGATATATTCATTGCTGAAAGAACATGGAAATGGTCCAACAAAATTGACCCCTAAAAATCAAATACTTCCAATTCGAGCATGCTTTGTAATGCCATTTCACTCCCCTTGGAAATTCCACCAGCCCTTTGACAATTATAACAATTTTTGGCATGTTCATAAGTATCTTTGAATAGAGTAGGCCAATAAAATCCTGCTTGTAATACCATGGAGGTTGTTTGTTCTCCACTATAAGGACCAGCATATGGTGAATTATGGAAATGCCATGTGATGCTTCTTTCTCCCTCTCTAGTAACACACCTTCTTAATAATCCATTGGCTCCAATTTTAAACAAATATGCATCATCCCATACGTAATGAGTGACATCTAGCAAGATCTTCTTCTTTTGTTTCCAATTGAGATCTTTGGGAATAAGTCAGGACGCTTTGTAATTTGTAAGATCTGCAAACCATAGTCTTTCCTCAATCATGAGCAGTTTTTCATCAGGAAATTCTTCAAGGACTTCTCTTTCTTCCTTTGTAATTTCAGGATTTACCAACCTTGATAGATGATCTACAACCAGATTTTTGGTTCCTTTCTTGTCGCGGATCTCTAAATTGAACTCTTGCAAGAGAAGCGCCCATCGGATTATCCTTGGTTTTGAATCCACTTTATTAATCAAGTACTTGATTGCTGCATGGTCAGTATAATAGATAATCTTGGACCCTATGAGATAAGACCGAAATTTTCTAATGCTACACTATTGATAGTAGTTATTTTCCCGTGGTTGCATAGTTAAGTTGTGCATCATTTAGCACTTTGCTTGCATAGTGCATGGCACGAAAAACTTTGGTTTTTCTCTGTCCTAAAACAGCCCCGACTGCGTAATCACTGAAGAATGGAAAAACACAAGAATGTGGGGTTTTTGAATTGGGGTTTTTAAAACTTAAAACAAAAGACACGTTGGTTATCCTGGTTCGTTTGAACTCAATCTACTCCAGTCCACCCGCCAAGGTAATTTCACCTCTTTCAATGAGGTCTTAATCCACTAATCAATCTTGACTACAAAGGTACAATGACAACTGCCAAAGTCTTCTTGAGTTTAAACCACAACCTTGTTTTTTTAAGGTATTTCACAGTACTATATTTGAAAGTGTGTACAAGATATGTTTTCTAACAAAAAATAGTATCACAAAAGATATGTATTACAAAAATGAAAATCAATTTGAAGGTAGTGATATTTCTGGTTTATAGTGCGCAGCTAAAATCGTCAACGATTTATTCTTCAAGTCTTGTATATATAGGCAACGCATGAGAGGTCCTTTTGGAATGTTGATAAATAGTAGTTAATGAACTTTCCAAACATAGAGATTCTTGTCCTCTTTCAGACGTTACTTTTGAATAGCCATGAATGAAATGTAACTCTTCAGAACATGCTTTCTAAAAATCTCATCAGAAGTTTAATGTTACCGTTGGGACTCTTTTACTTCTTTCTAGGAACTGTATGTAACAGAATAACAAAGTTCTTTGTTCGTAGAATTTAGTGAAATCAGAAGTTGCAGCTTTAGAACTTCTTTATATAAGTGTGTTACGCTGATTTTGCTTTCTACGTAAGATGTGTTGAATAAGAGTTTAAACAACGATCTAACTCATCTTTTGTGCTTCTTACATCAGAACTTCCATGCAAAACAAAATACTTATTTAGGGAGCATAATTGTTCTTTGAGTGTTTGTTATCATCAAAACTCTTACAAGGATTATAGAATCAAACTATGTTCTAACAATCTCCCCATTTTTTATGATGACAAGAACTTGGATATTTTGATCAAATACGTAAAAAACATAAAGCATTAAATTCTCCATGAGTTGGATACTCAGATAGAGAAGAAATACTTCCCTGAAGATTGTTCTAATCAGAGTTTTTGAGAAAAAGATTTTTGATGTGTCCACAACTGTCCTCAACAGAGGTTGTTCTTGTTTTGCTTTCAAATGAAAAACAATAGAAGTTATGATATTCAACTTGTTATACTTCATTGCAAGTTTTATCCTGCTTGTTTAGCCTTTCCTTAAACATAGAATTTTATTTCTTTAGCTCCTCCAGAGTTTGCAGCATAATATAAGAAGAGGGTATTTCAGTAGAAGGGACCACTTTTTCATAGTAAACTGCAGCCGGTTCTGACTCAGGAGGTTCTTCAACTTCCTTTCCTTTGTCTTGAAACATGACCAAAGGAAGGGGATCAGAGGATGGTTCATTACATTCTGATGGATGGTGGTCTACACAAGGGGTATTGTCTAGGAGAAGGAGTGGCTTCTTTTACTAATGTCATAGAACTTGATCCTTGAAGATATTCAGGTGATCACAGAAGTTTTGTTCATCGATTTCATAAATAATCTCCTTTAATTTCAAATATTCAGAGTTGAATCATTTTGTGAATTGGTTTCAATGAGAATCAGAAGCAGTTGGATTGAGATTCTCTATGCAAGCTAACTTTGACGTTGGTCTTCAGATGATTGAACAGAAGATGTGGAAGATAAACCTTTACTTTGGTAGCTATAAAGTACAGAAGGTACTGCTGGTCAATGCTGATGTAATCTGGAGAACTAGTAGGCTTCATGTGATTGATGCAGCCCAAAATAATTTTAGACCAAATTCTGAGGTGATTATTTAGGTCTTTGATTTTGTTTGACGGTTAACCAAAAGTAAAGATTTCTTTTGAGATATTGGTTAGGTCAAAGCCTTTGTCAGCCATATCACTGCAACAAATACCGTCGTCGTCATGACCTATTAGTTTCCCAATGAGATCTTCAGAGATGATGATTTTCTTTCCCATAACGAAAGAAGTAACCTAATGATTTGAAGTTGTAGCTTGAATCCATAATTCTTTAACAAGTCTTGGAAAAAATGTACCTAGGAAGCGGTCAAAGTACTTAGTCCATCCTTGGAACTCAACATCAACGGTTAGATCGTATCCGTTTTCCTTCATGCTGACGGAATCTACAATGAGCTCGCCCAAAACTTACAATGAATAAATGGGTGTGAGGAGAGTTCTTGAGGGTTCTTCTTACCTTTCTGCTATTGAGGAAGAAGAGCTAGGAATGCTTTGAGAACCTTGATCAGGTTGTTGAGAGGAAGCCATTTGTTCACACAGACTCTTTTTAGGGTTCTTGAAAGGTTGAACAAATTTAAGAGAGAAAAAGGAATTGAGAGTGGAAATGTGATAGTGAAGGTGAACGAAGTATATATATATATATATATATATATATATATATATATATATATATATATATATATATATATATATATATATATATATATATATATATATATATATATATATATATATATATATATATATATATATATATATATATATATATATATATATATATAAGACTTAATTAACAAGAAAAATATTTAAAGAAAATTATTACATGCAATAATGATTCTTGAAAGAGGGATAGCATGAAGATATGAAACAGTTACCAATTTGACACGAGCCTCAATGCATCAACTCAACATTTCAGTCTCTTCAAAATTTGAACACGTGTTCAGCTTTAGAGGAAGACCTTGCGTATAGAGTTGACAATTGTTGATATTGTAAACTGCATGCTTCTATCTTTGAAATGAACCGTTTGGAGAACATTCATATCTTCTTAGATAGATCCTGATATGACTTCCCTTCTTACTTTTGAAGAACTATTAATCAAATGTTCAAATAAAAAAAAACTTAAGCATAAAATTCTGAGGGTTAAAGTATACAGAAACAAAATTATAATTCTGGGCATAATTTCATGTTGAGATGTTTCAGAATGAAGTTAAATCTATCTTCCGAAAGGGGTTTAGTGAAAACATCACCCCATTGACGGTCTGTGTCTATAAATTTTAACGAATCAATTCCCTTTTTTTAATATAGTCCCTAATAAAATGATGTTTAATTTCTATATGCTTAGCCTTAGAATGTAAAATGGGATTTTTTGAATGACAAATGGCAGAAGTATTGTCACAGAGAATAGGAATGCTACTCTCATATATCTTGAAGTCTTCAAGTTGACTTTTCATCCAGAGCATATGTGTGCTGCATCCAGCTGCTGCTATATATTCAGCTTCAGCAGTTGACAATGCAATGATGGATTTCCTTTTTCTAGACCACGATATTAGATTTTCTCCCAGAAATTGTCAACTTCTAGAAGTGCTTTTTCTTTCTATTCTGTCTCCAGCAAAGTCAGCATCACAGTATCCTACTAATTTCTATTCTTTGGATTTTCTATAGCAAAGACCAAGATTAGTAGTACCTTTCAGATACTTGAAAATTTGCTTAACAACTGTTAACTGAGATTCTCTAGGATCTAATTGGAATCTAGCACACAAATAGACACTATACAAAATATTAGGTCTTGAAGTTGTTAAGTATAAGAGAGAACTTATCATACCTCTGTAGAGCTTCTGTTCTACCTTCTTACTTACATCTTCCTTTTCCCGAATGCATGTAGGATGCATAGGAGTTTTGGCTGGCTTACATTCTGACAAGTCAAATTTCTTCATAAGTTCTTTGACATACTTGCTTTGATGAGTGTAGGTTTATTCTGGATTTTGAGTGATTTGATACCCAAAAAGAACTTGGGTTCGCCCATCAAGCTCATTTCAAACACTTCCTTCATAGACTTAGCAAATTCTCTTCCCAAAGAGGCTTTAGTAGATCCAAAAATTATATCATCTACGTAAATTTTACACATCAGAATGTCATTTTTAAATAGTTTACAGAATAAATTAGTGTCCACCTTCCCTCTGGTAAAATCATTTTCTAACAGAAAATTACTTAATCTTTCATACCAAGCTCTGGGAGCTTGTTTCAGACAATATAGTGATTTCTTAAGTTTATCAACATATTCTGGATGTTTTGAATTTTCAAAACCAAGGGGTTGGTGCACATAAACTTCTTCATCAATGTAACCATTTAAAAACACACTTTTAACATATATTTAATAAAGAGTAATGCCATTATTTACTGCAAGAGAAATTAAAAGTCTGATAGATTCTAACCTGGCGACTGGAGCAAAGGTTTCTGTATAGTTTATCCCTTCTTGCTGACTATAACCTTATGCCACTAGTCGTGCTTTATTTCTGACAACTTATCCTTGTTCATTTAGCTTGTTTCTGAAGACCCATTTGGTTCTAATGATGTTAAACCATTTTGGTTTAGGAACTAGATCCCACACATCATTTCTGGTAAACTGATTTAGTTCTTCCTGCATTGCGAGTATCGAGTCATTGTCTAGAAGAGCTTCGTCAATGAAAGTTGGCTAAATCAGAGACACTAATCCCATGAGACATTCTTCAGAATTTCTGAATGTAGATCTTGTTCTGATTAGGTCTTCTTTCTTTCCCAAAATCTTGTTTTCCAAATGAGCTAAACTGCTTATGGATTGTCTTTTCTGAATGGGCTCTTCAGTTGTTGTTGTAATGTTTGTGACATCCTCTTTTGGATTTTATTATGATTATTTGTGAAGAACTTCTGATGCAGTGTCTTCAGTACCTGTAAATTGAACTTTTATATCTGTAAAAAATTTAACCTATTTTGACTTTTGGGAGCCAAGCTTATCATCAAATCTGACATTGATAGATTCTTCCACAATTTGTGTCTGTGTTATATACTTTGTAACCTTTTGATCGTTCAGAGTATCCTAACATGAGACACTTTTGTACTTTAGATTCAAACTTGTTCAGATGTTCTTTAGTGTTTAGAATAAAACAAGTACACCCAAATGGATGGAAATAAGAAATGTTGGGCTTTCTATTCTTACACAATTCATATGGAGTCTTATCCAGAATAGGTCTTATGGAGATTCTATTCTGAATATAACATGTTGTGTTAATTGCTTCTGCCTAGAAGTTCTTAGCAATGTTAGTCTCGTTGATTATGGTTCTGGCTATTTCTTGTAAATTTCCATTCTTTCGTTCTACAACTCCATTTTATTGAGGAGTTCTTGGACAAGAGAAAACATGAGAGATGCCATTCTCATTAAAAAATAATTCAAATTCCCCACCATGATTACTTCTGACTTTAACAATTCTAAGATCTTTTTCATATTGGACTTGGTTACAGAAAGTAAAGAATACTAAGTGTGACTCATCCTTGTGTCTTAAGAACTTTTCTGATGTCCATCTATTATAGTCATCTAGGATCACTAATCCATACTTCTTGCCAATAATGGATGTAGTTTTCACTTGTCTAAATAGGTCTATATGCAGAAGTTCTAATGGTCTAGAGGTAGAAATAACATTTTTTGCTTTGAAGGAGGGTTTTTCAAATTTTCCTTTCTCACATGCTTCACACAGAGCATCTGAGCTGAACTTTAGGTTAGGAAGTCCTCTGACCAGATTGAGTTTGTTAATCTGAGATATTCTTCTCATACTAACATGCCCCAATATTCTAAGTCAGACCCATTGCTCATCATTAACAGACAATAGGCATTTCAAATTTTGACTTGTTAGTTCAGAAAGTTTTATTTTGTAAATGTTGTTATTTCTCTTTCCATTAAAGAGGATAGATCTATCTTTCTGACTAACCGCTTTACGTGACTTTTGATTGAAGATTATATCATAATCGTTGTCACTTAATTGATAACAAGTTATGCATTAATCCATCTACTAACAGAACATTAGTTATAGAAGGAAGTGTATTGTTACCAATATTTCTGGAGCCGATAACATTTCCTTTCTGATTTCCTCTGAAACCTACATAGCCTCCACATTTAAGCTCCAGGATTTAGAACATATGCTTTCTTCCCGTCATGTGTCGAGGGTGTTGTACCCCAAAATTTTCCCTCTCATTTCTCAAGATATTTCCTACAAATATCTTCAATGCCTCAAGTTTGCGCAAGTATCGACTAAGTCAAACAATCTCCTCAACACTGATGCCTAAAATTAGGGTTTACGTCTGTATAAAGGCAGTCGAATTTCTAATGTTTCAAATGACTTTCATGGATCATTATGGGCCCTCAGGATTACTTCTTTCTAGTTTCAAGTCTTGGATCACGATTTTCCAAGAAAGTCACTCAAATTATCAAAAGGGCAAAATGGGCAAAATTAGGATTTTGACTGAAAATGACAGAACTTTAATTTTTGACTTATTACCTGACCTATTGGTTGGAAGCATGATCTCAAGGATCTGAGTGCTTAATATCAACCTAATCACATATTTGAATTCATCTCCTGAGATCAGTGGATTGATAGACAAAATTTGGTGAACTGGTGGAAAAAGTCAAATGTACACTAAAAAGTCAAACTTTGACTTTTTGACCAAAATTATGTCCCAAAAATCACATTTCATCAAGACATCCAAAATATGAAATTTGATCATCAAAAATCAAGAGAGTAAAAAATCCAACTTTGCAAGACTTGGAAATTTTTCTATGTATTTTCTATACTTGTGAATTTCATTGCTTCATGACATCTTTTTACTACAGTTCAAAATAATTCAAGATGTCACAAATAATTCAAGATGTTACAAATAATTCAAGTTATTACAAAGCGTCATTTTTGCAAGAGTACAAATCCTAGGTTTGGTCTTGTTTGAACTCTTCCCCTTTGACTCAAACCTTGCCACTATGTTACCCACAAACATGCTTTGTCTTTGTTACAATCTGCATATATTGGTCCACAAACCAGATTTTGTATCATGCTACAAACAATCTTGTCCAAGCCTGCTATATTTCCCACATAATAACCCAAAACCATGTCAAAAGACAGCCTGCTATACTGCTATAAAACAACCTTGCACCAAGATGCCACAACACTCCCACCCTGCGGCAATAACAACCATGATATGCTACTACAAACCCAGTCCAAGGGGAATTTTCACATAGTTCGAAGGGGAATTTTCAAAAGTGATTCAAAGAGGGGTTGTAGAGCACATTACGTGCTTTCTAAAATGTCCTAGAACTCCTTGAGATTATGTTTGATCAAGGAGAATCGAAGGCATGAAGTTGGCATTTCATTCTTGAATTATAGGTCATTTTCATGATGAATAAGAATTCAAATCCATGCTAGGTTACACAATCTTTGTTTTTCCGGCCTCAAACATGTTTGGCACTCCATAATTAAATGTCTGCACATCTGTTAGAGGCTTCAACTCAAGCATTTAATGCATTGCCCATGCTTAATTACATTTTGGGAAGAAAGTGCACATTGCCATTTTTGAAAAGTAGCTTTATGCACAAAATCAGTTCTTGAGATTTGCAATTGTTTTCTTCTGATCACACACAACCTATAACCCAAAAGAAACTTGTCTCAAGCCTCTAACAAGTCAACCCATGCTTGTACTATACCTTGAAACCATGTTTTCACTTTTCTTCAAAATCAAGTAACATATCCATAACTTGTACTTGTGGGATTCTGACCCTCTCAAGCCTCACAACCTTTTCCTTACTTATGCACAAGTCATTTGCATCAAAACACACGCATGCTTAAGCCCACAAATAGCCCCAGAACCAGAAATTTCCTTACAAGCATAAAAACTTGTCATTTCTGGTTTTTGAATCCAATCTCCAAATCCCCTCGTGCATTTCTTGGCCAAACCATTCACAAAGCTTCTAATACAAATATAGAAGTAATCCCAACCCTTGTTTTAAAACTGTAATACCATTTGCACCATCCTCCGTTTTCAAAAACAAGGCATTTCACATTAACTTCTTCAGCTTGATTCAAGAACTCTCAGCACAAAGTAAGCTTTGCAATAGCAAGCTTTGCAATAGCTTTCTGGAGGTTCAAGGAAGTTGACCCAATCATCAAAACACTTTGAAAGCAGCTATAATTCAAAACATGAATTCCATTTTCAAGGTGAGTTTTTTGACTTTTGAACTCTTCATATAGGCATCATTAATGGTTAATTTGTGAATGAAAAATGTAGATATCATTACCCTAAAGCTAACCATGTCCATAGTTTTCATTTATATTACTTGAGCTTAAAGGGTTTTAAGTTTGAATATCTGAAAAAATTAGGTCAGAATTTGGTACCATTTAAAATTCATGTTCATATTTGAGTGTTAGCTTAAGTTATTTACATGGTTGGATTCGTGATGAAATTTCCAGCAACTTTCATGTTTGTACTTTTGAAAATGGTTGAGAAATGAAAGAGATAGAAATTTCAAAAATCATGTTGAATGATCTGGAGCGAGGTTGAAGATGATACAGGCGTAGGAATGTGTTTCAAATATATATTTTTGGTTTTGTATTAATAAACAGATGTATAGCCACCCCAGTGGTAGAAGTGCGTGCCTGTGACTATAGGGACCTGGGTTCGAGCCCCAGTGGTACCCTATTGCTTTTTCATGTTTTATTTTTACAGATCCTATAGAGGCAGCTTCTACACGCGCATGATATACCCTCAATCAACACCATCTGATCTTCATCAAGCCAGATCCAGCGCACTATATGCTTCCACCTTGATGGACCCTCAAAAGACCACCCACACTGGATTATAATATAGGCGCCTGGGCCAGCATGGTCATTGGGCTTAGCTTTGTTTTGCTAACACTCACCCCCTGTTTACTCTTTGCATACATGCCTAAAACATTTTCATTTAATTATTTTTATTTAATCATTTTTATTTAACATCAAAAAATCATAAAAAATCATAAAAGATTCTTTACTTAGGTTTTAAATTAATTAATTTATTTTCATAAATTAAATTAATTTTATTTAATCACACTTAGGTTTATTTTATTAATTAGTTTGTAAAATTAATTAGAACTAGGTTTTTTTGTATTATTATTTTTACACTATAAAAATATTTTCCTAAAACAAAAATCGAAAATTGTTTTTCTTAAAACATTTAGAATATTTTAGTATTATAATTTATTTTCATAAATTAATCAATCACACTTTATTTTCACTTTAATTAAATTTGTAAATACAAATTACGACTAATTACTTTTCTTTCAAAATTCAAACTTCTTTTTCTCAAACAAAAACAAACAAAAACACTATTTTCTTAAATACTTAGATTTTAGGGTTTTTATCACATACTTTTCCCTTTTCCATCTTTATACATTCATTTACCTTTTATTATTATTTTACATTTGTGTATCATATCAATTTGTAACAGTAAATAGGGTTTATTGCTTTCATTCCTCATTCATAAACTTGTATCCCCATCCCCTAAAGCGTTGTAATAGTGTATGACATTTAAATTCTGCAATTTACCGCTTTCCATTATTACTAGTAATTAGGATTTGTATGGAAAGATGAAATCAATGCTTAGCAAACCCTAATTCAAAGACAAAATAAGCATGAAATACAATACATTTGCACACTTTGCACCTATAGGGTTTACTCCACTTTGTTGCCTTACAAAAATGGTCATATTATACATGTGAGGTATCTTAGAAAAAGAAATAAAAAAAATACAAGATCATAGTCCCTCGATGACGCTATCAAAGTTGCCTTTCAAAAATAATCTTAGTCCCTTAAAGAAAATGCTAAGATATTCTACAATGTTGCTAATCATGGCTATAAGATGACCCTTTCCCGTCCCACTTACATCCCAAGATAGCGTTTCTTACCAAATCAATGGTAAGATAACAATGTCAAAGGAAGGAGGAAATAAACAAGAGAGAATTTTGAGTAGGTAGAATGTTCCTAGTTGCTTGCTCATTTTCAAACTAAAACTTCCTTTCTATTTTTAAAACAAACACCAACACTTTCAAAAACATCTTACAAACTTGAAACATTTTCAAAAGACAAACACTTTGTATGCGTTCTTATAGAAACGATAGCCATTACAAAGAAGACACCTTTTCAAAATCACTTTAAAAAACACAAACACCTCTTTGAACTATTTTTTTTCTCTTTTCGAAACAAACACTTTGTACGCGTTCTTATAGAAACGAGAACCATTACAATGACATTTTGAAAATACTTTCAAAAACCACACAAAGCATATTTTCAAACAAAAGCAAGTGATCTAGCAAGCAACTAAGAGCCCATAGATAACTATGGATGAAAAGGGTGCTAATACCTTCCCTTTTCATAATCTACCCCCCGAACTCAAGAAAATATCTCAAAAGGTCTTTCATGTTCTTTTCACCCTTTCCTTTTAGATAAAAGAGAAGTCGGTGGAGAATCTTGCTATCCGCAACATTTGCAATAAAACGCAAAACACCAAGTCAGTTCTCCCACCACGTTACAGAACTGGCAACTCTGCTGGGGAATTACTTAAAAGTGGGGTTACATTAGGGTCAAATCACATTTACTTGCTTTCTTTATTTGACTTGCATGCTTTATATTATGGTTCCTTGTTTGGGTTTGCTTTGATCCTACACCTGGATTTGGGGTACCTTTTTAGGTAAGTAGCAATAAACTGTGAGGGAACTGTGTGAGGTATACCGACACGGTTGAAACAGTAGCTACATTAATGCGATACTTTGGTGTGTAAAAGGTAACCCTTGAGTAATCAAGGAGAATATGGGGCGGCTACGTGGTATCATAAAGCATCAACTGACCTTAGCACCTTAATTGATTAACTTGGCTTTTAGGACGTAGTGAGATAACCATCTTTGGTGTAAACCAAAGTCGGTTGATACTCGATGCTACACTCATTGAGGTTTGACCCTTGAGTTTTGTTTGGTGGCAAGTCAATTATCTATCGGAACGAGATTTGGGGGAAAGACTGGTGATATTGAGATCCCTTAGAACCCGGTTACTATATTTACGACAGGTTGAGCCAACCCAACTTCAAGAGGGTATCCCCTTAAAATCTATGCAAGCCTTAAACCTAAGGTCTCTGTGTGATTTGCTTGTTCTTGCTATATCTACTATATCTGAGCATAATCATGACATCATAACATAGCATGTCATGCTAACCATTTCAAGGATTCTTAAGGTTTATTTTTGTCTTGTTTTGTAGCACATGGCCCTCGCACACAGATTCACTATCGAAGTCAGTCTGGTAAAAGTACCTCATAAGCTTAAGGATTTGGTATCAAAGGTTCCCGAAAGCTCTCTGTTGTACCCCAAAATTCTCCCTCCCTTTTTCACAAGAAATCACAACCCCAGGGTTTTTCTCTGATTTTTAAGATCGGCTCGAGAATCGGTCAAACAGACTCTGCTTTATCAGTTAATCCAGAATTAGGGTTTCCACTGATTTTGTTGAGATTGGCTCAGGAATTGATTAGACAGATCTTTCTTTGGTAGTAATCCAGAATTAGGGTTTCCACTGATTTTGTTGAGATTAGCTCAGGAATTGATCAGACAGATCTTTCTTTGGCAGTAATCCAGGATTAGGGTTTTTCGCTCGCATTTCTAAGAAGAAACTGAATCCTCAGGAATTCAGTTGACTGTTACATTATTTTTACGCCTGTTCAAGATTACTGGTTATTTCTCAAAACTTAATTACCTGGGATAAGAGCTGAGACTTTTGTTTGGAACTTTAAGGCATTTGTTTGATCAGTAGAGTGAAAGGTTTATGGAATGCTTGTTTGTTTAACTGTACAACGCATATGTTAATTGGAATACCAGGCGTATTGTGATTAATGCGAGACGGCAAAGTCTGTTGATTATTTATTTCATCTAGATTAAAGTTATTGGGATACACTTTCGGTTATTTTAATTTAAGGGTCTTAAATAATTAAATAGAAAATACAAGAAAAGTTGGAAGATATTTGACAAAGACTTTTTTATTTATTTATTTCAAATGTTGTTACAAATTTTATTCGAATATTGTAAATTTACAACTTACAGTATTTACAAATATATTAGTTTACAATAAATGAAAAAATAAATCTAAGCCTAATCTTTTGAGATCTTCTACTTCTACTACTTCAATTATCATCCAACTGGTACTTACCTTCAAAAGACAGAGAAAAAGAAATTAGTATAAGAATTTTCAAGAAGAAAAAGAAGAAAGAGAAATCATCATTAAAGCTTGTTGGCCGAAATCAGAATGCTTTTGGATTCATCATGTTTTTACTTTTTCTCCATGCAAATCACAAGAACATTTCTCTTCTTGGTTCACAAAGAGAAAAGTAAAAGAATAAATGCAAGCATGTCAAACTAGATGCAAAAACATGGTTCACATACGAAGGTACAAAGCTGTATTAACCAAGTAAACTGAACTGCAAACTGAGTTTCAAAGTGCATTAACCAAATGTCAAACTGAGTTGCCAAACTGTCACAACAAGTACAATGCAGAACCATACAAGTAACCAAAGTGCAATGCAGAAGCATACAAGCAACCAAGTACGCAATGCAAGAAATATGGAAACAAGTACACAATGCAGCAAGATAAACCAAGTTACAAGCAAGAATGCTTGTCAATTTCATTATCATTTTCTGGCCCAACAAGCTTTTCAGAAATATATTATAATAAGCAATTAAAAATGCTTATGAGGAGAGAAAAGGAGAGAACCAGAAAAAGTTTGCAGTTTTGGCATAAGCAGGCTATTGTTCAAGACAATAAGAGAACACAAAAGATATAAAAGAGCAAGACTGCATAGCAGTCCAAGGGAGATATAGAGCAAAAACTGCTAAACCTCCCAAAAACCCAACAGACCAGCAAGTCTTCCTCCAACTGAACCTGCATAACCTGAAGCGTGCTTCCAACAACACAAGAAACCAGAAGCAAGCCTGCTTCCAAATCCCAAATAAAAACAAGTTCAAGTCTGCCTTACCAAGGACACAAAAAAAACATACAGTCCAGGCCAAAATTGCTTCTCAAAACTCAAGCAAACCTGCATCACAAACTGCAACTTACAAAAAATCCAAACACAAACAACTCAAACCTGCATAAAGGCCAAACAAAAGCTCAAGCTTGCCTTACAGAACCAATAGCAAACCAGCATAATAGGCCTGCAGAATTACAACTCACCACAAGCATGTTTCCAAACTTATGCAAAGCTCAACAAACCTGTAAAACTAACAGCACAGTCCAGGCCAAACCCAAACAGTCTACAAGCACAAAAAATCAAACCAGCTTGCTCAAACCTACTAACAAGCTGTAGCAAGTTTCAAAATCTCAGAAAATCATCATCATTGATATCATATAACCCAGAAGAGAGAGGAAGAGTTTAGAGGCAACAACAACAATAGCTAATCTCAGAACATCATCATCATTGACATCAAAGAACTCACAAAGAGAGAGGAATAGTTTAGAGGTAAAACAACAAGGAAGAATTTCAGAAGTATTCATCATCAACTCAAATCAAGCCAACAAAAACATATCAAAAAAATAAAGGAAAAATTTCAGAAGTATTCATCATCAAATCAAATCAAGCCAACAAAAACATATCAAAAAAGAGAAGTTTTCAGAACAAAGTCATCATTAAACGTTCAAAGAAACAAAGATACCAGAAGTAAGCAACCATTCATCTTCATCTCCAACTCCGGCCACCAAGAGCGTCGCCGTTCTAACCCTCCATCCATTCTCCAGAAACTAAGCACCAAGGTATTAGTTTCCTTTCCTTCAATTTTTCTGCATCTCACGCATGAAGCATCAAAAAATCAAAACATGCAAACAATAAAACGTACATGAATCATACAATCGTAAACTGTAAAAATGCGTTTAGAACGAAAAAAGATACCTTTTAAATCACCGCCTTGTACCGTCGTGGAGAGGAGAGGATGAAGGTGGCACTCTGATAGCTTGGAGGTTGGAGGACGAATCAGTGCTTCGTCTGAGAGAGAAAAAGAGAAACGAAGAAGATGGGTGGAAGGAGGCGCCGCTGAGGCCAAGCAGGCAAAACCCTAATTTGAAGTAACCCTAAAACGTTGTACATGTCATTTGGGCCTTCGCCCCACATAAAACTAAGCCCACAGCGCCTAAACTGCTAAGCATCCCCCTCTTTTGCCCTTTACTAAATTTGTTCTTCTTCATTTTTTACTTTGGGCCAAATACCAATCATAGGCCCATCCTTTTTATTATCTTATCAAAACTAATTTTTCTTTTTCTTTCTTTTTCTTTCTTTAGATTACTTTCTTTCTTTTAGTTAACTCAAATACTAATTTAATTTGGTTTTAATTTCTTTTTTTAAGTTATTGTTAATCTTGTTCATTATAAAAAAAATACAAAGAGAAAAGAATATTTAGTTTAAATATTTTTTTTTGGTTTTCTTTAAACCTAGTTATTGATTAATAAAATACAAAAATGATCTTAAGCATTAACTTAAATAATTTTTCTTTTTCTTTAAAACTCTTTATTTACATAATTCATAAAAAACACAATAATCATACTTAATCTTCACTAGGTTAAATTTTGTTTGTTCATTTGTAAATAAATACACGCATCTCATATTTCTTTGATTTTCATTATCTTATACTTTGTTATAATTTTACATTGAAAACGTGACAGTTCAATTTGTTTGTAATATATATACTTGGACATTATTATTCTGATAAGACTCATCCCCATTTGTAAACATTTGTACCTCTATCCCCGGATACTGTTTTGTAATAACTTGGACTTTAAATTCCCACAATTTATCGCTTTCAATATACTGTATAGTAATTAGGGTTTGTATGCAAAGATTCAAAATCAATCGCTAGATGACCTAATACAAGACAAATGCATGAAAATCAATACACAATTCACACTTGCACCTCTAGGGTAACCTCGCTTGTTTCCTCGGAAAATGCAATCATGTCCCTCGAGTATGAGACACCCTAGAAAATGTCCCTTTGATAAACAAAGATCGTAGTCCCTCGATTACCCTTGATGTTTCCTTCGATAAAACGATCTCGTCCCTTACAAAATTGCTAGACCGTCTCACAAGTTGCTTTCAATGATTGTATACGATGACCCGCGCCTATCCCGTTTAAACATCCTAACACAAGGTTGTTCATCAAACACAATGGTGAAACAACACTGTTAAAAAGGCTTAAAAACATAAGAAAGATCTTTGAGTAAAATAGGGTAGACAACTCTTAGTTACTTGATCAAAAATCTTGCAAAACATCCTTGCCATTTTCAAACACACTTCACAACACAACTTCAAAACAATTTCAAAACAACTTTCAAAACATTGAATTATCTTTTCAAAAAGACACACACCTTTGTATATATTCAAACAAGAATCATTACAAAGGTTGCCTAGACTATGCATCTTTTTCAAAACATTTTCAAAACCACACACAAAGCACCATTTCAAACAATTGAAAAGCAAATGCAAGTGATCTAAAACAAGTAACTAAGAGCCCATGGATAACCACAGATAGAAAGGGTGTTAACACCTTCCCTTTCTATAATCTACCCCCCTGACCCAAGAAATATCTCGAAAAAGTAATTTTTCTATGCTTTTTTCCTTTCCTTGTTGGATAAAATAAAAGTTGGTGGCGACTCTTGCTTACCGCGACATTTTGCAAAAACAAACGCAAAACCAAACCAGCATTCAAAAAAAAATTAATCAGTTCTTTCCCACGGTATCACAGAACTGGTGACTCTGCTGGGGAGTATTTTGAAAACGTGGGGTTACCTTAGGGTTTTAGATCACCTTTACATGCTTACCTTGATTGCTTTGATTTCTTTACTTTTTGGGTTCCTTGTTTGGGTTTGTTTTAAATCCTACACCCGGATATGGGGGCACCTTTTAGGTAAGTAGCAATAAACTGTGAGGGAATTGTGGGAGGTATACCGACATGGTTGAAACAGTATCTATGTTAGTGTGACATATTTGTGGGTACCGGTATCCTTTGAGTCAATCAAAGAGAATACGGGGCCGCTGAGTGATGTCATGAAGGACTAACGAACTCTTAGAACCTTACTTAACCATCTTGGCCTTATTAGGGGTAGTGAGATGACCGGCTTTGGTGCAGTCCGAAGTTGGTATATACTCGATACTACACTCATTGAAGGTTGTTTTCTTGGAAATTTTGGTCGCCAGTTAAGTGGCTAAACCAAAACAATGAACACAGAAAATAATCCAGTGATATTGAGCTCCTTGGAACACGGTTTCTATTTTAGGACAGGTTGAGCCAACTAACTTCAAAAGGGTACTTACCTACAAACCCCATGCAAGCCTAAACCTAAGGATTTGTCTGCTTTGTGTGAATGTGATTATCTGTATATACACTTTCTTACTTTTGCATACCTGTACATAACATCATAACATCATACCATAGCATTTTCAATAACCATTTCGAGGATCTCGAGGGTCTTTGATGCAGGGTCACGTTGAACCAGACGTCTACCAAAGGGCAAGAGGATTCATTTTCCTCTAAACGAACATCATCAAAGATCAAGTACAACCACTTGAATCGAGGGCTATTACCCACTTGACATGGTGAGCTCGATTCTCGTGGAAAGACATCCACCGATACAAAGTTCTCCAGTCAAAGATGCTGATCAAAGTTCAACCTCTAACATTTTCTTGTGTTTACCCTGAGAGATTCTTGAAAACATGCATCCACATATCATGCATCGTATCATAACAGGTTTTCCTTTTCAGGTTTCCTTATTCTCCTACTGTTTATTTCAGTAGAGATGGCTCTAGAGAGGACTATCAAAGATATCCAGGCTCAGAACGCTCAACTTCAAGAAATGTTCTTGAACCTGTCCCAGGGGCAAGAAGAGGTGAAAGCTCTCCTCACAAGGGGCATGGTCCTAGGGAATCCATGCGGCGTCAGGAATGATCAATTGGAAGAGCTATAGATTGAGTTGGCAACAATGAAGATCCAGATGATGGGACAACTGGTGGGCCAGATGGCTCTCATTCAAGACATGGCTCAAAGACAAGAGGAGCTCAGGGTTCTCGTCAACAAATTGCTTCAATATAACCAAGTGGGGCAAACAACTAGGGTTGAGGATCAAATCATCATTCAACCTCCTTTGAGACAAGAAGACAAGGGAAAAGCTCCTCAACTTGCTTCAGGGTCATAAGCCCTTCAACAACCTCGCCAGCGTCAACGGGGTAATCGGCGTAAGCAAAATACGTCTGGAAGATAGTTCACTAAGACTGACATACCATCATCTCTAATATTGGAACGCTTGTTGGAGGTCAATCTGACTGCTTTAAAGGATCCTATTCGTAAGCCCAATACCTCTTCTCCTAGCTATCACCCTGATGCATTTTGTGTATACCACTCCTATAGTCATGGACATGACACCGACGACTGTTGGGCTTTGAAAAACAAGATCCAACACTTGATTGACAATGGAGTGCTGAAATTCATGCCGGATGGCGAGATGAAAATATTCCGCTGAGGGTTTTCCATCTGAAATGACAAGTTCGAACTAAGAGACTTTTGTTTCATTTGAATTTTCAAGTTGTAATTTCTTTTCTTATTCAAACAATTATCTGTTGGTGTCAAACTCTGTTTCATTAATGCATTGCATATGTTTGTCTTGAATTCATCCATTCGTTTTCACTATTCTTGAATTATGCTCTCTACTTTATTTATGATATTTAACTCTTGATAAAAGTTACAAGTCTTTAGAGGTAGGATGACGAAACAATACTGTAATCTCATACAGTATGCTTTTGGACAGACCTTGCTGACGATGTACAGGCGTTTCTTTCAAACCCTAAAAACTGGAGTTATAAGGAACATAATCCCTAGTTAACCCCTTCTAGCCAAAGAAGTAGAAGTTTTTTTTTGTTTTAAACACAAATTGAAACCTTTGATTAAACCTGGGGCAGGGTAGCCTCTCAGTTAATTCAAAAGGTGCGCATTGAAGTCGCAAACTCTCAGTTCTTAATGCAACGAATGACATCAAAAACATTCCTTTGGAACCAAAAGACAGTGATGGTTCCTTATCTAATAGGCAGTCATTATCTCTCAAAAGAGAATAGCCCACTGAGCCAAAACCTACCAAAGGAGGCTTAAGAAAGCTAGGGCATCCCGCTGACTGTAATCTCAAAAATAAGAACAATCAGGAAAAAATTAGGGATAACAAAATCAAAAAGAAAGAGGTCGTTATAAATCCCCAACAACATGAAAAATGTCGCAAAAAATGATGACTGCCTTCCCACAAAATCCAACTTGTGTGAACCATCACCAAAACGTCGTTCCAAACTCGAATAGAGTTCGACACACAGTTAACTGAGTTTAGGATTGAAGAACATCATGAAAAGCGGGTGGGTACAAATATACTTTGAGCCTTTATCTTTTGTTTCTTAAACTGTGAACTAAGCCACGTTACAACCCTTCAAAAGTCCTAATTGAAGCATGGGTTAGTTCGAAATCATACTGTTACAAAAGGTATCCTGACTCCTGTAAGAATTTTCCCTAAATCTTGTGTTAAATTTGCCTTATAAAAAGTTTTCTGCTAAAAAACGCATTTTTCAACACTTCGAGACAAGCATAAACTTTGCATTATTTGAATATCGTTGTTTGCACATGGTTATTTGTTTGACAGCAAAGAAATTCACAACAATGAATGTTCGGAGGAACGCAAGCTCTCTCAGTGAATAAAATCACTTCAAGAGGGATGATACTCCCGTTGCAAAAAATCTCCTATTAGCAAAAGGGGACTTGGTTTGGTATTTTCCAGTAAACCTGGGGCAGTCCAGTCAAGATTTCAACAAATCTTTCAAAATCCATTAAACCTGGGACAGTCCAGTCAAGATTTCAAGAAATCTCTCAATTACAGATTAACCTGGGGCAAGTCTCCCTCACCATCACTTGGGGCTTTTAAACGTCAATCTCATCTAAGGGTCACGTACAATCCAAATTTCATGGCAGTGCCACAATCATTTGATACTAGGGGCAGTGACGAACCTCTCCGAAATCTTTCTGAAAAGAAATTCAAGCGTCCTCGAGAAGTTCATCACCTCTCTAGCAGACCAGCAGTCATGGATTTATTTCCCCAACACTTGTCAAGGATTTATTCTCCGAAACAAATTACATTTCAACAAAATTCATAACATACCCAGATCGGTCGTCGAAGATTCCTTCATCACCTGTTGGAAGTTACAGTCATCGAATATTCCCTCATCACCGGTTAGGAGGTTACCGTCATCATGATTCCTTCATCACCTGTTGGAAGTTACGGTTGTCAAGAATTCCTTCATCACCTGTTGGAAGTTATGATCATCAAAAAACTCTTCCACCATCCGGTGAATCAAATTTAATCCAAGACCCTCCCTGTTTTGGTCAGATCAACACTAAGATCTCCCTAATTCTTATGCTAGTGGAAGATATTCCAGGTTTTTGATATCTCAGATAAATCTCTCAGCAATTTATTCTGATTTTCTTCAATACCAGAGATGAAGAATCCAACTATTGTCTCCTTCGTCAAGCTCAGGATTTATTTTCCCCAGCGAAAGGTCATCTTGAAAAACATTACACCTCTGTGCATTAAGACATCATGCAACGCGATCTCATTTATTTTGAGAACATCATTATTTGATATATGCCACTAACCTTTACCTTTCAGGAAAGGTACAATCAAATTCAAGCGACAAAGCTTTTCTTCAGTCGAATTAGTGACAAGTTCCTAAATTTTGACAAAACTTTTACTCCAGTTGAATTACGGACGAGTTCCTAAAATCTCAAACAGAAACAACTCACCAGCAGAATGACGGACATTTGAAGCTCCTAAAAATTTGTTTCTCTCAAGAATGAAGATTCTCATCCTTGAAACCTCAGAAGATTGGTATACTCCCAAGCTCCTGATACCGTTAACAGAATGAAGATTCTCATCCTTAAAACCTTAGAAGATTGGCATACTCCCAAACTCCTGATACCCACCAATAGAATAACGGACAATTGAAGCTCCTAAAAATCTGTTTCTCGCAAGAATGAAGATTTTCATCCTTGAAACCTCAAGAGATTGGCATACTCCCAAGCTCCTGATACCATTAACAGAATGAAGATTCTCATCCTTAAAACCTCAAAAGATTGGCATACTCCCAACCTCCTGATACCCACCAACAGAATAACGGACAGTTGAAGCTCCTTAAAATCTATTTCTCGCAAGAATGAAGATTCTCATCCTTGAAACCTTATAAGATTGATATACTCCCAAGCTCCTGATACCGTTAACAGAATGAAGATTCTCATCCTTGAAACCTCAGAAGATTGGTATACTCCCAACCTCCTGACCCTTAACAGAATGAAGATTCTCATCCTTGAAACCCCATTAGATTGGTATACTCCCAACCTTCTGACTCAAACACCTGAATGAAGATTCTCATTTCTCGCTTCCCCAGTAGATTGGTATACTCCCAACCTTCTGACCCAAACGCCTGAATGAAGATTCTCATTTCTCGCTTCCCCAGTAGATTGGCATACACCCAACCTCCTGATATTCCCGACAGAATGAAGATTCTCATTCTCAAAGTGGTATAACATCTGAATTTCTGATATTCCGGACAGAATGAAGATTATCATTCTCAAAGTGGCGTACAATCTAAACCTGAACTTCTCCCAAACAAGAATAAGCTTTTTCCAGAATCCTGAATTTTACTCTCCAACAGGACAGCCACTCTGCATTAGTATGGCTATTCCCCACAGAGTTCTTACTCCCCAACAAAATCAAGACTCTCATCCTTGATTCTCCGGAGTTTTCTTTACTCTCAGCATGAATTTGTCAGAATTTCAAAACCCCTGCAGATTAAAGATTCTCGTTCTTGACTCCTCAACACCAATTCCTCAAGCAGAATGAAGACTCTCATTCTCATTTCTCCACAAAGTTTTCAGATATTCCCCAGTGGAGTTCTTCTCAAAAACAACAAAACAGGAATCCCCAGTAGATTGGCATACAACCCAAACTCCTAATTTCCCTAACAGTGGTCCCAGGACTTCTCATTTTCAACGATCAAAGGATTTTCAATCCTCGGCAGCAGTCAAGGATTTACTTTCCCCGACGGCGGTCAAAGATTTTATTATCTCCAGCTATCCAGGATTTATCTTCCTCAGCAAGACGGCTAATCAGCTTACATGCACATTCATTACATTCATATATCATAAGCATTGATATAACATATACATTGCATCATATAGCATAACTTTGTGTTTCAGCTAATATTTCATCTGTCGCAGGATAAGTTTGGCAAGTTTCAAACTTTAAGGGTTTCTGAAAATAGTTCACGGATACCTCCCGACACGGATTCTAATCTATTGCTTACTCAGACCCCCAGCTCAGAGATGTTCCAAACATGGATACCCTTCTGATACTCACCCTCTCACCTACAACATACAGTTCAAGAAATATTCTTGGATGGCATCTTTAAGCCCATCTCCGACAAAACTCTGTCACATCTCCAAATGTCATCTTTAAGCCCATTCCCTCAACTATGCTTTGACGAGTGTAAATTTTTGGGCACTCTAGTGTCCAATCATCTTTTACCTTCGAGTCGCGAACGGTAAAATTGCCAATCTAACTCTCCAAGTTCAAGAAGATTGAACAGGGGCAACTGTTGTACCCCAAAATTCGCCCTCCCTTTTTAACAAGAAATCACAACCCCAGGGTTTTTCTCTTATTTTTAAGATCGGCTCGAGAATCGGTCAAACAGACTTTGCTTTATCAATTAATCCAGAATTAGGGTTTCCACTGATTTTGTTGAGATTGGCTCAGGAATTTATCAGACAGATCTTTCTTTGGCAGTAATCCAGAATTAGGGTTTCCATTGATTTTGTTGAGATTGGCTCAGGAATTGATCAGACAGATCTTTCTTTGGCAGTAATCCAGGATTATGGTTTTTTGCTCGCATTTCTCAGAAGAAACTAAATCCTCAAAAATTCAGTTGACTGTTACATTATTTTTACGCCTGTTCAAGATTACCGGTTATTTCTCAAAACCTAATTGCCTGGGATAAGAACTGAGACTTTTATTTGGAACTTTAAGGCATTTGTTTGATCAGTAGAGTGAAAGGTTTATGGGATGCTTGTTTGTTTAACTGTACAACGCATATGTTAATTGGAATACCAGGCGTATTGTGATTAATGCGAGATGGCAAAGTCTGTTGATTATTTATTTCATCTGGATTAAAGTTATTGGGATACACTTCCGGTTATTTTAATTTAAGGGTCTTAAATAATTAAATAGACAATACAAGAAAAGTTGGAAGATATTTGACAAAGACTTATTTATTTATTTATTTCAAATGTTGTTACAAATTTTATTCGAATATTGTAAATTTACAACTTACAGTATTTACAAATATATTTGCTTACAATAAATGAAAAAATAAATTTAAGCTTAATCTTTTGAGATCTTCTACTTCTACTGCTTCATCTATCATCCAACTGGTACTTACCTGCAAAAGGCAGAGAAAAAGAAATTAGTATAAGAATTTTCAAGCAGAAAAAGAAGAAAGAGAAATCATTATTAAAGCTTGTTGGCCGGAATCAGAATGCTTTTGGATTCATCATGTTTTTACTTTTTCTCCTTGCAAATCAAAAGAATATTTATCTTCTTGGTTCACAAAGAGAAAAGTAAAAGAATAAATGCAAGCATGTCAAACTAGATGCAAAAACATGGTTCACATACGAAGGTACAAAGCTGCATTAACCAAGTAAACTGAACTGCAAACTGAGTTTCAAAGTGCATTAACCAAATGTCAAACTGAGTTGCCAAACTGTCACAGCAAGTACAATGCAGAAGCATGCAAGTAACCAAAGTGCAATGCAGAAGCATACAAACAACCAAGTACACAATGCAGGAAATATGGAAACAAGTACACAATGCAGCAAGATAAACCAAGTTACAAGCAAGAAGGCTTGTCAATTTCATCATCATTTTCTGGCCCAACAAGCTTTTCAGAAATATATTATAATAAGCAATTAAAAATGCTTATGAGGAGAGAAAAAGAGAGAACCAGAAAAAGTTTGCCGTTTTGGCAAAAGCGGGATATTGTTCAAGACAATAAGAGAACACAACAGATATAAAAGAGCAAGACTGCATAGCAGTCCAAGGGAGATATAGAGCAAAAACTGCTAAACCTCCCAAAAACCCAACAGACCAGCAAGTCTGCCGCCAACTGAACCTACATAACCTGAAGCCTGCTTCCAACAACACAAGAAACCGGAAGCAAGCCTGCTTCCAAATCCCAAATAAAAACAAGTTCAAGTCTTCCTTAGCAAGGACACACAAAAAAAACATATAGTCCAGGCCAAAACAGCTTCTCAAAACTCAAGCAAAACTGCATCACAAACTACAACTTACCAAAAATCCAAACACAAACAACTCAAGCCTGCATAAAGGCCAAACAAAAGCTCAAGCTTGCCTTACAAAACCAATAGCAAACTAGTAGCAAACCTGCATAACAGGCCTGCAGAACTACAACTCACCACAAGCCTGTTTCCAAACTTATTCAAAGCTCAACAAACCTGTAAAACTAACAGTACAGTCCAGGCCAAACCCAAACAGTCTACAAGAACAACAAATCAAACCAGCTTGCTCAAACCTACTAACAAGCTGTAGCAAGTTTCAAAATCTCAAAAAATTATCATCATTGATATCATATAACCCAGAAGAGAGAGGAAGAGTTTAGAGGCAACAACAACAATAGCTAATCTCAGGACATCATCATCATTGACATCAAATAACTCACAAAGAGAGAGGAAGAGTTTAGAGGTAAAACAATAAGGAAGAATTTCAGAAATATTCATCATCAACTCAAATCAAGCCAACAAAAACATATAATAAAAAAAAGGAAGAATTTTAGAAGTATTCATCATCAACTCAAATCAAGCCAACAAAAACATATCAAAAAATAGAAGTTTTCAGAACAAAGTCATCATTAAACGTTCAAAGAAACAGAGATACCAGAAGTAAGGAACCATTCATCTTCATCTCCGCCTCTGGCCACCAAGAGTGTCGCCGTTCCAACCCTCCATCCATTATCCAGAAATGAAGCACCAACGTATTAGTTTCCTTTCCCTCAATTTTTCTGCATCTCACGCATGAAGCATCAAAAAATCAAAACATGCAAACAATAAAATGTACAAGAATCATACAATTGTAAACTGTAAAAATGCGTTTAGAACGAAAAAAGATACATTTTAAATCACCGCCTTGTACCGTCGTGGAGAGGAGAGGATGAAGGTGGAACTCTGATAGCTTGGAGGTTGGAGGATGAATCAGTGCTTCGTCTGAGAGAGAAAAAGAGAAACGAAGAAGATGGGTGGAAGGAGGCGCCGCTGAGGCCAAGCGTGCAAAACCCTAATTTGAATTAACCTTAAAACGTTGTACATGTCATTTGGGCCTTCGCCCCATATAAAACTAAGCCCACAGCTCCTAAACTGCTAAGCATCCCCCTCTTTTGCCCTTTACTAAATTTGTTCTTCTTCATTTTTTACTTTGGGCCAAATACCAATCATAGGCCCATCCTTTTTATTATCTTATCAAAACTAATTTTTCTTTTTCTTTCTTTTTCTTTCTTTTTCTTTCTTTAGATTACTTTCTTTCTTTTAGTTAACTCAAATACTAATTTAATTTGGTTTTAATTTCTTTTTTTAAGTTATTTTTTATCTTGTTCATAATAAAAAAAGTACAAAGAGAAAAGAATATTTAGTTTAAATATTTTTTTTTTGGTTTTCTTTAAACCTAGTTATTGATTAATAAAATACAAAAATGATCTTAAGCATTAACTTAAATAATTTTTCTTTTTCTTTAAAACTCTTTATTTACATAATTCATAAAAAACACAATAATCATACTTAATCTTCACTAGGTTAAATTTTGTTTGTTCATTTGTAAATAAATACACGCATCTCATATTTCTTTGATTTTCATTATCTTATACTTTGTTATAATTTTACATTGAAAATGCGACAGTTCAATTTGGTTGTAATATATATACTTGGACATTATTATTCTGATAAGACTCATCCCCATTTGTAAACATTTGTACCCCCATCCCCAAATACTATTTTGTAATAACTTAGACTTTAAATTCCCGCAATTTATCGCTTTCAATATATTGTATGGTAATTAGGGTTTGTATGCGAAGATTCAAAATCAATCGCTAGATGACCTAATACAAGACAAATGCATGAAAATCAATACACAATTCACACTTGCACCTCTAGGGTAACCTCGCTTGTTGCCTCGGAAAATGAAATCATGTCCCTCGAGTATGAGACACCCTAGCAAATGTCCCTTCGATAAACAAAGATCGTATTCCCTCGATGTTGCCTTCGATAAAACGATCTCTTCCTTTACAAAATCACTTGAGCGTCTCACAAGTTGCTTTCAATGATTGTATACAATGACACGCGCCTGTCTCATTTAAACATCCTAACACAAGGTTGTTCATCAAACACAATGGTGAAAAAACACTGTTAAAAAGGGTTAAAAACATAAGAAAGATCTTTGAGTAAAATAGGGTAGACAACTCTTAGTTATTTGATCAAAAATCTTGCAAAACATCCTTTCCATTTTCAAACACACTTCACAACACAACTTCAAAACAACTTTCAAAACAACTTTCAAAACATTGAATTATCTTTTCAAAAAGACACACACCTTTGTATATATTCAAACAAGAATCATTACAAAGGTTGCCTAGACAAGGCATCTTTTTCAAAACATTTTCAAAACCACACACAAAGCACCATTTCAAACAATTGAAAAGCAAAGGCAAGTGATCTAAAATAAGTAACTAAGAGCCCATGGATAACCACTAATAGAAAGGGTGCTAACACCTTCCCTTTCTATAATCTACCCCCCGGACCCGAGAAATATCTCGAAAAAGGAATTTTTCTGTGCTTTTTTCCTTTCCTTGTTGGATAAAATAAAAGTCGGTGGCGACTCTTGCTTACCGCGACATTTTGCAAAAACAATCGCAAAATGCAAACTAGCATTCTAAAAAAAACAGTCAGTTCTTTCCCACCGTATCACACTCCATTCACCGAAATACATGGACGAATTTTCAGCTTGGTCACCTCAAACCCTGATGAAGAAATGTTAAAAGTGCTCTTTCAATTCTTTGACCCTCTACATCACTGCTTAACTTTTCCGGATTGTCAGTTAGTGCCTACTATGGAGGAGTTTTCTCTGTTGTTGGGAGTTCCTATCCTTAATGAGGTACCTTTCAATGGTATGGAAAGAGACCCTAAACCTAAAGATATTACTAAAGCTCTATCCTTACAATGGTATGACGTAGTAGCAAATTGGGAAACCAGGAGAGGTGTCAAGGGTTTTTTGGCTAAGTTCTTGTTTGAGAAAGCTCGTCATTTTTGGGATACCTTGGACTTACAAGATTTTAAAGAGGTGTTAGCCCTTCTCATCTATGGGCTGGTATTGTTTCCTAATCCGAACCAGCTCATAGACGTGAATACGCTTAAGGTTTTCCTGTCACGTAATCCGGTACCTACTCTGCTTGGAGATATCCTACATTCGTTGCATACTCGCACTATAAAGAGGAGATGAACCCTTCTGTGCTGCACGCCTCTTTTGGCTAGGTGGTTTATTTCACACTTACCACGATCCGTCTTGAAGAATGAACAGGGTTTGAGATGGTCTCATAAGCTAATGACTCTTACACATCCAGGCATTCATTGGTGTCCCCGATCCTCGGAGAATGTTAACATCATGGATCGATGTGGAGAGTTCCCTAATGTCCCCGTTTTAGGCATTAGGGAAGGAATCTATTACAATTCTTGTTTGGCATTGCGATAGTTTAGATATGCAAGAAGGGATGGTCCTCATGATACACTTATTCAAGGAATTGTCTTCGACTACGAGAATGATGCTCAGGGTTACCGCAAAAGGTGCATGCGAGCTTGGGGCATGGTACATAGTGTTTATAGCCAGACACTGGAGCACAAGAATTCTATCCCTCTTGAGCCTTATCTCAAATGGGTACGAGCTCGTGCTCAAAGTCTTATGATGCCTTATCCATCCATTCTCCCAGTTATCATAGAGCATGTTATGGAAGGAGATGTCCCATACACTATCCTTCATCCTAATATACCCACCTCCCTCGAAGACTTGCAAAAGGATTGGATACAGCTTAAGGGGGAGCGAGACACTTTCGAGGCCTAATTTTATACCAGCGAGAAGAAGGTTCTGGAACTCACAAAACAGCTTCATGAGGAGCAGAGTCTGAACGCCTACATCGCACCAAAGAGGATGCACTCAACTTTTTTTCTTAGAATTTTGTATTTTTATTTCTTTCATTGTAAGCCCAAAGAGGCATGATGTACTCAAACTTTGATTTATTAATATAATGTGTGTTCCCTTTTTGTCTAAAGAAAATTTAAATCTCTAATTTCCTTAAAATCATTGCATATGCATCTTCATTCATGATAACACAAACAGGTTTCTTACAACAGGTCTCCTTATCTTTCTATTGTTTATTTCAGTAAGATGGATCTTGAGCAGACAGTTAAAGATCTCCAGGCGCAGAACGCCAAGTTTCAACAAATGTTCTTGACTCTGGCCAAAGGGCAAGAGGATTTGAAAATTTTGCTGATCAAAGAAAAGAAGAAGAAGGCAAATAAATCAATCGGTGTTTTGAATCTGGGAAGAAGGTTCCAAGGACAAGCTAGATGGACCCTAGACTTCGCAACATCATCAGGTGAAAAGGATAATCAAGAAGGGAAAAACAAGGAGGTGACTGACCATCCAAAATCTGAAGAGGAAGAGGATAACTACTCTGAAGAGCAATATCCTCCAGCTGATGAGAAGTACAAACATTTGGAAGAACGTCTAAGTGCAATAGAGATTCAGAAAGTGCCCAGGCTGGACTTTGAAGAGCTGGGTTTGGTGTCTGGGATTGTTATTCCACCAAAGTTCAAAGCACCAGTGTTTTCTAAGTACGACGGGGTTTTTATTTCCCAATATGAACCATCGATCTTATGTGAGGAAGATACAGCCTCACACTGCTGACAGAGATTTGTGGGTCCACTTCTTTTAGGATAGTCTATCTAGGACCCAACTAGATCGGTGCTATCAATTAGAGAGGTTCAATATCCATAATTGGGAAGACCTGGCCGCTGCTTTTTATAAGCAGTATCAATACAACGCAGACCTTTCTCCCACCCGTAATTAACTCCAGAGTCTGGCTATGAGTTCGAGCGAGGGTTTCAAACACTACGCTTATAAATGGAGGGACTTAGAAGGAAGAGTCCAGCCTCCCCTGTCTGATAAGGATCTAGTGGACATGTTTCTAGGTACCCTATCTGGTCCTTTCTTTAATCATCTAATTGGAAGTTCCTCAACCGGCTTCACTGAATTAATCTTCACCGGGGAGAGAGTGGAAGTTGGGATTAAGAGTGGAAAGATCCAAAAGGACGCATCCTCCAGTTCCGTGAGAAAACCATTCATTGGGAAGAAATAGGTTGGTGTTGTGTACCCTCAAAGGAATCAGGACAAAACTAACCACCTTCCAACGATAGGGGCCATCATGATCCCTAAGCCTGCACCTACTCAACAAAGGGATAACCAGCCTAGAACAGAAAGACCGGTAAGACAATTTACCCGGATAAATATGACGATGTCTCAAGTCTTGCCGCATTTGTTGAGATCTAATCTGGTAACCTTGCGGGAAGCTCCGAAGAATCCCAACGCTTCCTCTCCCTGTTACAACCCAAATGTCCATTGTGCTTACCATTCAGACATTCCATATCATGATACAAACGACTGCTGGGTTTTGAAAAACAAGGCCCAAGACCTTCTCAAAGCTAAAGAAATTGAATTTGACACTCTTCAAATCCCAAATGTTATCACCGCTTCCATGCCCAAGCACGTCCGTAGAATTAACGCTTGTGATACGGTGGCAAAACCGACTGTTTTTACTGGTTTATGTTTTGCCTTTTTTGTTTGCAAAATGTCGCGGTAAGCAAGAGGCGCCACCGACTTTTATTTCATCCAATCAGGAAAAGGAAAAAGAACAGAAAATACCTTTTTCGAGAATATTTTTAAGTACGGGGGGTAGATTATAGAAATGGAAGGTGTTAGCACCCTTTTTATCCAAGGTTTTCCATCGGCTCTTAGGTACTTGCTCTTTTTTTAAATTGCTTGTGTGTGCTTGTTTTGAAAAAAAGTTTACTTCGCGATAACCCTTGTATCAGTCCTCAAGGGTGTGACAAAGTTTGTTTTGAAAAGTTGTTTTGAAAGGTGATTGTGTGAAAAGTTTTGTTGAGCAAATACTTAAGATTCTACCTACTCGAAACAAGGTTGTTTGTTCTCATTTCCTTTAGACAACGCTATCCTACTATTAAGGAGTAGGTAGCCCCGTAGTTGGAGTTTGTAAGGGACGTTCGAAAGGGACAAGTACAGTCACCAGAGCAATGGGTACGAAACCTTAATAGTAAGACTAGAGTCTTAAGTCTTTCTGAGGCAACATTTCCGAGGCAACATTCGAATGGGACATTTGATCTTTTAGACAGGAGGGCAACCACTAAAATCTCATATGCTTGAATGACTATTTTACCGAAGGCAACCGAAGTGAGGCAAACCCTAGGAGTGAAATATGTGCACGTGATTTTTTAAGTTAATTAGTCTTTGCACATTAAGTGAGCTACCGTTTTAATTTTCAAACATCTTTCCATACAATCCTATTTACCATGCATCTAACAGTCAAAGATTGCGGAAATTAAAAGTGCGAGAAAATAAACCTAGCTATTACAAGGCTTCGGGGATAGGGATTAATTACATAACCAAAATCGGTGACAAAGCGATAAATGAAAACCCTAGTTTAACTATTACAAACCATTGGCAGTTACAAAAATATGAAAAGAATTAATTTAATGCGCGGCGAATTAAACGCGAGGACGCTTAAAAAAATAACCTAAACCCCTAATTGAGAGAAAAATAATTTTGTACATTTTTATTTGAGAAAAGAATTTAATTGCACATTAATTAAAACCCTAATTTGTAATTGTTTTAATTATGGACAAAAAGTACATTAAATTAACTTAATTTACTAATTAAATTAAAATAAATATTTTATGAAAAAATGATTTTTTGTGATTTTGTGGTTTATTGATTTTATCACTAATAAAAAAAGGTAATTAATTTTTATGGAAAAATAATTAAACAAAATAATTAAATAAAGGAAATAAATAAAGCAAATAAAATAGGCTTGTGTTGAGTAGCGAATATGGGGGTGTAGTGTTGAAATTGTTGGGCCCAAGGTTGATGGCCCAGTCTTGCGCCTGATCCAGTGGTGGAAGGGTCTGATGGTCCACCATGCTCTGCCTTCATGACGTGTTAGATCTGATGTTGTACTGATCTAATGGCTGGATGTGAAAGGCGTATGGTAGATGCTTGAACGGAGGATGTACCTGATCTTGTATAAGAAAATAAAACAAAGGAAATTGTTGGGGCCTAGGATCGATCCCAGGTACTTATGCTTCCCACCAACGCGCTATTCCACTGGACCAACCTTCTTAGTTGTTAATGTAATGAAAATAAAACATAATATATTAAAACAAAGTGAGTTAGTTGGAACGAAAAAAACACGCGCGGAATTCAAATGGCCCAATGGAATCACGCAACATATCTTCTTCTTCCTGGAACCGTCGTATTAGGTATATACCTTTTACCTACAGTTGAGCGTTTGTAGCTATAGCCATGTCACCTTCAAAAACTCATAAAACTTATGATAAATGAAATTGGAGACCAGAATTCAATTGGTCTTGATGTCACGATCAACATGATACCTTGTTCATGGTCTGATTTTTCCTGTAAACAAAAACCCTAAAACGCACTTGGAAATCCTAGCAATGGCAAATACATATATAGGCATCAAAAATACAATTGAACCATACAGTCATGTTGCAAAAATCTCAAACATCACAAATATATCAATTAAATGTGCTAATGATGCAGGGATTATAGTAATCGATTTTGAAAAAAAATGCAAACCGTGTGAGTTACAACTTGCGTTTCTTGATGCTTCAGGCCTTGCAAATGATCTAGTTAGCTTCAGAGCATGCCCAGGAAGAGATTGTTGGCCTTAAATTTCTTTGAGAGGTCCTGTGGAGTGAAATCTGATCCCTACTTTTTGACAAAGAAATTGAGTTTTGTTCTCTATTCCCACGACATCAAAAACCTTCTTTTTATGCTTTGTTCTTGTTCATTATATACACCCTTGAGTGAATTAGGATTGCAAAACAGATTGAATCTTGAAGTTTTGAGAAGATTTGATTTGGTTCTTTAACCATATGCAAACTTTATAAATTGAGCCAAATTATCCCATTTTTGTACCTATCATGCTTGATTCGATTTGGTCTTGATATCTCAGCATAATTTGATTGAGATCCTGTCCAAAAATCATATGAAAACATATCTTTGATATTATTTACCAATTATTTTATTTTATTCAATTTTTAATAAATAAAAAATCAAAATAAAATAAATAATGAAGCAAATAACATGTGAGTGAACATTTGAGTCGTGGACCATGCTACAAGTGAGGTGCAAACATGAAATGCTAAGCCCATTTGGTAAAAAAAATTCACTTTTGAGCATATTTGACTTTTGGCAATTTTGCAAGAAAGGTCAACTTTGACAAGGCATATCTCCTCCAATTTTAACCCTAGAGAGGTGTTCTTGGACTTTTTAGAAAGCTTATGATGTCCCCTAAGCAACCCTTTTTGGATCATCTCAATTAGGTCTTCCATGTTCATGTAAGAAGCTTTGACCCAAAAAGTGTTTTTGTTGACTTTTCAAAAGGACCTGTAATGTAGAAATTGATATCTTTTTATGAATACATATTTTGAACTTGGGGGATGAAGATGAGTTGTAGGTAATTGAATCCTCTTCAAAATGATCCTTCGATGGAAAATTTCTGATAAAGTATGTGGAAGTTATGCTTGGTCAAAGATTGGTTGACTTTTCTTGAGAAACCCTAATTTAGCAACTTTTGGGTTTTGATGAATTTAAGGCATTCCTTGAAGAATCATGATCAAATGATGGATATCAATTAAAAATGTTTACGTTGACCAAAAATCTTAAAGTTTGACTGTATGTAGGCCACAGTTGACTTTTAACCTAATATAGTCGATTCTCGAGCATCTGAGCAGTTGACTGAGAAAACTTCTTGTGCAGTGCTTGAAATTTTACATGGAGGGTCTTGAGAACATATTAGTACCATGGATAGAATATGAGGTCTTTGAATTTCACCTATCTTGATGAAAATGGAAACCCTAATTTGAGACACACTGCCTTAGAAGAGAGTTTGTCTGGTCAACTCTTGGGCAAACTTGAGTAAATTGAGGATCTCTAGGAGTATGTATTGAGTAAAATGAGAAGGAAAATTTTAGGTTACAACAGCTTCCCCTGTTTAATCTTCTTAAACTTGAGTATGTAGATTGGCTCGTCTGCCTTTCGTGATCTGAAGGTGGAAGATGATTAAACACTAGAGTGCCCAGGAATTTGCACTCGCATGAAGTGATACTTGATTTATGATATCAAGAATGGGCTTATAGATGCCATTTGGAAGTTGTTGGAGAATTGTGGAAGATGGGCTTAAAGATGCCATCCAAGATGTGACAGAGTACCGTCGAAGATGGGCTTAAATATGCTATCTAAAGGATGTTGATTTCCTGAGATATTCCTTCGATGAGAGTCCCTGCTCTTGTCGTTTGGTATTTGTCTTGTGAGAAATAGAATTTTAGGAGCTTCAGTTGTCCGTTAGTCTAATGGGGAATTAACTCCTGCTTGAGGAAGCAAAGGTGAACTGCATATCTGGTCAGTGTACAGGCTCCATCGCGACTTACTAGGGAAGGTGAAATTGACTGAAACTGGTCAGGTCCATATTTTACCATGTTGTAAACTGTCGTCTGGAGGAAAGAGAAAAGAAACCTGGATAGTAAGGTTATGAGAAGGAACCTAGATAGTAGGGATGTAAGAAGGAACCTGGATAGTAGGGTTACCTCGAAATGAAATCCTAGATAGTAGGGTTGTGAGAAGGAACCTGGATAGTAGCATTACTTAGAAATGAAAGCCTGGATAGTAGGGTCATGAGAAGGAACCTGGATAGTAGGGTTACTTCGAAATTAAAGCCTGGATAGTAGGGCTGTGAGAAGGAACATGGATAGTAGGGTTACTTCGAAATGAAAGCCTGGATAGTAGGGTTGTTAGAAGGAACCTGGATAGTAGGGTTACTTCGATATGAAAGCCTAGATAGTAGGGCGGTGAGAAGGAACTTGGGTTGTAGGGTTTCTTCGAAATGGAAGCCTGGATAGTAGGGTTGTGAGAAGGAACTTGGGTCGTAGGGTTTCTTCGAAATGAAAGCCTGGATAGTAGGGCTGTGAGAAGGAACTTGGGTCGTAGGGTTTCATCCATATGAAAGCCTGGATAGTAGGGTTGTGAGAAGGAACCTGAATAGTAGGGTTTCTTCGAAATGAAAGCCTAGATAGTAGGGCTATGAGAAGGAACCTGGATAGTAGGTTTACTTCGAAATGAAAGCCTGGATAGTAGGGCTATGAGAAGGAACCTGGATAGTAGGGTTACTTCGAAATGAAAGCCTGGATAGTAGGGCTGTGAGAAGGAACCTGGGTCGTAGGGTTTCTTTGATATGAAAGCCTGGATAGTAGGGCTATGAGAAGGAACCTGGATAGTAGGGTTACTTCGAAATGAGAGCCTGGATGGTAGGGCTATGAGAAGGAACCTGGATAGTAGGGTTACTCCGAAGTGAAAGTGTAGATTAGTTGAACCGTTTTGTTTTGGGAACTGAGTTTTCGTTACTCATCTGCGGATGTGACTTGCATAACTGCTGAATTTGTTGAAGCTAATCCTCTTTTCCTGAAAAGATATTAGGGTTAGTTATATGTGATGCATAAAATGCAGGAGTGAGATGATGTGCTCAAAATAAATGAGATTATGTTGTATATGATATGTATGCGTATGTCATGATGTATGTTCACGAAATGCTGTCAGGGTATGCTCGCGTCTGGGAAAATAAATCCCTGACGGTTGCTGGAGATTTGTACATATTCTGTCGGGAGGAGATGCTGCTTGAGAATAAACTATGCGGGGAATGAACTTAGAAAATTTATTTTTGTAGCCGAAATGATGAACTCTGTCGGGGATTGAGCCTCTGTATCTAGAGAAATAAACTCTGCTTGGGGGATGAAATTTACTGACTCGCCCGCGATTATGAACCTCATCTGGGGTGGTTACGTCCTGTTTCAGGAAAGCTGACATAAATGCCTTTGGATACTTTTACTCTGGGGAGTGTATGTACCAACAATTATGTTCCCAAGTTGGCTCCATCCCAGTACGTGTTGGGAAGAGTAACTGCAGGGTTTGGCACTTCTTGTTTTTGCCCCTGTTTCTAGAATTACGAGTAATTGTCTTTTGTTTCTTATGTAAATATTTATGAGCATCAATCATTTTCAAATGCATATATAAAAAATAAATCATTGGACGTTCTTGAAAAACAAAACAGAAAACAAAAACAAACTCAAAGTGAAAATAATTTTGTATTGATTTTTGAAGTCGACCTGTAATAGGCATTTTTGTACAAGGAGGTTGACGCTCTAGTAAGAGAACGTCGTAAAAAAAATTGAAGCTATACAAATTTATGAAAAATAAAAACAATTATGTGCAACAACCCCATTAGGTTCCAACTCTGCTATTGTCTTTATATATTCAAGCGTCTCACCACTTTGCTTCTTGGCCGAAAGTTGATCAGATTGATTGGTGTCGTCCGAGCTCGATAGTCGATACCGAAGTCTGGTCGCAAGATGATCGAATGAGACATAATGATACGCTTCATATCCCTAACCTTTTCCTGGACCGCCCTTTCGGGTTTTCAGTCCACCGAGATACCCTTTTTCATATCCTTAACTTTTTCATTTTCATCCCTTACTTTTGCCCGAACCCTTTTGGTTCGCCGGGAAGCCCTTATTTTTGCCTAGACCAGTAAACCTAGTGGGTCTTTTATTAGGCGTAGTATCTTTTCACATTGTCTGCATTGACAGGGTGAGGAAGGTCGTCACCATCCATGGTGGTTAGAATCATTGCTCCTCCCGAGAAAATATTCTTAACCACAAATGGCCCCTCGTACGTGCGGGTCCATTTTCCCCTAGGATCACCTTGCGGAAGTATAAAGCGTTTGATCACTAGATCCCCGACTTGATATTCTTGACGTTGGACTTTCTTGTTAAAATCCATGATAATTCGCTTTTGGTACGTCTGACCATGGTAGATAGCAGTAAGTCTCTTTTCATCGATTAGATTTAACTAATCAAGTCGGGTTTGGATCTAATCTTCTTCGTTCAAACTTGTATCCTTCATAATCCTGAGAGAAGGTATCTGGACTTCGATGGTTAGGACTGCCTCCATGCCATATACCAGAGAGTAGGGTGTTGCCCCTATCGACGTCCGTGCTGAGGCACGGTACCCATGAAGAGCGAATGGTAACATCTCATGCCAGTATTTATATGTCACCATCATCTTCTGTAAAATCTTCTTGATGTTCTTGTTAGCTACTTCAACAGCGCCATTCACCTTTGGCCGGTAGGGAGAAGAATTATGATGTTATATCTTGAACTGTTTACAGAGCTCGGTGATCATTGTGTTGTTGAGATTCGTACCATTGTCATAAATAATTCTCTCTGGCACACCATATCGACATATCAGATTATGTCAGATAAATCGCGCTACGACGTTCTTGGTTACTGTAGCAAAGGAAGCTGCCTCAACCTACTTCGTGAAGTAATCAATGGCTACTAGGATGAAGCGAGGTCTGTTGGAAGTGGTGGGCCTGATTTCTCCGATCATGTCGATATCCCACATTGCAAAGGGTCACGGAGCTGTCAAAACGTTTAAGGGGACCGGAGGCACATGCACCTTATCAGCGTAGATTTGGCACTTATGACAAGTTCGAGAGTGCTGATAACAATCGGCTTCCATAGTGGAACAGTAATATCCTTCCCGTAGGATCTTCTTAGCCATGGTGTGTCCACTGGAATGGGTTCTGAAGGTGCCTTCATGTATATCTATCATGACCCTCTCTGCTTCGCTCTTGTCTACACATCGTAGTAGTGTGGAGTCATGGTTGCTTTTATAGAGGATTCCATTACTGAGGAAGAACTTTGCAGCGAACCTTTTCAGAAACTTCTTATCGTTGACAGATGCCCCTTCGGGATACTCTTGAGCCTCGAGATACCTTTTAACTTCGTGAAACCAGGGTTTGTCTGCCACTTCTTCGGTATCGATTTCACAGCAGTGTGCTGGTTCATCCAACCTATCAATGGTAATTTGGGGAGCTTCATTGTCCCACCTAACCTTGAACATAGAATACATGGTATCTAGTGCGTCCGCTAATTGGTTCTCCTCTCGTGGGAAATGTTCAAAAGTTACCTCCTCAAAGTGTGGGAGCAATGTCAGTACATACTCTTTGTAAGGAATGAGATTCTGGTGCTTCGTATCCCACTCGCCTTTGATATGACTTATCACCAAAGTGGAATCTCTGAATACTTTCAAGAACTTGATCCTTAGGTCAATAGCAGCTCGAAGGCCCATGATACATGCTTCATACTCCGCCATGTTGTTGGTATAGTTGAAACATAATCGAGCAGTGAACGGAGTATGACAGCCCTCGGGAGATATGATTACAGTGCCAATGCCTTGACCCAGTGCATTTTAGGCTCCATCAAAATACATAGGCCATCAGGATCCCTCCTCAGGTCCTTCATCCGGTCCAGGTTCTTCGTAGTCAATCACCAACATAATATTCTCACCCGGGAACTCAAAATCATGGACTGGTAGTCATCCACAGCATGATGAGCCAAATGATCAGCCAATACACTCCCTTTTATTTCTTTTTGGGTTGTATATTGTATGTCGTACTCAGTTAAGATCATTTTCCACCTTGCTATCCTTCCGGAGAGTGCGGGCTTCTCGAATATGTACTTGATCGGATCCATCTTTGATATCAACAAGGTAGTGTGAGTCAGCATATATTGTCTCAGTCGGCGAGCAGCCCATGCCAAAGCGCAACAAGTTTTCTCGAGCAATGAGTATCATGTCTCACAGTCGGTAAACTTTTTGCTAAGGTAGTATATTGCGTACTCTTTTCAACCAGACTCGTCATGCTGCCCCAACACACACCCCATTAAATTGTCTATCACTGTTAAGTATAATATCAAAGTTCTTCCTTCAACTGGAGGCATCAGAATTGGTGGTTCTTGAAGGTATTCCTTGATTCTTTCAAAAGCGGTCTGGAATTCATCATTCCACTTTACCACTTGATCTTTCTTCAGAAGCTTGAAGATTGGCTCACAAGTAGCAGTTTGATGTGAAATGAATCTGGCGATATAATTCAGGCATCCCAAGAAACCCCTAACTTCCTTCTCTGTACGGGGAGCTGGCATTTCTTGTATAACTTTTACCTTTGCAAGATCTACTTGGATTCCTTTGTCGCTGACAATGAATCCCAGAAATTTACCAGACCTTACCCCGAAGGTGAACTTGTTCCGATTCAACCTCATCCTATACATCTTTAGCCTGTCGAACAGCTTTTAGAGATGGTCCAGGTGCTCTTCCTCAGTCTGAGACCTGGCTATCATGTCATCAACATAGACTTCGATCTCATGGTGAATCATATCATGGAACAAAGTGAACATGACGCGCTGATAGGTTGCCCCAGCATTCTTCAACCCAAAATGCATCACCTTGTAGAAGAAGGTGCCCCACTGTGTAACGAAGGTTGTCTTTTCCATGTCTTCAGGAGCCATCTTGATCTAGGTGTAGCCAGAGAAACCATCCATGAAGGAGAATATTTTGTACTGCGCGGTGTTTTCGACCAGAACATCAATGTGAGGAACTAGGAATTCATCCTTGGGGCTTTCCCTGTTCAAATCTCTGTAATCGACACACATCCTTACCTTAGCATCCTTCTTAGGTACCAGAACGACGTTGGCAACCCACTGCGGATAAGAAGTGACAGCTAAGAATCTTGCGTTGAACTGTTTCATGACCTCTGCCTTGATCTTCTCTGACATTTCAAGGCGCATACAACGGACCTTCTATTTAATCTGAGGACAGTCATCTTTAGTCGGCAGGCGATGTACCACAATATCAGTGTCCAAACCAGGCATGTCTTTATAGGACCAGGAGAAGATCTCAACATAGTCGTGCAACATCTGTATTAACCTCTATTTGACGCTAAGCTCCAGATTTGCATCTATTTTAACCTCTTTTCTATCTTCCTCAGCACCCAAGTTCACTTTCTCAACCGGATCTTCATGAGGTTGTATGGCCCTCTCTTTCTGCTGTAGTAATCTAGCAAGTTCTCCAGGCACCTCACTATCATCCTCACCTTCGTCTTCGGCTTGGTTGATCGGATTTTTGAAGTCATAATTAGAAATAGCAGAGCTGTTATCATTGGGATCCATAGTGGATATGGATATGCATTATGATATGTGAGTGTGTGTAAGAGAATAGTTGTTTCGATAAAGTGAAAAACAAAATAAAAACAGAGACCGCAAAATTTGTATGCAAGAAACGTCCAATGCTTTATTAATGATATATGAAATGACAAATAATAGCCCTCACAAACAAAACCAGTGTGCCTCGGACAAGGCACAAGACCGTAAAGTTTTAAATTGTTTATTATAAATCTCAAAAGAAGTAAGTCAATTACTGCGGGATAAAAGAAACTAGCATAAAGTACCTAGCCGTCCAGTTACTCGGTCCACCGTTGGTAGTTAGGTAGATCCAGATGTCAATATCTGAGTCCTCATTGTTATCTTCAATGGCATTAATCCCAGCATTACCAATGTGTAGGGGAGGTCTTCCATCCCGAGCGCGTCGAACAGCCCTTTGAGCCCCTGTAGTAAAGCCCAAACAAAATTTGTCAGTTTTGTGAGTGAAATTAGGGAGCTGACCCCAATTGGCACACCCACCTTCTTCAACCACGTCCCTGGCGTCGTTGAGGGGAGCCATCTTTAGAGGAGGTTTGTTGTTGGTAGTAGTTTTCGTCGATGCTAAGATCTGAGGGACCTCTTCGAAGTTCTGACAAGGAGTTTTTATGAATTCCCCGTCCATCTCTATGTACTGGAAGGAATTAAGGTGGCCCACCATATACGCCTCTTCACCCCGCACAGTGACAATCTTCCCTTTCACCGGATACTTCAGCATTTGGTGTATTGTAGAAGTAACTTCCCTAGCCTCGTGGATCCAAGGACGACCCAACAAACAAGAATACGACGGCCTGATATCCATCACATAGAAGATGGACCCAAAATACTGAGAACTCACTTTGACAGGGATGTCCACCTCCCAGTGCACCATTCCTTCGATCTGTCAAAATCCTTTACCACAATGTTACTAGGCTTTAGAGTCAAACCCTCGCAATCTAACCGGTCCAACGCCTTTTTCGGCAGAACATTCAACGAAGACCCGGTATCTACCAACACATGAGCCATAGTGGTGCCCCTGCATTCAATCGAGACGTGCATAGCATCATAATGCTTTTTTCCCTTTGGTGTTAAGTCTGCATCTGAAAGAACCAGCCCATTGTCAGCAGTCAGGCTAGCCACGCAATCTTTAAATTGATCAGCTGAAGTCTCCTGCGGCACATGTGCAGTTTTGAGGAATGCAATCAAAGCCTTTGCATGGGCCTCAGAGCACAACAGCAGGAATAACATGGATATGTTTGAGGGGGTCTGCCCCAGCTGCTTGACCATATTGTAGTCGCTCTTCTTAATTATTTTCAGTATTTCCTTTATCTCTTGCTTAAAGGCTTCCACAACAATTTTTCTAGGCGCCTCTGTCCGGGCAGGTTGACCTATAACTTCTTTGTTGCGGGTTTCAGACGATTCTCTGACAGCGGTAATAACTGGAGTAAGAACAGGAGCAATAGTTGATGTACTAGCAGGAACAGCAGATGGAATGACAATAGGCTTGTTGACAGTCTTAGGGGAAATCTCGGGAGAGAAGACCCTTCCACTTCGGGTAACTTTTTTGGTTCCGACAATGTTACCAATATCAGGATCAGCCTCTTCATTTTTCAAATCTTGTTTGATGCCATAATAGTACACATCGACACCATAATACTAGGGGACAGCTTTTTACGAGACATACGAGTCAGGACCAAGAATAGTGATTATCAGCGGAACAATTCTTGGAGCAGGTGTAATCCTAACAGGTCTTCTCGAGGAGACCTTGGAAGGATTGGTGGAAATGGTTATAATGCCAATGTCTTCATATGGGACAACGGGAACCAAAGTTTTCTCGTACAAAATTTATTTGCTGTCCATCAGGCGTTGAACACCTGACTTCAGCAAACGGCAACCAGAAGGCAGAAATGAACACATGTGGCAACCTTCACCACAACCCCGAAATAAACTGGCCAATAGCAAATTATTCTTCACAGCCATGAGAGGAGTAGAAACTTCATCCACCAAGGTCACAAACAGGTCGGTATCAATAGCATTAACTCCACGACCGTGCTTAGGCATGGGAGCAGTTATGACATTGGGCTTCTCCTGAGCATCGAACTCAATTTCCTTGGCTTCAATCAGATCTTGTACCTTATTTCTTAGAGCCCAACAGTCATTAGTATTGGGGCCAGGACTCTCAGAATGATAGGCACACCAAGCATTAGGATTATATTAGGGAGATTTAGTATTTGGATTCTTGGAAGCCTCTTTCAAGGTTGCCAAGTTAGATCTCAGCAGATAAGGTAGAATTCCATCCAATGTCATGTTGATTAGGGTAAAATGCCGTTGTGCTCTTTCCACTTTTTGTTGATTGTTGCATTGTGGAGCAACTGCAGGCCTATGTATCATTACGACACTTATTGTCTGACAATGATCAGCCCTGTTATGGCCCCTTGGGCTATAGATGGCACTCGCTTCCTTCTTACCAGCAAAAGGCTTCTTTACTAAGCTCAAAGAGGTATCCTTCTGTATCTTGCCGCTTCAAATCCCAGCTTCTACTCTTTCTCCAGTTAGAATCATCTCTGTGAAACCAGCTAATGAGCTGTCGATCAAATGATTGAAAAATGGACCAGATAGTGTCCCTAGAAACATATCAACAAACTCCTTATCAGACAACGGGGTTTGAACTCTTCCATCCAAGCCTCTCCATTTCTGTGCATAGTCTTTAAAGCCTTCACTTGCACCCATGGACATACTCTGGAGTTGAGTACGAGTAGGGGTAAGGTCGGCATTGTATTGATACTGCTTGTAGAAAGCAGCAGCCAGATCTTCCCAATTTCGGACATTGGCTCCCTCTAGCTGGTAGAACCATTCAAGTTGAGTCCCTGACAGACTATCTTGAAAGAATTGAACCCACATATTTCTATCAGCAGTGTGGGGCTGGATCTTTCTAACATAAGAATGGAGATGGAGTTTTAGGCAGGACACCCCATCATACTTTACAAAAATTGGAGTTTTGAACTTCTGTGGGATGACCACTCCCGACACTAATCCCAATTCTTTGAAATATAATCCAGGTATCCTCTGGACCTCCATAGCACTCAAGCGATCTTCCAACTACTTGTATCTATCCTCAGTGGGAGGATATTGCTCATCATTGAAGTCGGTATCATTTTCAGAAACTGCAGGAATAGGGTCCTTCTCCCATGTCTCTTCTTCTTAATTCTCCCCTTCCTTAGATGAAGAGGTCAGATCTACTTGTCACTTCAACCGCTCTCCAAACCGTCTTCCCATATTCAGAATACCGGCAACCTTCTTCTTTTTCTTTTTCTCTTTCAGGATGAGGGATTTCAGATCCTCCTGCCCTTTTGCCAGACTTATGAACATTTGTTGGAACTGGACGTTTTGTGCCTGAAGGTCCTTGGTGCTTTGTTCGGAAGACATTTCTGCTGAAATAAACAGCGAAGAAGATGAGAAACCTGTAATGGTACTTGTACATGTAATGTTATGAATGGCATGCGCATGCAATGATTTCAAAGACTTTGGGAAATTTAAATTTGCAAACCAAAATAAAACAAAGATTTTATTAGCTGAATTCAAAGTTCAAATGCCTTTTAGGCGTTGCAATCTAAAACTAGAAAAGAAATCAAAATTCCCATGGATGCTTCCTTTTTGTGCCGAGATAATCATTGAGTCTTTTTTCCTCGTGGAGCTTCTTTGTGAGCTCTAAAACCTTCCTCTCCTGAGCATGGAACTGATCCCTGTAAGTATCTCGCTCCTTTATCAACTGAATCCAAGACCTCTGTAATTCCCCAAGATCAGTGGGCATATAAGGATAGAGAACCGTGTAAGGAATACCCTCTTCAGTAGTAGGCTCCACAACCACTGGTAAAACCGCCACATAGGGCATCATAAGCTTCTGGGCACGAGCTCGTACCCATTGGAGGTAAGGTTCCATAGTAATGGAAGCCTTTATCCCCAAACCCCTGGCACCAGATCAGTTTACCATGCCACAAGCTCGTATGAACCTCCGGCGATACTCGTGAACATCATCCTCATAGTTGAATACAATGCCCTCAATAAGTAACTCATGGGGACCATCTCTTCGAGCGTAACCAAATTGTCTCAAAGCTAAACAAGGATTGTAGGTTATACCCTCTCTGATACCAAGTAATGGTACATTAGGGTACTCCCTGCAGCGGTCAATAATAGCAGTGTTTTCCATAGCTCGGGAACACCAGAGAATATCCATGTGAGCGAGTGACATTATCGTTTGCGACCAACCCAAACCTTCTTCATTCTTCAGTACGGACTTAGGGAGGTGAGAAATAAACCACCTCGACAGCAAGGGAATGCAACACATAAGAACCCCTCTTCTCTTCATGGTACGAGTATGGAGAGCATGCAAAATATCTCCAAGCAAGGTAGGCACAGGGTTGCGGAAGAGGAAGATCTTGATAGAATTCACATCTATGAATGAGTCTGGATTAGGGAATATGACTAACCCATAGATTAGAAGAGCCAAAACCTCCTCAAAAGCCTAAAAATCCATATCATCCCAAAACAGTTGGGCCTTGTCTATCAGAAATTTAGCTAGAAAACCCTTGACTCCGCTTCTTGTTTCCCAATTGGATACCACGTCGGCCCGCTTCAGATGTAAAGCTGAGGCAATGGCTTCTGGCTTAGGAACTTCTTCTAGACATGTGAAGGGAAAATCTTCAAGAATGGGTATATCCAGCAGCTGAGAGAATTCTTCCAAGGTAGGCACCAACTAATAGTCTGGAAAGGTGAAGCAGTGGTGCTTAGGATCAAAGAACTGAGAGAGTACACTCATCATCTTTTCATCAAAGTTTGAAGTAACCAAGTTGAGAAGTTGACCATGTCTCTTAGGGAATGCAGAAGTTTCAGAAACCCTTAATACTAGCTCTTTGAGTTGGGAAGGTATCTTCACAAAGCTGATTCGGATAGTGTTTCTACGAACGAAATCCATGATATGCAAAATAGAACAAAGATAAATTACCATGGTCTTTGAAATGGTTATTGCAATAAGAATGGATGCTATGTTATGATGCATGATGTCATCATAAACCACATGTATAGCAAACACAGTCAAATCACACCAAGTCCTTAGGTTTAAGGCCTGCATGAGGTTAAAGGTCATACCCTCTTGAAGTTTAGTTGGTTTTAAACTTGTCTTAAAAAGTAACCGGGTTCTAAGGGATCTCAATATCACTGACCATCCTTCATCGGGCATTGTCTCAGCTCAAGCAATCTTTTCTTGCAGCCAAAATATCCCGAAAGTCTGATCTCAATGAGTGTAGCATCAAGTATCAACCAATCCTCAGCTTTATACCGAGGCCGGCTATCTCACTACTTTCTAATGGCCAAGTTTGTTCAACTAAGGTTCTAAGGTCTGTTAGTGCTTCACGACACCACGCGGCGGCCCCGTATTCTCCTAGTTTCCCCATGAAGGATACCAGTACCAACCAAAGTGCCACACCAATACAACCATTGCTTAAACCATATCGGTCTACGCTGTAAAGTCTCCACGATCTATTGTTGTTTACCTAATAAGTGCCTCCAGATTCGGGTGTAGGATTTATAGTAACCCAAGCAAAACCCTCTAAGAATAAAGCAAACAAACAAGAAAGCAATTTTTTAACATGACCTAGATCCTAAGGTATACCCCACTTATAAAATATAATCACCGGCAGAGTCACCAGTTATGTGATACAGTGGCAGAACCGACTGTTTTTACTGGTTTGCGTTTTGCGTTTTTTGTTCACAAAATGTCGCGGTAAGCAAGAGTCGCCACCGACTTTTATTTCATCCAATCAGGAAAAGGAAAAAGAACAGAAAAAACATTTTTCGAGAATATTTTTTAGTACGGGGGTAGATTATAAAAAGGTAAGGTCTTAGCACCCTTTCTATCCCTGGTTTTCCATCGGCTCTTAGGTACTTGCTCATCTTTTTTTAAAATTTCTCGTGTGTGCTTGTTTTGAAAAAAAGTTTATTTCGTGATAACCCTTGTATCAGTCCTCAAGGGTGTGACGAATTTTGTTTTGAAAATTTATTTTGAAAGGTGTTTGTGTGAAAAGTTTTGTTGAGCAAATACTTAAGATTCTACCTACTTGAAACGAGGTTGTTTGTTCTCATTTCCTTTAGACAGCGTTGTCCTACTATTAAGGAGTAGGTAGCCCCGTCATTGGAGTTTGTAAGGGACGTTCGAAAGGGACAAGTACAGTCACCAGAGCAATGGGTAGGAAACCTTAGTAGTAACCCTAGAGTCTTAAGATCTTTCTGAAGCAACATTCGAATGGGACATTTGATCTTTTAGATAGGAGGGCAACCACTAAAATATCCTATGCTTAAATGACTATTTTACCGAAGGCAACCGAAGTGAGGAAAACCCTAGGAGTGAAATATGTGCACGTGATTTTTTAAGTTAATTAGTCTTTGCACATTAAGTGAGCTACCATTTTAATTTTCAAACATCTTTCCATACAATCCTATTAACCATGCTTCTAACAGTCAGAGATTGCGGAAATTAAAAGTGCGAGAAAATAAACCTAGCTATTACAAGGCTTCAGGGATAGGGATTAATTACATAACCAAAATCGGGGACAAAGCGATAAATGAAAACCCTAGTTTAACTATTACAAACCATTGGCTGTTACAAAAATATGAAAAGAATTAATTTAACGCGCTGAGAATTAAATGCGAGGACGCTTGAAAAAATAACATAAACCCTTAATTGAGAGAAAAATATTTTTGTACATTTTTATTTGAGAAAAGAATTTAATTAAAACCCTAAATTCTAATTGTTTTAATTATGGACAAAAAGTACATTAAATTAACCTAATTTTCTAATTAAAGTAAAATAAATATTTTATGAAAAAAATGATTTTTTGTGATTTTGTGGTTTATTGATTTTATGATTAATAAAAAAAGGTAGTTAATTTTTGTGGAAAAATATTTAAACAAAATAATTAAATAAAGGAAATAAATAAAGAAAAGAAAATGGGCATGTGTTGAGTAGCAAATCTGGGGGATGTATTGTTGAAATTGTTGGGCCCAAGGTTGATGGCCCAGTCATGCGCCTGATCTAGTGGTGGCAGCGTCTGATGGTCCACCATGCTCTGCCTCCTTGAGTGCGTTAGATCTGATGTTGTACTGATCTAATGGGTGGATGTGAAAGGCGTATGGTAGATGCTTGAACGGAGGATGTACCCGATCCTGTATAAGAAAATAAAACAAAGGAAATTGTTAGGGCCTGGGATCGAACCCAGGTCCTTATGCTTCCCACCAACGCGCTCTTCCACTGGACCAACCTGCTTAGTTGTTAATGTAATGAAAATAAAACATAATATATTAAAACAAAGTGAGTTAGTTGGAACGAAAAAAACACGCGCGGAACTCAAATGGCCCAATGGAATCACGCCACATATCTTATTCTTCCTGGAACCGTCGTATTAGGTATATACCTTTTACCTACAAGTGAGCGTTTGTAGATATAGCCCTGTCACCTTAAAAAACTTAAAAAATGCTTGATAAATGAAATTGGAGACCATAATTCAAATGGTCTTGATGTCACGATCAACATGATACCTTGTTCATGGTCTGATTTTTCCTGTAAACAAAAACCCTAAAACGCACATGGAACCATACGGTCATGTTGCAAATATCTCAAACATCACAAATATATCAATTAAATGTGCTAATGATGCAGGGATTATAGTAATCGATTTTGAAAAAAAAAATGCAAACTGTGTGAGTTACAACTTGCGTTTCTTGATGCTTCAAGCCTTACAAATGATCTAGTTAGCTTCAGTGCACGCCCAGGAAGAGATTGTTGGCCTTAAATTGCTTTGAGAGATCCTGTAGAGTGAAATCCGTTCCCTACTTTTTTACAAAGAAATTGAGTTTTGTTCTCTATTCCCACGACTGCAAAAACCTTCTTTTTATGCTTTGTTCTTGTTCATTATATACCCTTGAGTGAATTAGGGTTGCAAAACAGATTGAATCTTGAAGTTTTGAGAAGATTTGATTTGGTTCTTTAACCATATGTAAACTTTCTAAATTGAGCCAAATTATCCCGTTTTTGTACCAATAATGCTTGATTCGATTTGGTCTTGATATCTCAGCATAATTTGATTGAGATTCTGTCCAAAAATCATATCAAAACATATATTTTATATTATTTACCAATTATTTGATTTTATTCAATTTTTAATAAATAAAAAATCAAAATAAAATAAATAATGAAGCAAATAACATGTGAGTGAACATTTGGGTCGTGGACCATGCTATAAGTAAGGTGCAAACATGAAATGCTAAGCCCATTGGGTAAAAAATGCACTTTTGAGCATATTTGACTTTTGGCAATTTTGCAAGAAAGGTCAACTTTGACAATGAATATATCCTCCAACTTTAATCCTAGAGAGGTGTTCTTGGACTTTTTAGAAAGCTTTAGGTTTCCCCTAAGCAACCCTTTTGGTCTCATCTCAATTGGGTCTTCCATGTTCTTGTAAGAAGCTTTGACCCAAAAACTATTTTTGTTGACTTTTCAAAAGGACCTGTAATGTAGAAACTCATATCTTTTTATGAGTACATATTTTGAACTTGTGGGATGAAGATGAGTTGTAGGGAATTGAATCCTTTTAAAAATTATCCTTCGATTGAAAATTTCTGATAAATTATGTGGAAGTTATGCTTGGTTAAAGTTTGGTTGACTTTTCTTGAGAAACCTTAATTTAGCAACTTTTGGGTTTTGATGAATTTAGAAAATCCCTTGAAGAATCATGATCAACCATTGATAAAATGATGGATATCAATTCAAAATGTTGATTTTGACCAAAAATCTTGATGTTTGGTTGTATGCGGGCCACAGTTGACTTTTGACCTAATACAGTCGATTCTCAAGCATCTGAGCAGTTGACTGAGCAAACTTCTTGTGCATTGTTTGAAATTTGACATGAAGGGTCTTGAGAACATATTATGACCATGGAGAGAATATGAGGTCTTTGGAGTTCACCTATATTGATGAAAATGGAAACCCTAATTTGAGACACACTGCCTTAGGAGAGAGTTTGTCTGGTCAACTCTTGGGCAAACTTGAGCAAATTGAGAATCTCTAGGAGTATGTATTGAGTAAAATGAGAGGGAAAATTTTGGGGTACAACAATGATGTTGAAGATGATGTGTTTGTTACTGTTATTGATGAGCTTGTTACTCCTCTCCTAACCGTCAAGAGGAATCCGTTGAAGGCCGGTTTATTTCTGGGCTGTGGCGAAGGCGGCCACCTCTCTTTATCCCTACCGACTGGTTGTCATTTACTGAAAGCAGATGTCCATCACCTAATGGATGACAAAGAGATTTTGTTTGAAAAGACTCCCGTTCCAACCATTTCTTACAAGGATATTTTGATAATAACCATTTCCGCCAATCCTTCCAGGGTCTCCACCAAAAGACTTGTTAGGATTACATCTGTTTCGAAGGTGACTCCACTGATAATTAATATGCCAGGGCCAATCCCTTACTCCTTAGATAAAACTGTCCCCTGGAACTATGGGGGTGACGTCTACTACCACGGCGTCAAACAAGATTGGTTGGCTAATGAAGACTCGATTTTTGAGAAGGATGACCCTGACATCGGCAACATTATAGGAGCTAGCAAAATAACCCGAAGTGGAAGAGTATTCTCCCCTGAGATTGCTCATCGAAAACTGTTACCGGTCCTGTGATCATCCCTGTTTTTGTTCCTACTACTATAATTCCCGTGGTTACCCCTACTGATACCCCTATCACTGAGTCGACCGAGACTCGGGGCAAAGGCATTTTGGTAGAGCCTGTCCAGATGAAGGCGCAATCAGTATCTATCCTAGAGGCCCCCAAGAAGGAGATGGAAGAAGTGACTACAATATGGTCGAATAGCTAGGGCAAACCCCTTCAAAGATTTATATGCTAGCTTTACTATTGTGCTCTGAAGCTCATGCGAATGCCTTGGTGAAATTTTTTAAAATTGCCCATGTGCCACAGGAAACCTCTGCTGACCAATTCGAAGATTGTATGGCAAGTTTGACTGCTGACAATGGGTTGGGCTTTTCTGATGCTGACCTGACACCTAGAGGGAGGAAACACAACGAGTTGTTGCATGTCTCTATCGAATGCAGGGGCACTACTTTGGCCCATGTCCTGGTTGACACTGGTTCATCTTTGAATGTGCTGCCTAAGAAAGCTCTAGATAGACTAGACTGTGAAGGTTTGACCTTAAAACCCATCAACATAGTGGTAAGGGCCTTCGACGGTTCAAAGAGAATGGTGCATGGGGAAGTGGACATCCCTGTGACACCGTGGCAGAACCGACTGTTATACTGGTTTGCGTTATTTATTTTAAAATGTTATGGTAAGAAAGAGTTGCCATCGACTTTTATTTCATCCAACAAAGGAAAAGGAAAAATAACAGAAAAAACCTTTTTTTTAGATATTTCTGAGTACGGGGGGGGGGGGGGGGGGGGGGAGGGGTAGATTATAGAAAGGGAAGGTGTTAGCGCCCTTTCTATCCGTGGTTTTCCACGGACTCTTAGGTACTTTCTCATTTTTAAATTTCTTGTGTGTGCTTGTTTTGAAAAGTTTTGTTTAATTCGTGATAACCCATGTATCGGTCCTCAAGAGTGTGACGAAGCTTTTTTTGAAAACTGTTTTTGAAAAGTGTTTGTGTGAAAAGTTTTTATTTTGAGCAAGTACTTAAGAGTTCTCTACCTACTCGAAAAAAGTCTGTTCATTTTCGTTTCATTTAGATAGTGTTATCCTACTATTAAGGAGTAGGTGGCTCCGTCGTTGGAATTATAAAGGGACGTTCGAAGGGACGAAATGGTCTCTAAAGGCAACAAGTAAAGATACCTTAGCATTTCGAAGGGACTATCGTCATAAGATCAATTTGTAGGAAACTCGAGGGACAAGTAGGGACTATGATCTTTATGACTATTTTGAATCGCATGTCATTGCTAAGGTATCCCTACATTCGAGGGACACGGCCATTATTTCCGACGCAACCAAGTGGGGAAAACCCTAGGAGTGAGCATGTGCATGTGTTTGATTCCAGTTATTTAATCTTTGCACAATTAGGGTTGTCTACCATTTTAATATGATTTATCTTTCTCATGCAATCCTAATGTCCATACATCTAACGGTTTAATAGTTGCGAAAATTAAAAGCAGAAAATAAAATATACGCTATTACAAGGCTTTTGGACAAATACACAAATATTTGACTGAAAATAAAGATGCGGAAATTCGAAATCCTAATTAATCTATTACAAACCCAAAGCTGATACAATAATTTGAATTAAAAGAAAGTAAAGGCGCGCGCAATGAAATAAATACGAGAATGAAGTCTAAGTCCTAAATAATCTAATCAATTAAAGAGAAAATATTTTTTGTATTTTATTATTGAGAAAAATATTTGAAACCTTAACCTAAATCTAGTTAATTAAAAAAACAATTTTTTTGGTATTCTATTGAGAAAATTAAATATTCATGAATTAAACCTAATTTTTCTAATTAATTTTAATTATGAAAACAATCAAATCAAAATTAATTAATTTCCCAAAAAAATAATTTTAATAAAAAACCTAATTCTACATTTTTTGTGATTTTATGATTTTATGATTTAATAATTTAATAATAATAAAAAAAATGATTTTGTGGAAAAAAAGATAATTAAGGCAAGTAATAAAATAAGAAATAAAAAGAATTGGAATTGGGCCTGGTTGATGAGCAATTTTGGGGTATGCTGCCATTTTTGTGTTAGGCCCATAGCTGGAGGCCCAGTTGTCCAGCGTGAGATCCAGTGCATCCTTCTTCTGATGGTTCATGGTGGACCTTCAAAGCTGGCGCGTGGGATCTATATGGTGATGAATCTAGAGGGCGAGATCAAAGGGTGCGTGGTGGTCCTCAGAACATGACATGCACTGGATTTGGAATTATGAAATGCAAAAGGTCTGGACCTAGGATCGAAACCAGGACCCCCCTCTCACATGCCTTCTTCCCTTGCCATCTGCGCTAGTTTGATATTTATATACTTAATAAAATAAAATAAATATAGTACAAACAGAGTTCTTGGCCTAAGAAAACGTGTGAGTTTCAAATGCACCAGTGGGACGCTGCCACGCCTTCATCTTCCCAGAAGTGTCGTTTTTTATTTTTAGGCTTTTACCTACAGACGGATTCGTCACTATAAGTTATAGTGACGGTTCTTGTGCATGGCTACAAACCTGCAATAACTGAAAACGCAACACAAGCCAGATAAATGTAAACCAAAGGTACAGGACAGTCAAGAATCATGCCCTGGATTCAATGGTGCTCGTGATTTGATCTAATTTCGCCTATACAGGGAAGCCCCAAACTGAAGCTTGGAAACCCTAGTAATGGCTATCTTTCTTCCCTGCACTCAAAACTTAATTAAAGTATTCAGAAAGCATCAAATCCTTATGGAAAACCAGAATACATGATTAAACTACATGAACAAAGCCTATATACATGTAATCGAAATAAAAAAATGTGTCAAACTGTGATGTGTATGGAGTGTGGTTCTTGATGCTTCGGAGCCTGGAAAGGATTAGAAAAGCTTCCAGAGACGTCCAGGAATGGATTTCAACCCTTAAACCTCTTTGAGAGTGGCTGTGATCCAGAATTCCATTTGAGATTTCTTGATGAAAAAACACAAGTTTCTCTAGCCGTCTCCCATGATTCTTCTTCCTCTCTATGCTTGGGATGTGTTATGTATATGTATCTCTTTGAATTAGGTTAACAAAAAAGCTCCAAATCCTTGCCAATTATTAAGATTTGATTCCATTCCAACCTTTCATTATTTCTTTCCAAATCAAGACAAATCATTCCATTCTCACTCCAATCAACCTTGGCACGATTTGATTCTATTTGAGAGCATCAATGAATTGAGATTCTACTCAAAATCCAATCAAAAAACAAATCTTCCATATTTTATATCATTTATTTGATTTAATTTGATTTTTAAATGATTAAAATCAAAATAAATTAAATAAATAAATTTAATAATACATGAGAGAGTGCTTGGGTCGTGGACATTGCTAGAAATAAGATGCAAGCATAAAAAGTTAGGCCCATTTGCCAAAAAATACAATTTTGGGCATTGTTGACTTTTGACAATTCTCCAAAAATGGCCAACTTTGACAATGCATATATCCTTCAATTTTGACCCTAATGGGGTGGTCTTGGACTTCTTAGAAAGCTTAGGATGTCCCCTAAGCAACTGATTTGGTTTCATCTCAAGTGGGTCTTCCATTTTACTGTAGGGAGTTTGACCCAAAAGGTGTTTTTGTTGACTTTTTGGAATGACCTATAATGTTTGAGTTCATATCTTTCCATGAGTGCATTTTTTGAACTTTAGGAATGAATATGAGTTATAGGGAATTGAATTATCTTCAAAATGAGCCTTGTATGAGAATTTCTGATAAAGTATGAGAAAGTTATGCTTAGTCAATGTTAGGTTGACTTTTCTTGAGAAACCCTAATTTAGCAACTTTTGAGTTTTGATGAATTAGGAGCATTTATTGGAATCATGATCAACCTTTGATCAAATTATGAGTATCACTTCAAAATGTTGATGTTGACCAAAAACATTGAAGTTTGACTGTATGTGGGCCACAATTGACTTTTGACCTAATATAGTAGATTTTCAAGCATCTGAGCAGTTGACTGAGCAAACTTCTTGTGCAAGGCTTGAAACTTGACATGGAGGGTCTTGAGAACATATTAGGACTATGGAGAGCATATGAGGCCTTTGGAGCTCACCCATCTTGATGAAAATGGAAACCCTAGTTGGAGGTTCATTGCTTTAGGAGAGAGTTTGTCTGGTCAACTCTTGGGCATCCTTGAGCAAGTTAAGGATCTTAATGACCATTTGTTGAGTAAAATGAGAGGGAAAATTTTGGGGTACAACAATCCCCATTAAAGTTGGAACACAAACCTTTTATTCCACTTTCTATGTAATTGAAATTCGCCCTTCTTATTCATGTTTATTGGGCCGATCTTGGATTCATGACACTGGTGTCGTCACCTATACATTACATCAGATGCTGAAATACCCAACCAAGGGAAAAATCATCACTGTCCATGGAGAGGAGGAATATATGGTCAGTCATTCGATCTCCTTCAGATATATGGAAATGGATGGTGAGTTCATCGAAACTCCGTGTCAGCATTTCGAGGATGTCCCACAGACAGTTGCGGCGACCAAGATTATTTCCAAAGTTCCAAAGATCACCAGACCCCCGCTGAAGATGGCGTCTCTGAAAGATGCCAAGGCAGTAGTCGAAGAAGGTGGGTGTACTATTTAGGGCCAACTCTTGGATATTCCCTATAAATCTAACAAATTCGGTTTGGGTTTCACTTCAGGAGCCAAGAAAGCTGTTCGCCGTACTCGTACCGGGGGACAACCTTTGCGGATCAGCAACCATGGAGTCAACACAGTGGAGGATAGTAAGGACAATTGTTACCTGGAAGATTGGATATTTCCGACTATCAGCGGAGGACTCAACAATTGGGATGCCAAATAATTCGTCCCTATGACTTTTATCCAACAATAATTGTATTTAAATTTTTGTCGGACTTGTAATAATTAAACTATTCAGACTTTTAAAACCTTGTGTCTTACCCGAGGCACAACGGTCCATTTGTAATGGTTGTCACTTCATTTTCATATGTCATCAATGAATCATGGACGTTTTTGAATGCAAACTTTGTGCTCTTTGTTTTTCTTTTTCTACATTTTTATTTCTTTCAAAGATAGTTATGCTCTTACACACACTAACATATTAAAATGCAGATCCACATCCACTCAGGATCCCATGGGTAACGATTCTAATATGGCCTATTGTGACTTTGAAAATCCAATCTACCCATCCGAATACGAAGGTGAGAAAGATTGTGAAGTGCCAGGGGAACTACCCAGGTTACTACAACAGGAAGAAAGGACCATACAGACCTGTGAAGAACAGGTTGACACAATTAACTTAGGTACCGAAGAGGACAAGAAATAAGTCAAGGTAGGAGCCAATCTGGAACCTAGTGTCAAGAAGCGCTTAACTCAGTTACTACATGACTATGTTGAGGTATTTTCTTGGTCATACAAAGACATGCCAGGACTGGACGCTGATATCGTGGTCCATCGTCTATCGACAAAAGAAGACTTCCCTCCGGTAAAACAGAAAGCCCGTCGCATGCGGCCAGACATGTCAGAGAAGATCAAGACTAAAGTCATGAAACAATTCAACACCGGATTTTCATCCGTCACCTCGTATCCACAATGGGTCGCCAATGTTGTTCAAGTGCCTAAAAAAGACGGTAAGGTACATATGTGTGTGGACTACAGAGACTTGAATAGGGAAATCCCCAAGGATGACTTCTCGCTTCCCCACATCGATATTTTGGTTGACAACACGGCACAACATAAATTATTTTCCTTCATGGATGGTTTCTCAGGATTTAATCAAATCAAAATGGAACCTCAAGACATGGAGAAAACGACCTTCGTCACACAGTGGGACATGTTCTGTAACAAGGTTATGCCATTCGGGTTGAAAAATGCTAGGGCAACTTATCAGCGCATCATGGTAGCTCTATTTCACGACATGATCCATCATAAAATAGAGGTCTATGTGGATGACATGATAGCCAGATCTCAAACTGAAGAGGAACATCTTGGCCATTTGCAAAAACTGTTTGAAATACTAAAGAAATACAAGCTAAGGTTGAACCCGAGTAAATGCACATTTGGAGTGAGCTCCGGTAAACTCCTAGGCTTCATCGTCAGTGGTAAAGGTATCGAAGTGGACCCTGCAAAGGTAAAAGTAATACAAGAAATACCTTCTCCTCGCACCGAGAAGGAAGTCAAGGGATTCTTAGGAAGACTGAACTACACCTCTAGGTTCATCTCTCACCTAACCGCTACTTGTGAACCAATCTTCAAATTACTGAAGAAAGATCAAGTGGTGGAATGGAATGAAGATTGCCAAGATGCTTTCGACAAGATCAAATAGTACCTTTAAGAGCCTCCTATTTTAATGTCACCAGTTGGGGGAAGACCTCTGATCATGTATCTAACTGTTTTGAAAAATTCAATGGGGTGTGTGCTGGGGAAACATGACGAGTCTGGCCGAAAAGAGCATGCTATTTACTACCTGAGCAAAAAGTTTACCGACTGTGAAACAAGATATTCACTGCTCGAGAAAACTTGCTGCTCTCTGGCATGGGCTGCTCTCCGGCTAAGATAGTATATGTTGACCCATATTACCTTATTGATATCCAAGATGGATCCCATTAAATACATATTCGATAAGCCTATCCTCTCTGGGAGAATAGCAAGATGGCAGATGATCCTAACTGAATACGATATCTAATACACTACCCAAAAATAAATAAAGGGCAGTGTGCTAGCCGACCACCTTGCTCATCAGGCTGTGGATGACTACCAGTCAATGAAATTTGAGTTTCCAGATGAAGACATCATGATGGTAAACAATTTTGAAGAACTAAGACCATATGACGGACCTGAACAAGGATCATGATGGACCTTGGTTTTTAACAGAGCCTCCAACGCACTCGGAAATGGTATAGGTGTTGTAGTCATATCCCCTGAAGGATGTCATACTCTATTTACTGCAAGACTTTGTTTCAACTGCACCAATAATATAACGGATTATGAAGCGTGTATTATGGGTCTCAAAGCTGCCATAGATTTGGGAATCAAGTCCTTAATTGTATTTGGAGATTCAGCCTTAGTCATCAGTCTGATCAAAGGAGAATGGGATACAAAGCACCCTAATCTCATCCCCTACAAAGAACATGTGTTGACATTAATCCCACATTTTGAGGAAATTACCTTTGAGCATTTTCCATGAGAGGAAAATCAACTAGCGGATGTGCTAGCCACTATGTCATCCATGTTTAAACTCAAGTGGGGTAACGAGGCTCCTCAGATTACCATTGAGCGAATGGATGAACCAGCCTACTTTCACAAGATCATTACTGAAGAAGTAGTGGACAAGCCGTGGTTCCATGAAATTAAGAGGTATCTCGAGGCCCAAGAGTATCCGGAGGGAGCTTCAGTTAATGATAAGAAGTTCTTGAGAAGATTCTCTGCTAAGTTCTTCCTTAGTAATTGCATTCTCTACAAGCGCAGCCACGACTCTACTTTGCTTCGTTGCATAGACAAGGTTGAGGCAGACAAGATCATGGGTGATCTACATGAAGGAACTTTTGGCACCCATTCTAGTGGGTACACGATGGCTAAAAAGATCTTACGGGCAGGGTACTACTGGTCTACCATGGAAGTAGATTGCCATCATCATTCACGAACCTGTCACAAGTGTCAGATCTATACTGACAAAGTACATGTGCCTCCAGTTCCTCTAAACGTCCTGACTTCTCCCTAACCATTCGCGATGTGGGGCATCGATATGATTTGAGAAGTCAAAACTACAACTTCTAATGGACACTGATTCATCTTGGTGGCCATTGACTACTTCATGAAGTGGGTTGAGGAAGCTTCTTTCGCTTTCGTTACCAAGAATGTTGTGGCCCGATTCATCAATCAGAATCTCCTATGTCGGTACTGTATCCCAGAGAGAATCATCACAGACAATGGTATGAATCTTAACAATATTATGATCACCGCACTGTGCGTGCAATTCAAGATCCATCACCATAATTCTTCTCCTTACCGGCCAAGGATGATTGGCGTTGTTGAAGCTGCAAATAAGAACATCATAAAAAAAATGAATGTAACCTACAAGGACTGGCATGAGATGTTACCATTATCTCTCCATGATTACTGTACCACGGAACGTACATCAATAGGGGCAACTCCTTTCTCCTTGGTATACGGCATGGAAGTTGTTCTACCAGTTGAAGTCCAAATACCTTCTCTGAGAATCATAAAGGTTACATGGCTGAGTGAAGATGAATGGATTCAAACACGGCTTGACCAGTTGAACTTGATTAATGAGAAGAGGCTTACAGTTGTCTGTCATGGTCAGATGTACTAAAAACGTATGATTAAAGCTTTTAACAAGAAGGTCAGACGTTAGGTATATCAGGTCGGTGATTTGGTAATCAAGCGTATCATATTGCCACAAGGTAACCCAGGGGAAAATGGACTCCTACATACGAGGGACCATTTGTGATAAAAAGCATATTCTCTAGTGGAGCAATGATCTTAACTACTATGGATGGTGATGACCTTTCGCACCCTGTGAACGCGAACATAGTCAAAAGATACTATGCATGAATAAAGACCCGCTAGATCGACTGGCCTAGGCAAAAATTAGGGATAAAAAAAATTGTACACCCGGCAAGTGAAAACCTGAAAGGGCAGCTTGGGCAAAAAAGGGTATCCCGGTAGACTAAAAACTCGAAAGGACAGTCCAGGAAAAAGATAGGGAATTAAAGCGTATGACTATGTGCCGTTGGATCCCCTTATAGACAACCTTCAACATCAACTGACAAACTCAAACGGTTCTAATCAATCCAATCAGCTTCGGACAAGGCGGCAAGTGGAGGAGACGCTCAGAGAGATGAAGGCTATAGAATAATGGGAACCCCATAGGATTATTTCACCTAGATATCTTTTCTTTGTATCAATTTTCATTTTCCGTGGCAACATTCTCTTAATAGAATGTTCGTCTCATTGTACAAAATACTTATCCAAGTTAATACAAAGATATCCCATTGAAAGTGCAAAACTATTTGTCTTTTCTTTTACTTCTGTGTTTTGTTTTCATAAGCGTCCAATGATTATTTTTGAACATATGCATTTGAACGTAACTAATGTTTACAAATGAGCAAAAAAAGGGGGGAACAGAAAATAGAAAGACAATCACTAATAGATTTAAGAAATAGGAAAATATCTTTAGACCATTCCACAAAATCCCCCGCATGTACTTTTCCAGCAAGAGCAGAAGCTGGGACATTGCATTACAAGATCGGTATAATATCTCCAATATGCAGCCTAATGGTATCAAGTGTTATCACATCCCCTACGGAACAAAACTTCCAGTTACCCCTCCAAAAATTCCCCAGTGAAAGTCGCTCAGTTTATCGGGATTCCCCAGCAGGACTTCACGAGGTCCACAAGCAATGCACGGTGTTTCCCTTCCACAACAGAGTTTATTTCTCTAATAAATGGAAACTCATCCATCAACACTTAAAATTCAAAATATGAATACTTACATTCCCAACAATACTTAGGGATTTATTTTCCCCAAACTCCAGCAACACTGTGGCATAACAATTAATGTGTCCATACATTACATCCATAAGTCATAACATCGACAACACATATGCATACAGCACAATCTCATTTATTTTGAGAAACGGAATTATACCATGCATTTCATACATCATGGCATTGCATACAACTAACCTTTAACCTTTTAAGGAAAAAAATCAATCAACCGAAAATTATCGTCAAATTTTCAATAAGTCAATTACACATCAATTCCCAAGAAAGGACTGCTCAACCATCTACATAACAAATTTTTCTTTCGGATCCCTCATATGATTTTCATGGATCATTATGGACCCTCAATATTTCTCATATCAAGTTACAAGTCTTGGATCACATTTTTGCTCAGTCAATTGTGCAGTTGACTTAAAAATCAACTATATTGGGAAAAAAGGCAACTATGGCAAGTTTTTAGTCAAACTTCATAAGTTTTTATCCATATCAATATTATGAACTCATATATGTCATTTGATCAAGTTTGGACCAGAACTTCTCAAGAAATTTGATCAAATCACCAAAAGGGCAAAATGGTCAAAATTAGGGTTTTGACTGAGAAAGGGCAATTTCTAATTTTTGACCTAGAAAATAGTTAATTGTTTTGAGACATGATCCAAAGGTTTCAATTGCATCATTTTTATCTAATGATATGACTCAAAACATTGCTCAAAATCAATTGGATTGATAGTGAATTTTCAGTCAACTAATCAAAAGTCAATTGTACACAGAAAAGTCAAAATTTGACTTTTTGGTCAAAATCAAGTGTCAAAGATCAAAATTCATCAAAACATGTCAAAATATGAAACTTATTCATCAATAAATCAAAAAGGCAAGATTTCATTTTGAAAAGTCAAAGTTTTCAAACTTAGAAATTTTTCTAAGTGTTGAAAACTTCATGTTTTTTCACCATTTTGAGCAAATTTTTCACCATGATGCAAGATGATTCAAAAGAAACTTTCAACATCAAATTTGTAGATATCCATGAGATCTATAACATTTCTTTACACAAATTCTCCTAAAAATGCTTGTATATCAAGTTATTAATTCATGAAGTCATGGTCTTGAAATTAAACACTTACTAAAATTTTGCCCTAGCTTTGGTCATGATTTTGACATAACTTCTGACCCAAGTTTCACCTAGTTGCAAGGGGAATTTCAAAAGTGATTCAAAGAGGGGTTGTATAGAACATTACAAGATTTCCAAAATGTCCCAGGCCTCCTTGAGATCATTTGTGAGCAAGTAGAATCAAAGGTCAGAAGTTGGGGTTTCAAGTTGTTTTACAAGGCAAATTTGGTGATGAACAAAATTTAAATCTCAAACCTATGTTGCACAATGTTGCTTTGTAGGCCTCTAAACCTCAAGATATCTACATAATCAGAATATTACACTTGCTTTTGAGCTATTATCCACTTGATTCAAGTTTTATCCAAGTGAATTTTCCATTAATGGCACAAAGGCACCATTGTCATTTACATAAAGCAAGCTTTATGCAAAGTCAACTTGCATTGAGCTTTGCACTTGTTCCTTCTGCACAAACTTCCCCTACCAAGTCAGATAAACATGTTTAAAGTTGGTAACCGCTCTAGATAGCCTTGTACTATGCATTGAAACCATGTTTGTCAACCTTGCTTCAAAAATAATTCAAGAAGCCAAAACATGTGATTTGGTACTTCTGACCACCTCAAGTATCCAAACCTTTTCCATACATAAACACAAGTCATTTGCAAGAAAGGGGACGAGCTTAAGAACCCTAAAACACTGCCAAACTCCCTCTAGCCTTAAATTGCACAAAAAACTCCATTGATACACAGTTCTGACCTTAAACTTGTACCTCTAATTTACCTCGTGTGTTTTCCCTCAAATTCATTCCTAAAGCTTCCTTACATCAAATACAAACCATCCCTGACCCTATTTCATAACTGTAACTCCATCTCCATCAACCTCCATAACCAAAAACAAAGCTCTGCAAGTTGACTTCTCCAGACCATTTCAGCCACCCATTGCTCAAGCTCATCATTGCATTAGCTTCCTGGGAACTTGAGGAAGCTAACCTAATCATTGCAGCACCTTGAATCAAGCCCATTTGCATTTCACGATTTCCAGTTTTGAGGTATTTTTCTTGAAGTTCTATCTTCATATTTAGGCATTATTAGGCTTGCATTTGTGAAGATAAAATGTAGACATCATTGCCCTGAAACTATACATGTCCATAGATTTCATTTATTTTGATTGAATTAGGAGAATTTTGAGTTTGAACTTTCTGAAACATTTAGGTCAGAGTTTGGTACTTTTAGAAATTCTCATTCATCTTTGATTTATAGTTTATGATATTTATATGGTTGGATTCGTGTGAAAAAATGGAGCAACTTTCATGTTTACATTTTTGCAAATGGTTGAGAAATGAGCAAGTTGCAGGGCTTCTGGCTGGAGGTTGAAGATGAAGTGTATTTAGAGCGAGATTTGTGTTATATATTTATGGTTTAACATAAGTTAATGTATGTATCACCACTCTAGTGTTTAAAGCGCGTGCCTGTCACTATGAGGTCCTGGGTTCAAGCCCCAGCGTGACCTTTTTCCATTTTTTCCACTTTTTTCACATTTTTGTGTTTTTTGCAGCGCCCGGGCCATCCTTTGGGCCTGACTTTTTTTCCCCTCACAATACCCCCTGTTTCACTTATCAACCTCCCTAACTTATTTTTATTTTATTTTATTTTTTACTTTTTTTATCTTTTATTTATTATTATTATTATTAATACTATTATTATTATTATTATTATTATTATTATTATTATTATTATTATTATTATTATTATTATTTTCATTAATCACGAAAAATCCAAAAATATTTTTATTATTATTTACACTTATTTATTTTATTTTCTTTATAAAAACAAAAAAAGACTAAAAAACATTTTTTAACAAATTAATTTCTCTTTTAAATAATTAAATATTTAGACTTAGGTTTAATAATTGTTTTATTTTCTTAATTAAAATTAACTTAGAATTTAGGTTTCTTTTAATTATTTAATTTTCATTTTTACTATTATTTAACTTGAAACCCTTTTTCATAAAAACCCTAAAAAACATTTTTAACTTAATTTCTTCCTTAATTAGTTTAAACTTAATTTTTTTATTTTTAATTAATCATCTTCTTCAAATTAGGTTAAACCCTTTTCATGAAAACCAAACAAAAATCATATTTCCTTACATTTTACATTCTTGCATTCTTATTTTTATTTTTATACATTATTCAAAATTCAATATCGTTGTAATATTTATTTAGATTTAAATTCTTGCAATATTCTCCATTTGTAAATTGTATACCCCTTCCCTAAATGATGTAATAGCGTAGTAATTTTAAATTCCGCAATTTATCGCTTCATATACAAATGCTAGTAATTAGGGTTTTGCATGGAAAGACTAAAACCAACAATTAGCAAACCCTAATCAAAGACAAAACAATGCATATAAATCAATACACTTGCACACAAACACCCTTAGGGTAAATCCACTTGGTTGCCTTACAAAAATGGCCATATTACGCATGTAAGGTATCTTAGCAAAGACAAGCAAAATATAAAATCATAGTCCCTCAATAACGCTATCTTTGTTGACTTTTCAAAATGATCTTAGTCCCTAAAGAAAAATGCTAAGATACCTTGCAACATTGCTAATCATGGTTATACGATGACCCACGCCTGTCCCTTTTACATCCAAAGATAGGGTTACTTACAAAATCAATGGTAAGATAACAATGTCAAAGGAAAAAGGAAATGAACATGAAAGACTTCTGAGTAGATAAAATGTTCCTAGTTACTTGCTCAATTTCAAAACAAAAACATCCTTGATATTTTCATATCAAACACCAACACTTTCAAAACATCTTACAAACTTGAAAACATTTTCAAAAGATCAACACATTTGCATACATTCTTACGAACGAGAATCATTACAAAAGTTTGCCTAGACAAAGGCCTCTTTACAAAATACTTTAAAAAACCACACAAAGCACATTTTCAAACAAAAGCAAGTGATCTAGCAAGTAACTAAGAGCCCATGGAAACCCATGGATGAAAAGGATGCTAATACCTTCCCTTTTCATAATCTACCCCCCGAACTCAAGAAATAATCTCAAAGGTATTTCCTGTGCTTTTTCACTTTTCCTTTTGGATAAAAGAAAAGTAGGTGGCGACTCTTGCTAACCGCAACATTTGCAATCAAACGCAAAACACCCAAGTCAGTTCTCCCACTGTATCACAGCACACAACTCGAACATCGACATAAAAAGCCTCAATCAAAATTCACAAACAAATTGCATCCATTAAATCGGTACTGGTACCACAATCTCCAAGCATCGAAATAAAAAATTATTTACGCGTCAAAAACAAATAATCAACTCGAACTTTTATTCCGATAAGTAAAGTTCAACAATTGTTCACAAGTTTCAACTCGAAATCAAACTTCGACGCGTAAGTTATGAATAATTATCGACGTCGACACGTAAACGCCACAAATAATCTCAATCAATCAACTGATTCCAATAATTCTCAACATTATTAACAAGTAGAATCAATTAATTTTCACAATCAAGATAAACATAAAAAATTATCAAGAATCAACAATTTGCATAATTCAAGATAAATTCATGTTAAACAACACAAACTCCAATTAATTCAAGAACAAAAATTATGCACTATAATTAAATTAAATAAATCAAGAATTATTGAAATCTTCATGAAGAGGTTGATTGGAAAACAAATTAATGAAGGGATCGATCATAGTGATAGGAGGTTGATGGAGGGAGGAACTCGCGTGGGAGGGGAGGACCGGAGGAAGTCTGGTCGATCTCAGCACAGAACAGGGGGCGCAGGCCGGTTGGCGCGTGCAACGGGCGGTCGTGGTAGGAAGTCAGGCTGGGAGGAGGTCGGTGGGAGAAAGAGAGAGCTTGAGAGTTTTTGAGTGAATTATTTGTTCTTGATATTTTTTGTGTATAATGAGCAAAAGTGATTTTCAAATTGAATCCAAAAAATATATAGACAAGCTTTTATGCCTTGTTTGGAAAATGGAATGAGAAAAAACAATTTTGGAGTCAAATTCCCTTGTTTTTAAATAGTGTAGAATTTTCATCATATTTTCAGAGCAAAATTTGAACACGGTCCTTATAGCAAAAACCTAGATGATGGAATTTTTAACGTCGTGCCGAAAGAATCGTCCCAATATGATAAAAATCGAGAGAGTTATGATTTTTACAGTGACGAGAAACTTGCACCCAGGTTTCCTTCTCTTTTTGATTGCACGGCTTTTCCACTGGTCGATTTAAGAAGCGCACCATAAAATGAAGCCTTCGAAGCACAATTCGAACTCAAGACCTGGAGCAAAGTTGTAGCTAACAAATTTTTTTATCTCTTTTCACGACAATCGCCTCAAAATGTTGAAAATTGAAAATGTTATGATTTTTGCAATATTGAGAAAATAGTTTACCAGAAAATCGTTTCATTGTGAAATTTTCAGGTAATTTGCACTTCGGAGATCTTCCTCGCGGAATTGGTTCCCGACCCGGACATATGAATTGAAGAGGATTTAAATACGATTCTAATTACCAAAGAACCTCTCAAATATGATTTTACGAACGAAAGTTATAAATAAGACTTGTCTACTTACTGACTAGATAGCCTGGAGAACACACTGAGTGTATTGATTCACGAAATAAACATCTTTTGTAACCTAACAAAGCTTTAACATAAGTGCCTTGATCCCATGGCCATAGAACCAATGAAATGTATGTATGCATATGATAATGAAATATAAGCCAAATAAGGTTGAAATGAAAAGGGTAAATTTTGGGGTATAACAAATACTTAACTCTTTGCTTAAAAGATCATGAGTCAAAATGATACTTAGTTTTTTTAAAAGCTTTAAACTAAAACAATTAGTCAACCTAAATGTATCATAGCTACATGAGTGGCATACAAAGAAAAACAAGAAAAAATCTAAAAGACTCCCTAAACCCTAAACCCTAAACCCTTATACACCCACAGTTTCTTCAATGTGATTACTTGTTATTTTAGGTTTAGCATGTCTTTATTTATAGACTTTTGTTGAACGGGCTTGGACTCTTCAAATCATATCTAATATTATAAATTAAATCAACTGCAAGACCTTCAACAAAAATAAGAACCAATCTTCAAAGATTCCTAAAAAGTCTCAAAGATCCTTTTTAATGAAACTAAATCAAATTTGCATTGTTCCTAATAAAATATTCTTGACCTGCGAAAATCAGTAAGATATATCCAATAGGATCTCACAAAATAAAATCAAATATTTCAAGAAAAATAACAACAACACTTATTGTACAATTGACCAAGATGTCAAGACATCTGGCTCAAGATATATCGGGTATACATGACAGCAGAACCTATCATGACAGTTGGTCAATATGTTGTGATTTTGCTTAACATTAGTTAAGAACCAAGTTTTAGAAAAATTTATGTCAATCATAAAACCATGGATATAACAATCTCCCTTTTGTCAAATTTTGGCTAAAACAACCTTAGCATAATCAAACTAGAGAGAGGAATAAAACCACCACCAGAAAACACAAGATACATGCAAGACTTGTAAACTTTGTACAAATTGCAATCATAAAAATACATCAGAGATTACATGCAGTTTCAACTTCAGATAGGTCCATTATTCCCACTGTCACACATGACCAAAATTCCCCCTCAAAGGGAAAACCTAATCACCAGAAAATCCAATATATAAAATATGAATTATCCAAGTTCACATATCAGAGGCACATGCAAGAGAAGATAAAACAACCTCACACATCATGATTTTCACATAAGGCAAGATATCAGAACATTAGGTAAGACATCATGCACACGGATCACCGACAGTAGTAGTAGATGCAGTAGAAGCACAAACAAGCATGACAGACAATCATTATTCCCCTAAATAGTTACATATAGCAAAAAACCATAATAACTACTTTTCCCTTAGTAGTAGTACAGTCCTACCAGCATGTTAATTAAAATGTTAAGACATGTGTCATAACATCGGGACAAACATAAACATTAACACTTCACTCCCCCTTTTTGGACAAAAATTGACAAAAATAGAGTAAATGTAAAAACAAAAATTGGAAGCACACATATCTTAGATGGAAACAAACAATAGCATGCAAGCATAACCACATATAAAAGCAAACAATATCATGCAAGCATAACCACAAATGGGATAAAACAATAGCAGATGGAAACACACACAAGTGAAAACAAATAAAATTGAACAAACTCAGGTGGTCTTCAACCTCTTACCCCTATCAAATATCCTTCTACACTCCTTGGAGTTGTCACCAACCCTTCTATCTTATAGAGATCTTTTGTTCAATCCTTTAACACTAGCAATGAACTTAGGCATATCATGCCTCATAATATAAAGGAAAGACAAATTATTTGTTGCATTAATACAGATTTGTAATTGCTATAACTTCTCAATAGTGCAAGTTCTTAACCGATTTATCATGTTCTCAAATTCATTTTCATATAAAGCTTTAGTAAATATAACAGTCAGTTGATCCTTAGTATCCTTATGCTTCAGAATAACACCTTTCCTTCAACAAGATTATTGATTAGTTGAATATAACTATCAAGGTTCTTGTTCCAGCCATGTTGAACGATATTCTTCTTAAAATTATACTCCCTCAACATGTTTTTTACCCTTATCAGTTTAGAGAAACTCCCTGTTGTTCCAATGATGCAATTCAAGATCCTATTTTCTTGAATAATGAGACTAATCCTTGGCTCAAGTTTAGAAACAATATATGAATTTAATATTTTCTTATTGGATTCATTGATGTATTCTTTAGTAACATGACTTGAAATTAGAACCTTGAATTGTTCTAGCTAACTTGTAGTAGAGAAACCTTTTCTGACTTAAGAAGTTACTAATTCAGTACTTATGAATTCACAAATTACCTTACTTATTGTCTCATCAAACTTCACATAGGATGTTCCAATATTGTCTTCAGCATCCATCCATTATTCAGTAATTGAATCATAAATTTCTACACTAATATATTCCATTGTCATTCCATTTCTAGAGTTAAAAACTCTATAAGCTCTCTTGCTTGAAGAGTAACCCAGAAATACCCATTCTTCCCTTATGGGGTCCTTCTTACCATTTTCAATATTTATCAATCAAGACATATCGTTTACTTCCAAAGGTATGAAAATATTTGACTGTAGGCTTTCTTCCTTTCCATAACTCATAGAGAGTAGTTGAAGTACCTCCTCTCAACGTGACCCTGTTATGAATATAGCATGCACTATTCATAGCTTCAGCACAAAACTCCTGTGGTAATTTCTTAGCATGAAGCATGACTCTAGCTGACTCCTTTATAATTCTAGTCTTTTCTCAATAATTCCATCTTTCTGAGAAGTGATGGAACAAGAAAATTCATGACTAATATCTTCAGAATCACAAAATTCATAAAACTTTGCATTCTCAAACTCCTTGCCATGGTCACTTTTAACCTTGACAATCACACTATTATTCTCTTCTTAAATACTTTGGCACATGTATTTGAATATTTCGAAGACATCTGGATTTTTTTTAAAGAAAGTTCAACCAAGTATATCCAAAAAAATCATCTACAACCACATAGACATACCTCTTTCCACCCAGGCTTTTTATCTGCATTGGTCACACTATGTCCATATGAAGAAGTTTCAGCACTTTGGAAGCAGTCTGAAGTTTCAACATTGAGTGTGACATCATGGTTTGATTTCCAATTTCACACTCATCACAAACGGTCTTCTCCTCAACTTTAAAATATGAAATTCCCGTAATATCTCCTTCAGATAATATTTTCGTCATTCCTTTTAGATGAAGGTGTCCAAGCTTTTGGTGTCATAACTTTACTTCATATTCATTGTTAACAAACATGTGGAAGAATAGGATGTTATTTGTGATTCATGTAGATAACAGTTGTCTTTGGATCTAATGCCCTTCATCAGGATAAAATCTTTCTCATCTTTGACCAGACATTTTGAATTATAAAAGTAGACTAACAGTCCTTGGTCACACAATTGACTAATGCTGATAAGATTAACAGTTAATCCTTTCACAAAAAGAACATCTTCTAAACTAGGAGAACCAGCACACATCAAATTTCCAACTCCTTTGATTTCACCTTTAAACCCATTACCAAATATGACAAAACCTGTGGCATGAGATTTGACATCCACCAATGACTTATGAACCCCTGTCATATGTTTAGAGAACCCGTTGTCAAAGTACTAGTCTTCACTAGTTAAGTCTCTTAAGGAAGTATGAGCAATAAGGTTAACATCCGTATCTTTAACACTTATCATTTTGCTCACGTGACTAGCCTTAGAATAATCTGAAGATTTTTTATCTCCATATAATTTGTAACAAAAAGGCTTTATATGACCATACTCACCATAATAATGACATCTCCAAGTTAAAGAATTGGAATTTGGAGTTTAATTAAATCTGTCGGGATGTTATAATATGTGGTAGGACATGTTGATCATTCTTTTCTTTTCAGAAGGAAAGAAATTTTCTACAGTTCTTTTACTTTGTTGATTATCAAATGAATGATTAACCTCTGTATCTTCAGCTTATTTCATCATATCAGCTCCATTTTCCATTCTTATCAAAGAATTTGTCGTGTTATTAAGCTTGTAATTTAAGAGAGTTACCTCACTTTGAAGATGAGAAACAGTACATAGAAGCATCTTCTTTTCATTCTCCAACTCAGATATGATCTTTCTATGATCTTCCTCTATCTTAAGACTTTCCTCACACATGTCACAAGTATCCTTGTAAGACACGTCCATATATTCATATAGGACATTTGTATCACAAGCTTCTACTTCATCTTCCCATCTTCCATAGAGAGGCATCACAAGTTTTGCATTCTCAGTGTTAGACTCATCTTCTGACTCATCACCATCAGACTAAGATACACTAAAGCCCTTTTTCTGCTTCTTGATAAAGGTGGGACATTTTGGTCTAATGTGACTAAAACCTTCACACTCATAGCATTCAATACCTTTTTTTATTAGACTTCTCCTCTGTTCTGGTATATTTCTGAAAATCATCATTATTGTTGATGTCAAATAAGATGTTCCTGAAATTTGGTCTTCCTCGTATGTCCATTCTTTTCAGAATTCTATTAAGTTGATTTCCAAGTAATACAATGGTATTTGACAATCCTTCCTCAGTGTCTAAATCTAACTGACTCTCTTTACCTTCAGAATTTGATACAAAAGTTATGCTTTTGTTCTTTTTATCGGATTTGTCATTAATAGCCTATCCAAAAATTTGAAGTAACCCAACAAGTTCATCAACCCTCATGTTTCCGATGTCATGAGCTTCTTCAATGGTTGTCACCTTCATATCAAATCTCTTAGATAGATACCTGAGAATCTTTCTAACAAGCTTTTTTTCTGACATCTTCTCTCCCAAGACACTTTATGCATTTTCTACTTAAAGAAAATTCATGTGAAAGTCTTAAATGCTTTCATCATCATTCATCTTTAGGTTCTCAAATCTGGTAGTGAGAACTTGAAGTCAGGACATCTTTATTTTGGATGTACCTTCATGAGTTGTCTTGAGAATTTCCCAAGCTTCTTTAGCCACAATGCAATAATTTATTAACTTGAAAACGTTCTTGTTCACTCCATTAAATTAAGAATTTAAGGCTTTGTAATTTCCAAGAGCTAATTCATCTTCTTCTTTAGACCAATCTTTGTTTGACTTTAAAGACTCATTCCCATCTTTGTCCTTCACAAGAGTATGATTCCATCCCTTCAACACAACCTTACATGATTTGTTGTCCATGGATTTCAAAAAGGCTATCATTCTAACTTTCCAATAGTCATAATTTGCACCATCTAACAAAGGTTGTCAGTTATTGTATCCTTCTTCTTTATCCATAGTACCATAAATCATCTTCCCTGGAGGTCACCCAATAGGCAGAACATAGTGCCTGCTCTGATGTCAAATGAAATTCTGGAACTTGCAATAAATATGTGAACACTTATGTCCTAGATTTTCTCAAAAGCTTTAAACTAAGGAAAATAATTCAACCTCAATGTATCAAAGATACTTGAGTAACATACAAAGAAAAACATTAAAAACTCTAAAATACTCCCAAAACCCTAAACCCTTATACACCCACAGTTTTTTCAATGTGAATGCTTGTTATTTTAGGTTTAGAAAGTCCTTATTTATAGACTCTTGCAGAATGGACTTGGATTGTTCAAATCAAATTCAATATTTTAAATTAAATCAGTTGCAAGATCTTCAACAAAAATAGGAACCAATCTTCAAAGTTTCCTAAAAATTCTCAAAGGTCCCTTTTAATGAAACTAAATCAAATATGCATTGTTCTTAATAAAATCTTCTTGACCAGCAAAAATCAATGAGATATATCTAATAAGATCTCACAAAATCAAATCAAATATGTCAAGAAAAATAACAACAACACCTATCGTACAATTGGCCAAGATATCAAGACATTTGGCTCAACATATGTCTGGTATACATGACAGCAGAACCTGTCATGACACTTGGTCAAGATGTTGTGATATTTTACTCAGCATCAGTTAAGAAACATGTTTTAGAAAAATTTAAGCCAAATCATAAAACCATAGATCTAACAGGACCAATCTTCTTTTGGTTTTAAGAACTGAGTTCCATTTGAGTGCAGTAATAATTGGATGTGTCTATCCTTTGATGACTACCTTCCAAGTTTTGTTATATATAGATTTGTGAAATGATGTCATGCATGATTTCTAAGAATAATAGTTTTCCATCTAAAATAGGTGGCCGGTTTACAGTTCCTCCTTCTTTAGCATAATCCATTTTGAACAGAATAAGTAAATCCCTTGATATCACCCAATTATAATATGGTGTGTGCTCTGATGTCAATTAAAATTTTATTCTCCTTTTGGAAAGATGTCAAACCCAATGTTATAGCCAATGTGTGTTACAAGATTAATGTAGTAGCAATTAAAATGCAGATAAGGTAAAAAGACACAAAGAATTGATAATCTAATTCGGTGCAATATCACCTACAAATTGATCTTAGTTGAACCTTTTTGTTCCACCGTCTTTAATCATTTGTTTATTGGATTTACTTTATTATATTTATTAGAATTGCTTTTATCATTACTATATTCTAGTTGTCCATATCTTAGAATAATATAGACACTCATGATAGATCATATATAAACTAATGTTATTTCTTAAATTTATGTAATTATGATTTTTATCGATTACGGTAGGATTTTACCTAATGATACAATGAACCTTAAAGTTGAACTATTCCTTATCAAATTTTACTTTATAAAACTATAAGATTAGACAATATATCTTCTTTTTGACAAAAAAGGTTCCTGTACTTAATTGGTTTTGACTCCATAATCAACACAAAAGTGAGAGTTATTGTCAAATTACACTTTAACAAATTTTTACCTATGATAATAAGACAAACAATAATAGTATTTGATTTATCATTTCTTTATCTCAAAAATTTATCATAATTTTTATAAGATTAAACCAATATTAATTTTTAATTGTTCAATCAATCATCTAAATAATTTTATAAAAATATGGAAAACTAATAGATTTAATATAAAATATAACATATTTTTGTATTAAATTTAATATTAGGAAATGAAGATTATTGATTACGTTTGAAACACATAAAATAAAATTAAATTAAATTAAATTATTAAATAGTTTAAAAAATACTCCATTAAACACGTAGTATGAGATTAATGTAATATAACATGCTTAAATGGTTCAATTCGCTTTCAAATTTTGATGTGATCCAATTAATAGGTTCTTACAAAAATCAAATCTGAACAGATTCAATACTATTTAATTTTATGTGAATTTTAATTTTTTAAATAAACTTGATGTTTTTATTTGGATTCTACCCTAATTAAAATTGTCATTGGCAATTTGCAACATTCACATAGTAAATTTTTAAATTTCTTGTAGTACTTGATCTATTTATTTATTTTTAAATAAAATTAATTTTCTAAAAAAATGTTGTTGAATTTTTATTTTATAAAAAATATATTAAAAAGTTAAAAAATTATTATTATTTTTACTATGATCTAATTTTAAAATTAAAATGTGACCTTACTCTAAAAAGATCAATAAACTAAAAATATACTGTTGAATTTTTATTTTATAAAAATATATTAAAAAGTTAAAAAGTTATTATTATTTTTACTATGATCTAATTTTAAAATTAAAATATGACCTTACTCTAAGAAGAACAATAAACTAACATGGACGACGTTGATTATCTTCTATATTAAAGTTGAATTATTTTTAATATATGACGAGGAAAACAATACTTTGATTATAATCATAAACATATAACTTTCCCATTTTTGTTACCTAAAGGGTTAAAAATGAGAAAATAGTTGAAACATCATAATGTAATATGATTTTATATTGTCAACTAATTAATTATTTGTTCAATTAAATTATTTTTTATATTAAATTATTTTATTGATATAATAAAATATTTATTTTCTATTAAATAACAGTACAAAACTATTTATATTGTGAGTCCACTCTCTTTTAATTCTAACAAAATAATCATGACTTATTTTACATAAGATATATATTTTCCACCCACCTCCATTCAACTTACTTATTTTCTGAAGAATTCAGTTACATACATCGTCATTAATGATTCATGTATACAGGTTTCTTACTTTTGTATGTTAACTTCTGAACTAAAACAATCAAGTTTCATATTATATCGCATTTAAAATTTTAATAAATTATTTTTATTTTTCTTTCTTACCATTTACTATTAATTAATCTTTTTTAATTAATTTGTGTAATTTATTTTCTCATACAAATAATGAATGATAATTTTATAAAACAAATCATATTTTTTATTTATTTTAAACTATCTATATTTATTAATTTATGTTAAGTTGTTGTAATAATATATAATTTAAAATTGATAGAGTATAATATCTTTCATTCCTAATTTTTATAATGGATTTTGGATTTTTTTTTGGAATAACTTAGTATTAAAAAAAAAATTTCACAAATAATTATGTTTCGGAGAAAATTACGCAAATAATCATGTTTTAGAAAACTCCACAAGGGAGGAGTCAACCCAGTTGGCGCATGCACTGAGCATTTTTCCCTAGGCACCATCCCACTTGGCGCATGCTCTCTTTTAGCTAAGTGAGATGGCGCATGCACTTTAAAAGTGAGAGGAGGCGCCATCTCACTTGGCTCCTAAGGCAAAATACATTTTTTATAAATAATTCGTCTGTTTCTCCGTCATTCCTCACACTTTCTAGAACTGTTCTCTTTTTTTCTCTCTCTGTTATTTGGGTCATGACATCGCTCATGATTTTTACCAGAAATGGTTACGTTATTTTCTCTGCCACAAAACCTCCGATGAAAATGAAATTCTGGCACATTCACTCCATGGAAGAAGGATCCAGCGAAAAAGAACATCAACCTCACTTGCGATAGAAAGACCTAATTTTTGGTTGGAGGAAGTCAAAACAGACAACGACGTAATGTTGATGATGCATGGGTCAGATGAAATTGTTTTAACAGTTGTAATTTCGTAGACGGTTTATTGTGTTTTATTTCTTGTTCGCGCAAGGTTTATTGTAACAAATGTTGTTAATGAAAAACCCTAATGTTTACAACTTAAAAAAAGTAAAGATGTTTTGTAATACAATTTTTATGTAGTTGAGCCAGTAGCCTGATTCAGACAATTTTTGCGATTGTGTTCGGCCTGACGACATAAACCACACTTTCTTTCCAGCTTGTCAAGGGATTCCATTTCAGTTGTGATGCACTTACTTTTGGGATGACCCTTTTTATTCCTTTTCATTTGGTCATTGTGCCATACTATTTCGTCGTCGTATGCAGGCCAATAATCAGGTTTTGCTACCAAAGGGAAGTTGTTGTTGTATACGTTGAGCAATGTTTCAGATTTGTAAATGGGAGATAGAAGTTGTAGTGCGTCTTGATGAGTATAGGCACACGCGGCAATGACATGAGAGTAAGGCATACGAAAGGCTTGAAACTTGCCACAATCGCACCAACGAGAAGGTAGTATAACCTTATACTCTTGTCTAGGAAGGACCTCGTTGTGTTCAATTGTCTCTTTGACAATGAAGTTGTGGCTGTGTCGGTCGAACCGTATAACCAGACGGGTGTTGGCTTTGGCACTTTTTGCCTTAATATACTTCATGCATCTTTCACTTATTGTCCAGATTGCAACACGATATTCCATATTTCACCTCTTTTTGCAAACAACGAAGCCATCCTAAAATATGTTGATTTAACCAAAGAAGTTACTGGGAGGTTTCGTATGCCTTTGAATACCCCGTTCATGGACTCAATTATATTTGTTGTCATGTGGCCCCATCTTTGTTCATTGTCGTATGACCTAGTCCATTTTTCTACCGGAATGTTATCGATCAACCTACCGGCGTCCGAATTTGACAAACGGGTCTCGTTGCAATAATATTTGAATGTATGTTGTGTCAATGCATATCTCGTATTCATAACTGCTTTCCTAAGATCTTTGTCTTTGATCTCCCTCGTGAGATTTTGGACGATATGTCTAATACAATAGACATGCGTAGAAGGAGGGTCACGCCAACTGTTTGCAGGATTGTTGTATGCACTTTCAATAGATGCATGTCTATCAGAGATCAAACAGAGATTTGGTTGAGGAGCCACGTGTGTCCAGAGATTCTTAAGAAATAAGCACTAAGCACCACCAGTCTCTCCCTCGACTAGGGAAAAGGAAATTGGGAAAATGTTGTTGTTTCCATCTTGTGCAACTGCCATCAGTAGCGTGACTTTGTATTTCCCATACAACCAAGTCCCATCAATTTGTATAATTGGTTTGCATGACACAAACCCTGTGATGCAAGGTTGAGAAACCCAAAACACTCGACTGAATATTCCATTTCAGTTGAGCTGACTACCATCTAGGGCGTACGTTGGCAGTGTTTCCAGAATGTAAACAGTACCCGGAGAATAAATCTGAAGTGCATTCAGGTAGCGATGAAGTTCTTGGTATGACTCCTCCCAGTTTCCATATACCTTTTCAATCGCCTTGGTCTTTGCTAACCACGCCTTTCGGTAAGACGGAGTGTAGTTAAATACCATAGTGATATGGGAGATTATGGTTTTCACCTTCAATGATGGATCATTGCTGACGAGGGGTAGGATTTCTTGACATATCAGATCATAATTTAGTTTCCGATGATCTTGTGATTAAGTAGAACTGACACACGTGTGGGTGGACATAGAACCTATGACCAAACAATCACCTCTTAATATGTATGATGAAGTGAGCTTGAACATACAATCCGGGTGGATACACTTTGTTGTACCCCAAAATTTTCCCTCTCACTTATCAAGAATTTACTCACAAGATCTCCTTTGGCTCAAGATTGCACTTGGATTGATCAGCTCAAGACATCTCATTAAGCACTGATGACCAAAATTAGGGTTTGAGACTGCACAAGGATATTTGGACTTCCAATGCCCTATATGACTTTCATGGATCATTATGGACCCTCAAGATTACTCATGTCAAGTTTCAAACTTTGGATCACACTTGTGCTCAGTCAATTGAGCAGTTGACCTAAAATCAGTTGTATTGGGGAAAAAGTCAACCACGGCCAATTTACAGTCAAACTTTATAATTTTTTATCCACATAAACATTTTAAAATCATATGTATCATCTGATCAAGTTTGGACCATAATTCATCAAGAAATTTGATCAAATCTTCAAAAGGGCAAATTGGTCAAAATTAGGGTTTTGACTGAGAAAGGGTAATTTTTTATTTTTGACCTAGCAAATGATAAATTAGTTTAAGGCATGATCTCAAGAGTCCAATTGCATCATTTTAACCTAATATCATGGCTCAAAATATTGCTCAACTTCAATGGATTGATAGATGAATTTTCAGTCAACTGATCAAAAGTCAACTGTTTACTGAAAAGTCAAACTTTGACTTTTTGGTCAAATTCAAATGTCAAAGATCATAATTCATCAAAGTATGTCAAAATATGAAACTTATTCATCAAGAAATAAAAAATTCAAGATTTCATTTTGAAAAGTTAAAATTTCTAAACTTAGAAATTTTTCAAAGTATTGGAAATTTCTTATTTTTTCATAACTTTGAGCAAAATTTTCACCATGATGCAAGATGATTCAAGAGAAACTTCCAAAATGAAAGTAGTAGATCTCCATTAAATATACAACTTTTCTTTATACAACTCCTTCCAAAAGTTATTGGATCTCAAGTTATAATTTTATGAACATGTGGTCATGAAACTAAACACTTAGTGAAATTTTGCCCTAATTTGGCCAGGATTTTGACCTAACTTCATGACACTTTTTCATATAGTTCCAATGGTAATCTTCAAAATCAATTCAAAGATTGTTGTAAAGAACATTGCAAGCTTTCCAAAATGTCCCAGAACTCCTTGAAATCATTCTTGAGTAGGGAGAATCAAAGAGAGGAAGTTAGGGTTTTATCACTTTAATTACAAGTCATTTTAGTGATGAACAAAATTCAAATTCAAACCATGCTGCATAAAAACTACTTTGCCGGCCTCAAACTTGTTAGGCACTCCATAATTAATGATTTACACAGCTGTTAGAGGCCTCACTTCAAGCATTCAATGCATGGACATGCTTTTTATCCATTTTTGGGAGAAAGGTCACATTGCCATTTTGATAAAGCAACTTTTTGTACAAAACTTGTTCTTGAGCCTTGCACTTGTTCTCTTCTGATCAAACAAGTCCTATAACTCATGATAAATGTTTCAAACACTTACAATCACCCATCCCATGCTTGTACCTCTCCCTTGAAACTTGTTTCACTCTTTTTCTTCAAAATCAAGTAACCTAGCCAAAAGCTAGGAACTTGTACTTCTGATTATCAAAAGCTCTCAAACACTTTTGTTTATACATACACAAACCATTTGACACAAACACAAAAAACCCTCAAGCCTTGAATGAACCTGGAACTCAGAATCACACTTCACACTTCCAGTTTTACACAAGCTGACCAAAAACTTAAAAATCATAATCTACTCGTGCGTTTCTTGGCCTTTTGGTTTCTAATGTTTCTAAACATCATATAGAGTTGATCCCACACCCTGTTTTAGAACTGTAACACCATTAACACCATCCTCCATTTCCAAAAACAGAGCACTTCACTTTGACTTCTCCAGACCATTTCAGCCATCCATTGTTCAAGCTAATCATTGCATTAGCTTCTGGGACCTCAAGGAAGCTAACCTGATCATCACCATCACTTGAAACAAGCTCAAACTCAAAACACGATTTCCAGTTTTGAGGTAAGTTTTCTCAACTTGGAACTCTTCATACAGGCATCATCAATAGTTTATTTATGAACAAAACATGTAGATATCATTTTCCTGAAGCTAACCATGTCCATAGTTTCCATTAATTTTGCTTGAGCTTAGAGAATTTTAAAACTGAAATTTCTGAGATTTTTAGGGTTCAAATTAGGGCCATTAAAATTAATTCTTATCTTTGATCTATAGTTTTAATGCTTTACATTTCTGAAACCGTGAGAAAATTTGCTATAAGTTTCATGTTTACAGTTTTCATTATTGATGAGAAATGAGCAAGTTTCAGTTGGTCTGGCTGAAGGTTGAAGATGAAGTCATCAGGGCACGTTTTGCCTTACATATTTATTGCTTTGCTTATGTTAACGGATGTATAGCCACCCCAGTGGTAGAAGTGCGTGCCTGTAACCTTTAGGACCTGGGTTCGAGCCCCATTGGTATCATTTTGCATTTTTTTCATGTTTTTGCTTTCCTGACTTTTTTTAGCGCATGGGCCCTATTGGGCTTATGTTTTTTTTTATTTTGCTTACTAACCCTCTGCAGGCTATTGGCACCCCTGGCCCAAATTTATTTTTTTTATTTTTTATTTTATTTTTATTTCATTTTTATTTTCTTAAATATATTTTCTAAATACTGAAAAATCATAAAAATACAAAAAAATGATATATTTATATTTTGACTTAGTTTATTTTATTTTTCTCATAAAAAATATTTTTATTAACTATACTTTATTTATTTTTTACTTATTATCTTGTAAATATAATTAAAACTAGGTTATTAGTTATTTTCTTTCACACTAATTAAAATATATTATTTTTTATATAAAAAAGACTAAAAATATTTCATGATGCCATAAATATTTTCAAGACAAAAATATCAAAAATGTTTTTTTTATAAACTTATCTTCTTTTAATCAACTAAATAGATATAGGGTTTTATTTAAAACTTTTTCTTGATAAATTTAAATTTAATTAAATAATTTCTTTAATTAATTAGGATAAAACAAAATCTCTTTTCTCTAAAAAAATCAAACAAATATTAATTTACTTCATATTTTGCATTTTTGCACATATTTATTTTCTTTGTATATTATATTTATTTAAATTCTTGTACATTGATACAAATTCAATTTGGTTGTAATAGATTAATTAGGTTTATATTCTTGCAATCCCTTTAAATTCCGCAATTTATCGCTTTATATATAATATGCTAGTAATTAGGGTTTGTATGGAAAGACTAAAATCAATACTTATAAAACCCTAATTCAAAACAAAAATAAGCATGAAAATGATACACTTGCACACAAGCACCCCTAGGGTTATTCAACTTGGTTGTCTTATATAAAATGACAATATTACGCATGTAAGGTATCTTGGCAAAGAACAAGCAAATACAAGATCATAGTCCCCCGATGACGCTATCTAAGTTGCCTTTCAAATGATCTTAGTCCCTAAAAGAGAATGCTAAGACACCTTGCAACATTGCTAATCATGGTTATACGATGACCCACGCCCGTCCCGTTTACATCCAAAGATAGGGTTGCTTACCAAATCAATGGTAAGACAACAATGTCAAAGGAAAAGAAAATGAACAAGAAAGACTTTTGAGTAGGTAGAATGATCCTAATTACTTGCTCAATTTCAAACAAACATCCTTTCTATTTTCAAAAACTAACGCTTACACTTTCAAACATCTTACAAACTAGAAAACATTTTCAAAAAGATCAAACATCTTTGTATACATTCTTACAAACAAGAATCATTACAAATATTGCCTAACCAATGGCCTCTTTACAAAATACTTTCAAAAACCACACCAAGCACAATTTCAAACAAAAAAGCAAGTGATCTAGCAAGTAACTAAGAGCCCATGGAAAACCATGGATGAAAAGGGTGATAATACCTTCCCTCTTCATAATCTACCCCCCGAAATCAAGAAACAATCTCAAAGGTCTTTCCTGTGCTTTTTCACCTTTCCTTTTGGATAAAAGAAAAGTCAGTGGAGACTCTTGCTAACCGCAACATTTGCGATCAAACGCAAAATCTTCAAGTCAGTTCTCCCACCGTATCACAGAACTGGCGACTCTGTTGGGGAAAATTCTAAAAGTGGGGTTACCTTAGGGATTATATCACATTTACTTGCTTGCATTGTTTGACTTGTTTGCTTTACATTATGGTTATTTGTTTGGGTTTGAATCCTCTACCCGGATTTGGGATACATTATAGGTAAGTAGCAATACGTTGTGGAAACTGTGCGGGGTATACCGACATGTCTAAGCAATATCTATGTTAGTGCGACATATTTGTGGGTACCGATAGCCTTTGAGTCAATCAAGGAGAATACATGGCCGCTCAGTGATGTCATAAAACACTAATGAACTTTTAGAACCTTTACTTGACCAACTTGGCCTTTAGGATGTAGTGAGATGACCGACTTTGGTACAGTTCGAAGTTGGTAGATACTCGATACTACACTCATTGAGGTTTGGTTTCTTGGGATATTTCGGTCTCCATTTAAGAGGCTTATGCTGAAACAATGACCAAGGAAACAAACCAGTGATATTGAGCTCTTAGAACCCGGTTACTATTACTAGGATATGTTTGAGCCAACTAAACTTCAAGAGGATACTTACCTATGAGACTCCATGCAAGCCTAAACCTAAGGACTTGTTTTCTTTGTTTGTATATACATACTTATACATAACATCATGAACATCATAACATCATACACATTCACTAACCATTTTAAGGAATTTGGGATTCATCTTTGTTTTTGTTTTGTAGGACATGGATTCTATTCACAGGAAAACTACTCAAGTCAACCTTGTAAGGATCCCTCCACAACTTAAGGAAATAGCTTCAAGGATTCCAGAAAACTCTCCATTCACCGAGAGACATGGTCGCCTACTCAAATTGGTCACCTCCAACACATATGAGGACATGATGAAGGTGCTCTTTCAGTTCTTTGATCCTTTACACCATTGCTTCACATTTCCCAATTACCAGCTTGTGCCTACTTTGGAAGAATTCTCCCGACTCTTGAGGATTCCCATTCTCAATCAACTACCTTTCAACGGTACGGAAAGAGACCCAAAGCTAGAAGAGATTGCTCAAGCTCTACACTTGCACTCATCTGATGTCACAACTCATTGGGAAACAAGGAGTGGTGTCAAAGGTTTCCTAGCAAAGTTCTTGTTTGAGAAAGCCCAAAACTGTTGGAACTCCTTGGATTTGCAAGCCTTTGAGGAAATTGTGGCTCTCCTCATCTATGGGATGGTTTTGTTTCCAAATCCTGACCAACTAATAGATGTGAACACCGTAAAAATCTTCATATCCCGCAACCCGATGCCTACTTTGCTAGGAGACATCCTACACTCTTTTCACACTCGCACAATGAGAAAAAGAGGTGTCCTTATTTGTTGCACTCCTCTCTTGATAAGATGGTTTATTTTGCATCTTCCTTAATCTGTATTAAAGAACGAACAAGGTTCAAGGTGGTAACAATGGTTGATGACGCTCAAACATTCAGACATTCATTGGTGCTCCCGGTCCATAGAGAATGTTACTATTGTAGACCGTTGTGGAGAGTTCCCTAATGTCCCCTTACTTGGCATTATTGGAGGTATCACCTACAACCCTTGCCTAGCCTTAAGACAGTTTGGTTACGCCCGAAGGGATGGCCCTCACGAGATGCTGATTCAAGGTTTGGTGTTTGACTATGACAACGACGATCAAGGTCTTTGCCAGAGATTTATCCGAGCTTGGAGGATGTTGAACAAGGTAGATAGCAAGACTTTCGGGCACAAGAATTGCATCCCTCTTGAGCCTTACCTCAAATGAGTACGAACTCGTGCTCAAAGTCTTATGGTGCCTTATCCTTCCATTCTCCCGGTAATCATCAAGCCTGCGATGGAGGGAGATGTTCCATACACTATCCTACATTCTGACATGGCCACCTCTCTTGAATACTTACAAAGAGATTGGATACAACTCAAGGGGGAGAGAGATACTTTCGAAGCCTAATTCTACGCTTGCGAGAAGAAGGTTTTGGAACTCACTAAGCAACTTCATGAGGAGCGGACTCTGAATGCCTACATTGCACCAAAGAGGATGCGTACAACCTTTTTATCTTAGAGTTTTTGTATTTCCCAAAGAGGAATTGATGTACTCAAGCTTTAATTTATATAACGTGTGTTTCCTTTATGTCTAAAACAAATTTGAGTCTTTAAAATCCTTGAAATCATTGCATATGCATTTACCATTCATCATAATATAAGTAGGTTTCTTGCAACAAGTCTCCTCATCTTTCTACTATTTATTTCAGTAAGATGGATCTCGAGCAAACGGTGAAGGACCTCCAAGCACAAAATGCTCAGTTTCAACAGATGTTCTTAACTCTAGCCAAAGGACAAGAAGAGTTGAAGACCTTGCTGGTTGAAGAGAAAAAGAAGAAAACAAAGAAAGTCACCGGAGTTCTAAACATGAGAATAAGATTTCAAGGTCAAGCAAGAAGGACCCTAGACTTTGCAACGTCATATGGTGAGAAAGATAATCAAGATGGGAAAGGCAAGGAAGCAGTTGTCCAGCCATATTCAGAAGAGGAAGATGAAGAAGAAGATTATTTTGAAGAACAATACCATCCAGCTGACGACGAGTATAAGAATCTTGAGGAACGGTTAAGTGCAATGGAAATCCAAAAAGTGCCTGGACTTTGAGGAGTTGGGGTTAGTATCTGGGATTGTCATTCCTCCAAAATTCAAAGCACCGCTGTTCGCCAAATATGACGGAGTTTCATGTCCCAAAATGCATCTCCGGTCCTATGTGAGGAAAATATAGCCTCACACCACTGGCAAGGATTTATGGGTACACTTCTTTCAAGACAGCATGTCCGGAACTCAACTTGATTGGTTTTATCAGCTAGAAAGAGCCAATATTCATAACTGGGAAGATCTTGCCGCTGCCTTTTACAAACAATACCAATACAATGTTGATCTTGCATCCACCCGTACTCAACTCCAGAGTATGGCCATGGTTTCAAGTGAAGGCTTTAAAGACTATGCGCAAAAATGGAGGGATTTAGCAGGAAGAGTCCAGCCTCCTCTATCTGAAAGAGAGTTGGTAGACATGTTTTTGGGAACCCTGTCTGGTCCTTTCTTCAATCACTTAATTGGGAGTTCATCGGCAGGCTTTACCGAATTGATATTGACCGCAGAAAGGGTAGAAGCCGGAATAAAGAATGAGAAGATTCAAAAAGATGCATCCTATGCTGGTGTAAGGAAAACATTCATTGGAAAGAAAGAAGTTGTTGTTGTATATCCTCAGAGAAATCAAGATAGGATTGAACATCGTCCAATGGTGGGGCCTGTCATGATTCCTAAACCCGCACCTGCTCAGCAAAGAAGCAATCAACCAAGATTGGAAAGACCAATCAGACAATTCACCCGAATTAATATGACACTATCTCAAGTATTACCACATTTGTTAAGATCCAATCTAGTGACTTTGAAAGAAGCTCCAAAGAATCCTAACACAACCTCCCCTCACTATCATCCTAATGCCTGTTGTGCATACCATTCTGAGAGTCTCGGCCATGACACTAACAACTGTTGGGCTCTGAAGAACAAAGTAAAAGACCTTCTTGAAGCCAAGGAGATTGAATTCGATGTGCCAGAAATTCCCAATGTCATCACTACCCCTATGCCCAAGCACGACCATAATGTCAACTCCATTGAGGAAGATATGTTTGTTACTTCAGTTGATGAACTTGTGACTCCACTCCTGACTATCAAAAAGAACTTGTTGAATGTTGGTGTATTCCTAGGCTTTGATGAAAGATGTCATTTCTATTTGCCCTCACCAACTAGTTGTCATTTGTTAAAAGCAGGCGTCCAATGCCTAATAGATAACAAGGAGACTTTGTTCAAAAAGACTTCTATTCCAACTGTTTCTTATAATGATGTTTCCATCATGACCATTTCCACAAATTCTTCCAGGGTCTCCACCAAAAGACCCGTTAGAATTGCATCAGTTCCTAAAGTAGCTCCGTTGATAATTATAATTCCTGGACCAATCCCGTATTCGTTAGACAAAACCGTCCCTTGGAATTATGGAGGGGATGTCTACTATCACGATATCAAGCAAGATTGGCCAGCTGCTGAAGATTCAAGTTCTGATAAAGTTGACTCTGATATCTGTAACATCACAAGGACTAGTAAGATAACCCGAAGCGGAAGGGTATTCTCTCCAGAAACTTCTCCTCCAAAAGCTATTTCTGGACCCGTTATCATTCCTGTTGTTGTTTCTCCTCCAAAGGCTATTCCCAGTCCTGCAATCATCTCTGCTGATACTCCTGTTGACAAAACTGTTGCGGTCCTTGTTATCACCCCTGTTGACATTCCTGCTACCAAGTCAACTGAGACTCGAGGTAAAGGTATTCTGGTTGAGCCTGTCCAGACGAAGGCACAATCAGTAGCTATCCCTGAGACCTCCCGGAAAGATATGGAGAAAATTCTAAAGATCATAAAAAGAAGCTTCTACAACGTAGTCGAGCAACTGGGGCAAACTCCATCTAAAATTTCCATGCTGGCTTTACTACTATGTTCCGAGGCGCATACAAAGGCCTTGGTAAAATTCATGAAAACTGCTCATGTACCCCAAGAAACATCTGCCGATCAGTTCTAAGACTACATAGCCAGTTTCACTACAGATAATGGTCTAGGTTTTTCGAATGCTAATTTAACGCCAAGAGGAAGGAAGCATAATAAGGCATTACATGTCTCAGTAGAATGCAGGGGCACAACCTTGGCTCATATTTTGGTGGACACCGGGTCGTCTCTAAATGTGTTGCCTAAAAAGGCTCTTGATAGGCTTGACTGTGAGGGATTGACATTGAAACCGAGCAACATAGTAGTGAGGGCCTTCGACGGCTCAAAAAGGATGGTGCAAGGGGAAGTGGATAGCCCTATAAAAGTTGGAACCCAAACATTTGATTCAACTTTTTATGTAATGGATATTAGCCCTTCATATTCCTACTTGTTAGGCCGACCGTGGATTCACAATGCTGGTGTCGTTACTTCTACATTGCACCAAATGCTGAAACATATAATTCAAGGGAAAATCATCACTGTTCATGGAGAAGAAGAGTATATGGTCAACCATCTAAATTCCTTCAGATATGTGGAATTAGATGGTGAATTTATTGAAACTCCATTCCAGCACTTTGAAGAAGTCCCGCAGACTGTGGCAGTAACCAAGGTTATGTCTCAAGTCCTCAAGATTACAAGGCCTCCACTCAAGATGTCGTCTTTGAAAGATGCCAAGTGTGATCGGTGGATCTGGAACTGACTGTTTAACGCTGGTTCGCGAAATGTCGCGGTAAGCAAGAGTCGCCACCGTCTTTTATTTTCTCCAATATGGAAAGGACAAAAGCACAGAAAAATTCCTTATGAGATAGTTTCTCGGTTCGGGAGGTAGATTTATAGAAAGGGAAGGTGTTAGCACCTTTTCTATCCATGGTTATCCATGGGCTCTTAGATACTTGCTCATTTGTGTTTTCAAAATTGTTTGTTTGCTTTTCAAGGTGGGTTTAAAAAAAGTTTCGTTTAAAATTTTAGTTCGACTCTTGTATCAGTCCTCAAGAGTGTTTGAAAAGTTGTTTTTGAAAGCTTTTTGCAAAGTGTCGGTGTGAAAAGAAGTTTTTGATTCGTTTTGAATTAGAGCAAGTATCTATGAGTCATCTACCTACCCTAAGGAATTAGGCTGTGTAAATGTCCTTAACGTAGTGCTATCCTACCATTGAGAGGTAGGTAGCACCACCGTTGGAGGTGTTCGGGTCAATTCGAGGGTTCGGGACATTGCGGTCACCAGAGCAATATGAAGACACCTTAGAAGCTACCCCCATGCCATGTTCATGGACATGAGGACTTACTAAAACATCCTCTACTCGACGACCACGTTTCGAGGGGCAAGGCAACAGTGAGACGTACCCTAGGGGTGGTGTGTGAATTGTGTGTCATTTTCGGTTATATTTGTCTTATTCATGCATTGGTGATCTACGCTTTGTTTTTATTTTTGACATTCATTCTTTCATGTGGTTATTAACAGTTAAAAGGTGCGGGAAGATAAAAGTCCTACGCTATTACAAAGGCGCGGGTCTACATCGCCAAATTAAACCAAGACCCGATTTGAATAAATAAAAATGCGGAAAGTAAATACCCTAATTAATCTATTACAGGGCTTTGGGGCAAGTACATGAAATTTAAAAAAAGGGAAATAAAAGTAAATGTGCGAAAAGAAATAAAATCGAGAATGCGAGGGCGTTGGACCCTTTTAAAGAAATTAAATTGAAATCATGAATTAATTAAATTAAATAAAAGAAAGAACCTCTTTTTTGGAGTTTTTGTATTTATGGAATTTAATGAGAAAATTAAATGGAATTAAAACCCTAATTCTAAACTATTTTTAATTTATTAAAAAAATGTTTAAGTTTGACCTAGCTTTAACCTAATTATTTAATTACAAATTTATTTACAAAAATAATTAATTATTGATAATAATAAGAAGAAATTTTAATTATTGAAAAAAAAGAATAAAAAGCTAGAAACCCTAATTTTTATGTTTTTAATTTATTTAAGAAAAGAAGTTAAAGTTAAAACCCTAATTTAAAGCTAAATTAATTATCAAATTTATTTACAACAAAAACATTAATACATTAAATAATAAATAAATATATTTTTATTTTTTGACTTTCTGATTTTTTATATTATAAAACTTATTTTATGAATTAAAAGAAAAAATCATTAAATTAAAACAAACAAAAAGAAAAAAGAATGAGAAAAGAAATACAAACATAGGGGGGTTTGTTGACCCTTTTGGAGGTATATTGCAGTAATGAGGCCCATTGAAATCTGGCCTTTTTTGACCTTCCCATGATCACGTATGGATCATTGACCAAGGTACATGATGGAGGTCCTGTGTTGGCCTTTGGATTCATCTCCTAAGACATGTGGCGTGCCCAGATATTGGATGCATGATGGACCCTAGGCCAGGAATTGTACCTGAACGCATTATGAACAAAAATATTGAAGAATATGGGGGACCTGGGAATCGAACCCAGGTCCCAACGTTTACCATGCTAACGCCTTGCCAATTGTGCTATTTGCTTTCTTTGTCAATATAATAGGATATGAATAATAAGAGAGAGAAAATGCAGGTTAGTGGAACAAATAAAAAAGGCGCCAATTATTTGAATCAACCAACCATAGGATGACAACCAGCCTTCTTCTTCGTTTGTTCGTTTTAACCTGAGAAATAAAGAATGGATAGAGGGGGTTTTAAACCCCCACAATCTGAAACATAAAAAATAGCGAATAGAAATTGAACAAATATAAAAAAAGCGCGATGAGTGTTTTAGATTCGTTGGAACGTCAGGATTTCAATGGTATAAGTCTTGCTGTCTAATTTTTCCATATGCAAAAGTCCCCAATTTAGGAGCTTTGAAAACCTAGAAAATTTCCATGGCAGATTCTCGTACAGGGCACGTTAGTTCAATTAGAAGATACCAACAGCTTTAGAATGCTCATGTTAGTGCAAAACAATAAGAAAAATGCATGGATGATACATATAAATCAAAACACGAATATGAGAAATATCAAGAACATGGCGGCCTCATTCTACCGATTCTTGAGGTTAGAGGCTGTGGTTTTGATTGGAATAGATCCCTGGTAACCTTAGCAAGCTTGTGGGATCGTTCTTTTGCCTTGAAACACCCTTTGCATTGATGTTTTTAAGATTTGATTTTCATGTAATCTTTTTTCAATCTTTTTTCATGCAGAACATGCCAATCATTGAAGATTCTTTCCATATTGAGTATGCACGAAATCTTGAGGTTATGATGAGTAGAAATGCATCATAAAAAGATTTGAAAGGTGGCATTTAGTATTTTTTTCATATTTAATTTGAATTAAATGAATTAATAGATTTAAAAACTTAATTAATAAATTAAAAATAAGAAAATAACCCCCCTTTGGGTCAATGGGTCGTGCATAGCTTTTGGGTGATGATTCTTGGAAGAAATTGAGGCCCATTAGCAATTTTGAGGTATTTGAAGCAAAGTTGACTTTTCAAAATTCCCAAAAATTTCCCAACTTCCACAAGGCATATCTTGCTCAATTATTAAGCTTTGATCATGTTCTTGGACATTTTGGAAAGGTCTTGAAGTCCTCTAACCAATGCCTTTGGTCCCATGTCCTTTTGATTTACCAATCTCAAGTTATGGTCTTTGACTTAAAGTGCCTTTTTGTTGACTTTTGAAAATGACCTATAATGTTGAGATTGATAACTTTTTGTGAGAGCATTTCTTGGACTTGAAGTGTGAAGAGGAGTTGTAGGAAATGTCATTCTCTTCAAAATGAGCTTTGGATGGAATTTTTCTGATAAACCATGTGGAAGTTATGCCTTGGTCAAGTTACAGTTGACTTTTTCAACTATCCAAAAATGGAAACCTTTGCATCTTGAGACTTTTTGAACCATGCCTTGAGAATCATGATCAAGCATTGATCAAATGATGTTTGTGGCTTCAAAATAAGATGTTGACCAAAAATTTGGACTTTTGACTGTCAAATGACCATTTTGCCCCTGTAGTTGACTGTTGAGCAATTAGGGTTTTTGACTGTGCAATTTTGTGCTGTAAGTCTTGAAACTTGGCATATGGATGCTTGACCATGTTTGTAGGCATATGGGACTTGTTTGGACCCTTGGAAACTTCAATTTCTCTGCCAGAACCAAAACCCTAGTTTTTGACTGTTAGGAGGCCATTGAACTGTGCAACCTTTGGGAGATTTTGAAGCATGCTTTTGGCAAATCTTGAAGAATATGGGAGGACAAATTTTGGGGTACAACAGTTGCCCCTGTTCAATCTTCTTAGACTTGAGGATGTAGATTGGCTGGCGTGCCTTTCGTAATCTGAGGGTGGAAGATGATTGGACACTAGAGTGCCCAGAAATTTACGCTCACATAGTAGTGTGATGGGGGGAATGGGCTTATAGATGCCATTTGGAGATTGGATAGGTGGATGGGCTTATAGATGCCATCTGATGGGGTGTCGATCGCATAAGAGATTCCTTAGCGAGAACTTGCGTGCCTGAAAAAGAAAATGATTACCTGGCCTGTTACAGGAGCTGGTCTTCAAACTCTTTGCATAAATGTGCCCTGACTGGTTAAGGAATTGAATCTGGAGCTTCAAAATGTGATGAATGAACTAGGGATGGTTACTACTTCAACGGGACGGTGAGAGAACCTTGGACGATTACTACCTCAACAGGAACGCTGAGAGAACTTTGGGCGATTACTACCTCAACAGGAACGCTGAGAGAACCTTGGGCGATTACTACCTCAACAGTAATGCTGAGAGAACCTTGGGGCGATTACTACCTCAACAAGAACGCTGAGAGAATCTTGGATGTCTTCTACTGGGATAAGAATCAGGGAGATCTTAGGGTCGATCTGACTGAACCGGAGAAGGCCTTTGACTGGATAAAAATCAGGAAAATCTTAGGGTCGATTTAACTGAACCGGGCAAGGTCTTGGAATATCTTCAACTGGATAAGAATCAGGGAGATCTTAGGGTCGATTTGACTGAACCAGAGAAGGCCTTTGACTGGATAAGAATCAGAAAAATCTTAGGGTCGATTTAATTGAACCGGGCAAGGTCTTGGAATATCTTCAACTGGATAAGAATCAGGGAGATCTTAGGGTCGATCTGACTGAACCAGAGAAGGCCTTTGACTGGATAAGAATCAGAAAAATCTTAGGGTCGATTTAACTGAACCAGGCTAGGTCTTGGAATATCTTCAACTGGATAAGAATCAGGGAGATCTTAGGGTCGATCTGACTGAACCAGAGAAGGCCTTTGACTGGATAAGAATCAGGAAAATCTTAGAATCGATTTAACTGAACCAGACTAAAGTCTTGAAATATAGCTGAGAACTTAACTGGATCTTTCCTGAAAGGTAAAGGTCAGTCATATGCAATGCATGATATGGATCAAGCAATGATGTTCTCAACATAAATGAGATTTGTAAGATATGATGCGTATATGCGTGCTATAATGTATGGAAATGTGATGTTTACGAATGTATGTTTTCTTCCTAGGAAAATAAATCCTTGACGGATGCCGGGAAGTCATATCCTGGGCTGATGTTGGAGAATAGTGCATTGTTGTTTCCGCTGGGGATGATGATTGCAAGAATACCGGTCGGAGAAGATAACTCCGTTGGGGCATAAACTTGGCGAATGGATTACTCTGCGAGGAGAAAATTATTCTAGCGATCTTGCTGGGGAGCAATACTCTGTGGGGAGAGAGGTACTTCGCTGGAATGTTGATGATAACTTCGCTGGGGATACCATTGTTACGTTGGAAGTGTTAATAGACTCCGCTGGGGATAAGAAGACTTCGCTGAGAACGATCTTTCCGTGGATTTTGGCTGAGGATAACCCAGTTATATCCTGGTAAGGAAATAACCTTTGAATAAAGCTGGGGGACGCGTTCGTGCTCTACGGGGATAAGCTTCCAGAATCTACTGGGGATAAGCTTACTGCTTGGGGAGATGGATTCCAACTTTCCTGGGGAAACTGGATTGGACTCTCCTGGGGAAGTTTTGAACTATATTGGGGAAGTGGCTCCTCTGAATGCCTGGTATACCGCCGGGGAACAATTTTAGACCAAGACTGCCGGGGATGCTTGTTAGGAATGTCTGTATATCGCGATGGGGAAGGTTGAGATCTGCGGGGGATACCCAACTTCCTTAAGGCTGATTGCATAACTTTGCTTGGGGAGAGTGCACTGACTTGCTGACTCACTCTCTGGGGATTTAAGATATACTGGTTATGTTCTTCAACTGAACTTACCTTGATACCTTGGTGGACAGAGCAATTAGATCGCTTAGACAACTCTTTATTGCCCCTGCTTCTAATGTTACCTGTAATTAACCCTTTGTTTCGTATGCAAATATTTATGAGTTAGCAATTAGTGTCAAATGCATATATCACAAATCGAACCTTGGACGTTCTTCGCAAAACAAAACAGAAAAAGGAAAAAACAAAAGGCAATTTGTCTGAAAAGTGTATTTATATTGATTTTTAAATTTGCCTGTAAAATAGGCGTTTATGTACAAGGGGCTGAAGTCCTAGTAGGAGAATGCCGCCGAACAAAAGAGTTTATACAATTTGTACAAAGGGAAAATAAAACAGCTGTGTGAAAAGAATAATCCCACTGGGTTCCGACTCTGCTATCGCCTTTATATCTTTGAGCGTCTCATCACTTGATGACCTAACCGAAGATGAAGCTGATTGATCAATGCCGTCTGAACTTGACAGTTGATACCGGATTCTGGATGCAAAGTGATCCAATGAGACATAGTATTACGCTTTATCCCTAACTTTTGCCTGGACCGCCCTTTCGGGTTTTCAGTCCACCGGGATACCCATTTTTGCCCAAGCCGCCTTTTCAGGTTTTCGACTTGCCGGGTGTACATATTTTTTCATTTCATCCCTTCATTTTGCCGGAACCCTTTTGGTTCGCCGGGAAGCCCTAATTTTTGCCTAGGTATGTCAACCTAGCGGGTCTTTTTTATGCGTAGTATCTTTTTACTATGTCTGCATTGGCTGGGTGAGGAAGGTCGTCACCATCCATATTGGTTAGAATCATGGCTCCTCCTGAGAACACATGTTTAACCACAAATGGCCCTTCGTACGTAGGGGTCCACTTGCCCCTTGGATCACTCTGAGGAAGGATGATACGCTTGATTACCAGATCCCCAACTTGATATTCTTGTGGTCTGACCTTTTTGTTAAATGCCCTGATCATCCGTTTTTGGTACGTTTGACCATGACAAATAGCGGCAAGTCTCTTTTCGTCAATCAGGTTTAGCTGATCAAGTCGTGTCTGGATCCAATCATCTTCGCTCAGATCTACATCCTTCATTATCCGGAGAGAGGGTATCTGCACTTCGATTGGTAAGACTGCCTCCATACCGTAGACCAAAGAGAAAGGAGTTGCCCCGGTTGACGTCCTGGCTGAGGTACGGTACCTATGTAGAGCAAACAGTAACATCTCGTGCCAATCTTTATAAGTCACTGTCATCTTCTGCACGATTTTCTTAATGTTCTTATTTGCTGCTTCTACAACCCCATTCATCTTCGGTCGGTAAGGCGAAGAGTTGTGGTGCTGTATCTTAAACTGTTCGCAGAGCTCAGCGATCATTTTGTTATTAAGATTGGTACCGTTGTCAGTAATAATTTCTTCCAGGGACGCCGTATCGACAGATCAGGTTGTGCCGAATGAACCGTGCCACGACGTTCTTGGTTACTGTGGCGTAGGAAGCTGCTTCAACCCACTTTGTGAAGTAATCAATCGCTACCAGGATGAAGTGATGCCCGTTGGATGCTGTAGGTTTTATCTCACCGATCATATATATGCCCCACATTGCAAAAGGCCAAGGTGCAGTCAGAACGTTTAGAGGAACTGGAGGAACATGCACCTTGTCTGCATAAATCTGGCATTTATGACATGTCCGAAAATGTTGGTAGCAGTCGGCTTCCATTGTGGACCAGAAATACCCTGCCCGAAGGATCTTCTTGGCCATGGTGTGTCCACTGGAATGTGTTCCGAAGGTCCCTTCATGTAGCTCTTCCATGATCCTTTCTGCTTCAGTCTTATCCACACAACGCAGTAAGGTCGAATCATGGTTTCGCTTATATAGAATGTCGTTGCTGAGGAAGAACTTCACTGCGAACCTTCTTAGAAACTTCTTATCGTTGACAGACGCACCTTCAGGGTATTCCTGAGCTTCCAAGTATCTCTTCACCTCATGGTACCAAGGCTTCTCGGTCACCAATTCAGTCTCAAGATCACAACAGTACGCCGGTTCGTCCAGTTTCCAGATGATGATCCGGGGAGCCTCATTATCCCATTTAACTTTGAACATAGAAGACATCGTAGCTAACGTGTCCGCCAGCTGATTCTCCTCTCTCGGGAAGTGTTCAAAGGTTATCTCTGTGAAATGGGGGATCATTGTCAACACACACTCCTTGTAAGGAATAAGGTTCGGATGTTTCGTATCCCACTCGCCTTTGATCTGATTGATCACGAGAGCGGAATCTCCGAAGACACTCAGAAACTTGATCCTTAAGTCAATTGCAGCTTTGAGTCCCATGATGCACGCCTCATACTCCGCCATGTTGTTGGTGCAGTTGAAACATAGCCGGGCAGTGAGTGGAGTATGAGTGCCTTGAGGGGATATGATTACAGCGCCGATACTGTTGCCCAAAGCATTGGAGGCTCCATCAAAGTGCATAGACCATCGGGATCCTTCTTCAGGTCCTTCATCCGGCCCAGGTACTTCACAATCAGTCACTATCATGATGCTCTCGTCAGGAAACTCAAAGTTCATTGACTGATAGTCGTCTACTGCCTGAAGTGCCAAGTGGTCTGCCAATACACTTCCTTTGATGGCATTTTGGGTCGTGTACTGGATGTCGTATTCTGTCAAGATCATTTGCCATCTTGCTATTCTCCCAGACAGAGCAGGCTTTTCAAATATTTACTTTATAGGATCCATCTTTGAGATCAACAAGGTATTGTGAGTCAGCATATACTGTCTCAGCCGGCGAGCAGCCCATACCAAAGCGCAGCAAGTTTTCTCGAGCAGTGAGTATCGGGTCTCACAGTCGGTAAACTTTTTGCTAAGGTAATAAATGGCACGCTCTTTTCGGCCAGACTCGTCATGCTGCCCCAACACACACCCCATTGAGTTGTCAAGTACTGTCAGGTATAGTATCAGAGGTCTCCCTTCAACCGGTGGCATAAGAATGGGTGGTTCTTGGAGATACTCCTTGATTCTGTCAAAAGAGGCATGACATTCATCATTCCAACGTACTACCTGATCTTTCTTCAGCAGCTTGAAGATTGGCTCACAGGTAGCGGTTAGGTGTGAGATGAATCGAGCAATGTAATTCAGGCGTCCTAAAAAGCCTCTGACTTCTTTCTCTGTCTTAGGAACTGGCATCTCTTGAATAGATTTAACCTTGGCAGGGTCCACTTGAATACCCTTATCACTTACAACGAAGCCTAGCAACTTCCCAGATCTAACCCCGAAGGTGCACTTGTTCGGGTTCAACCTCAGCTTGTACAGTTTCAGATGGTCAAACAATTTCTGCAGATGATCCAGGTGTTCTTCCTCAATTTGGGACCTTGCAATCATGTCGTCAACATACACTTCTATCTCATGATGGATCATGTCATGAAATAAAGCAACCATGGCACGTTGGTAGGTTGCCCCAGCATTTTTCAACCCAAAAGGCATGACCTTGTAGCAGAAGGTGCCCCACTGAGTAACAAAGGTAGTCTTTTCCATGTCTTCAGGAGCCATCTTGATCTGATTGTAACCTGAAAAACCATCCATGAACGAGAACACTTTATGCTGAGCAGTATTGTCAACCAGGACATCAATGTGAGGTAGGGGAAGTCATCTTTGGGGCTAGCCCTGTTCAGATCCCTGTAATCGACACACATTCTGACCTTTCCATCTTTCTTTGGTATCGGCACCACATTAGCAACCCACTGAGGATAAGAAGTCACTGCAAGGAACCCGGCATCGAACTGTTTCATAACCTCGGGTTTGATCTTCTCAGACATCTCTGGACGCATACGGCAGACCTTTTTCTTAACCGAAGGGCAGTCTTCCTTGGTAGGTAAATGATGGACCACAATGTCGGTATCCAACCCGGGCATGTCTTCGTAGGACAAGGCAAAGATTTCCATGTAGTCATGTAACATCTGAGTCAACCGTTGCTTCACGCTGAGCTCTAGGTTGGCACCAATCTTAACTTCCTTTCTGTCTGCCTCAGTACCCATATTTATTGTTTCCACTAGCTCTTCGTGTGGTTGAATTGCCTTCTCTTCCTGGAGTAACAGTCTTGCAAGCTCGCCAGGCACTTCGCAATCATCTTCACCTTCGTCTTCGACTAAGTTGATCGGATTTTCGAAGTCATAACTGGCAGTAGCAGAGTCGTTGCTAGTGAGATCCAGAGTGGATTGAAACCTGTATGAGTGAGTGTGTGTAAATACAGCTGTTTTGCAATATATAAAGAAAGGAAAGAAAGAAAAGGAGCATAAGATTTGAAATGCGAGAAAACGTCCAAGTTCTTTATTCATGATATATGAAATGACAATTAATATGCCCTCACAAATGAAGCCCCGGTGCCCCGGGTAAGACACCGGGCCATAGAGTTTTAATTCATTGTTTATTACAAATAACAAAAACAAAGGAGTTTATTACTGCGTAACGAAAGTAACAGGAGTATGATCTTTAGCAGTCCAATTGGTCAATCCACCATCAGTCGTCGGGTACATCCAGCTATCAAACTCTGACTCTTCCACTTCATCTTCATCCCCAATGGCATTCACTCCATGGTTAGGCATGGGAGCAGTCACCACATTAGGCTTCTTAGGTGTCTCAAACTGTACCTCCTTGGCATCAATAAGATCTTGCACTTTATTCCTTAAGGCCCAGCAGTCATCAGTAGAATGCCCCGGGCTATCGGAGTGATAAGCACAACGGGCATTTGGATTATACTTGGGAGAGGCAGTATTCACAACCTTCGGGGCCTCCCTGACAGTCACCAAGTTGGTGGATAGCAACTGCGGCAAGATTTGCGATAGGGTCATACTCAGCCGGGTAAACTCTCTTCTGGGTCTTTCAGCCCTTTGTGGATTGGTTTGCCGAGGAGCTGCAGCAGGTTTAGCAATCATTATCGCGTTGACCGATTGGCGGCGCTCAGGTTTATCATGTCTTCTAGGCCCATATACAGCACTGGCCTCTTTCTTAAAGGGTTTCTTCTCAGAACTTGAAGACGCACCTTTCTGAATTTTACCGGACTTCATTCCGGCCTCTATTCTCTCCCCAGTCAGAATAAGATCAGTGAACCCTGCAGACGAATTACCGATAAGATGATTGAAAAATGGCCCAGATAGGGTCCCCAAGAACATATCCACCAGCTCACGGTCTGTTAACGGAGGCTGCACCCTACCAGCCAGATCCCTCCACTTCTGTGCATACTCTTTGAAACCTTCGCTTGATCCTAGCGACATACCCTGGAGTTGGGTACGTGTAGAAGCAAGGTCGGCATTATATTGATACTGCTTGTAAAAAGCAGTAACCAACTCCTCCCAGTTACGAACTTTGGTCCCATCCAGCTGATAGAACCATTCGAGATGAGTCCCTGAAAGACTCTCCTGGAAGAAGTGGATCCACAAATTCTTGTCCACTGTGTACGGCTGAATCTTCCGCACATAAGATCTGAGGTGTAGCTTGGGACAAGACGCCCCGTCATACTTGGTGAAAGATGGTGCCTTAAACTTGTGAGGAATGATCACACCAGTAGATAAGCCCAAGTCTCCAAAATCCAGCCCAAGCACTTGTTGGATCTCCATAGCGTTCAGTCTGTCTTCCAACTGCTTATACCGGTCTTCAGCAGGAGGATACTGTTCCTCATTAAAGTCAGTCTCGTTGTCAGAGACTACCGGACTAGGACCTTTTCCCCCTTGGGGACTGCTCTTGCCTACAGAAGAACCAGCTTCCTCATTCTGCAGTGTTACCAAACCTCCGGCCCGAGTTGAAAAGAACAGTTCTCTTCTTCTTCTTCCCCTTCTCCAGGAGTAAAGCCTTCAGCTCTTCTTGGCCTTGAGCCAAACCCATGATCAGCTCCTGAAATTGCGCGTTCTACGCCTGAAGGGCCTTGATAGACATCTCGGTTGATGATGAATCAGGGTTCATGATGCTGAAATAAACAGCGAAGAACAATAAGCAACCTGAAAAGAAGAATACCTGCTATGCACATGATGAATGGAATGCGTATGATTTATGTTTTCAAAGACAATCGGGAATCAACTTTGTAAACAAAAGGAACACACTTCATTAGATTCAACTTTGAAACTTAAATTGTTCAACAGATTGCCCTTAGGCGTTACATAAAATGGAAATACTGAAAAGGGAAATAAAACTGTAAAAGAACATCCAGAGCTCCTCATTGATCCCAGGGTCTTCTCTTCTCAGTACGGATGTAGTCATTCAGAGCTCGCTCATTCTCCAACTGCTTTGTCAACTTCTGGATCTTCAATTCCTGCTCGTTGAACCTTTCCCGATAAGAATTCCGCTCTTCTCGCAGTTGCGACCAAGACCTCTTTAATGTCTCATAATCAGTAGGTATCTGAGGAGGGAGGACAGTTGGAGGAGCCCCATCTTTGTCAGGATACTCAAGAATGACGGGTCTGACAGCTTCGTATGGCATACCTAACTTCTGAGCACGGATGCGAACCCATTTGTAGTAGGCTTCCATAGGTAGAGAAGTCTTTGGCCCCAACTCTTGTGGGTCAGCTTTATGAACTCTGTCCCAAGCCTTGATGAACCTACGACGCAGCTCGTCACTATCCACCTGAAACTCAAAACTGATGTGAGGCACCAACATCTCATGAGGCCCTGCTCTTCTGGTCCTTCCAAACCGACGGAGAGCTAGACATGGATTATATGAGATTCCTCCTTGGGTACCAATCAGGGGAACATTAGGGTATTCTCCGCAACGATCAATAACAGCTATCTCATCCAAACCTCTGAAAGTCCAAATGATGTCTTTATCCGTGAGAGACATTAACCTATGAGCCCAACCTCTTCGTTCTTGGTTCTTCAGCACGAACTTAGGGAGGTGCGAAATAAACCACCTCACCAACAAAGGGATACAACACCACAGGGTTCCTCGTCTTCGGGCAGTACGAGCATAAAGTTGTTGGAGGATGTCACCCAAGAGAGTGGGCACAGGGTTCTGAGACATAAAGATCCTTATGGCAAGGATATTGATGAAGTTGTCAGGATTAGGAAACAAGACTAGCCCATAGATTAAGAGAGCCAAGATGTCTTTAATATACCCTAAAGTCCAAATCATTCCAGAAACTGGTATCTTTACCAGTCAGAAACTTGGCCAAGAAACCCTTAACTCTGCTTCTAGTTACCCAGTTGTCCACTACTTCTTGATGGGTCAAGGGAAGAGCTGCAGCAACCTCCTCAAGCCTGAGGGTCTTTTCCCAACCAGTGAAGGGAGTCTGATCCAAGATAGGGATACCAAGCAAACCAGAGAATTCTTCCAGGGTAGGGACCAGCTGGAAGTCTTGAAAGGTGAAGCACTGGTACAGAGGGTCATATAACTGGGTCAGGACACTCATCAACTGTTGATTCCGCTTTGCAGTGACTAAACTGAGAAGAGAACCATGCCTCTGGATGAAGGAAGTGGTGTTTGGAATCCTGCTAACCAACTCTTCAAGCAACTCAGGTGGGTGAACAAAGTTGAACCGGATAGTATTCCTTCGCATAGGCATCATGATGTCCTACAAAACAGAGCAAAAGTGAAACCCTCTTGTCTTTGAAATGGTCAGTCCTTATGCAGGATGCATGCAATGCTCATGATGTTATGATGTTATGATAAAGCACACCACAAATATTTACAAAGGCAAACATGATAAGGCACACAAGTCACACAAGACAAGCCCTTAGAGTTTAGGCCAGCGTGAGGTCTAGGTATTACCCTCTTTCAGTTTGGTGGTTCATACCTGTCCTATCAAAAGTAATCGGGTTCTTAGAGGATCCCAATATCATTGACTACCCTCAATCGGTCATAACTCCAGCATCGCAATCTTTTCTTGCGGCCAGAACCATCACGAGAGTTTAGCCTCAATGGGCGTAGCATACTGCTACTGTTCTAATGGCCAAGTTGTGTCATTTAAGGTTCTATGGTCTGTTGGTGCTTAATGACTCCTCAGAAGACCCATATTCTCCTCGTTGCGACACAAGGGATATCGGTACAGACCAAGGTGCCACACCAACGTAGCCACTACTTCACCCGTGTCGGTCTACGCCGGACAGGTCCCTTACAGCGTATGCTACCTAACAGGGTATCCCCAGATCCGGGTTAGGATCTATGTAACTCTGATGCAACCCACAATTTTAAAGCAAACAAGTCAAAACAATTGAAAACACAGTTATGAACTATCCTAAGGTACACCTCACTTTAAAGATTATTCCCCAGCAGAGTCGCCAGTTCTGTGATCGGTGGATCTGGAACTGACTGTTTAACGCTGGTTCGCGAAATGTCGCGGTAAGCAAGAGTCGCCACCGTCTTTTATTTTCTCCAATATGGAAAGGACAAAAGCACAGAAAAATTCCTTATGAGATAGTTTCTCGGTTCGGGAGGTAGATTTATAGAAAGGGAAGGTGTTAGCACCTTTTCTATCCATGGTTATCCATGGGCTCTTAGATACTTGCTCATTTGTGTTTTCAAAATTGTTTGTTTGCTTTTCAAGGTGGGTTTAAAAAAAAGTTTCATTTAAAATTTTAGTTCGACTCTTGTATCAGTCCTCAAGAGTGTTTGAAAAGTTGTTTTTGAAAGCTTTTTGCAAAGTGTCGGTGTGAAAAGAAGTTTTTGATTCGTTTTGAATTAGAGCAAGTATCTATGAGTCATCTACCTACCCTAAGGAATTAGGCTGTGTAAATGTCCTTAAGGTAGTGCCATCCCACCATTGAGAGGTAGGTAGCACCACCGTTGGAGGTGTTCGGGTCAATTTGAGGGTTCGGGACATTGTGGTCACCAGAGCAATAGGAAGACACCTTAGAAGCTACCCACATGCCATGTTCATGGACATGAGGACTTACTAAAACATCCTCTACTCGATGACCACGTTTCGAGGGGCAAGGCAACAGTGAGACGTACCCTAGGGGTGGTGTGTGAATTGTGTGTCATTTTCGGTTATATTTGTCTTGTTCATGCATTGGTGATCTACGCATTGTTTTTATTTTTGGCATTCATTCTTTCATGTGATTATTAACAGTTAAAAGGTGCGGGAAGATAAAAGTCCTACGCTATTACAAAGGCGCGGGTCTACATCGCCAAATTAAACCAAGACCCGATTTGAATAAATAAAAATGCGGAAAGTAAATACCCTAATTAATCTATTACAGGGCTTTGGGGCAAGTACATGAAATTTAAAAAAAGGGAAATAAAAGTAAATGTGCGAAAAGAAATAAAATCGAGAATGCGAGGGCGTTGGACCCTTTTAAAGAAATTAAATTGAAATCATGAATTAATAAAATTAAATAAAAGAATGAACCTCTTTTTTGGAGTTTTTGTATTTATGAAATTTAATGAGAAAATTAAATGGAATTAAAACCCTAATTCTAAACTATTTTTAATTTATTAAAAAAAATGTTTAAGTTTGACCTAACTTTAACCTAATTATTTAATTACAAATTTATTTAAATAATTAATTATTGATAATAATAAGAAGAAATTTTAATTATTGAAAAAAAAGAATAAAAAGCTAGAAACCCTAATTTTTATGTTTTTAATTTATTTAAGAAAAGAAGTTAAAGTTAAAACCCTAATTTAAAGCTAAATTAATTATCAAATTTATTTACAACGAAAACATTAATACATTAAATAATAAATAAATATATTTTTATTTTTTGACTTTCTGATTTTTTATATTATAAAACTTATTTTATGAATTAAAAGAAAAAATCATTAAATTAAAACAAACAAAAAGAAAAAAGAATGAGAAAAGAAATACAAACATAGGGGGGGTTGTTGACCCTTTTGGAGGTATATTGCAGTAATGAGGCCCATTGAAATCTGGTCTTTTTTGACCTTCCCATGATCACGTATGGATCATTGACCAAGGTACATGATGGAGGTCCTGTGTTGGCCTTTGGATTCATCTCCTGAGACATGTGGCGTGCCCAGATATTGGATGCATGATGGACCCTAGGCCAGGAATTGTACCTGAACGCATTATGAACAAAAATATTGAAGAATATGGGGGACCTGGGAATCGAACCCAGGTCCCAACGTTTACCATGCTAACGCCTTGCCAATTTTTCTATTTGCTTTCTTTGTCAATATAATAGGATATGAATAATAAGAGAGAGAAAACACAGGTTAGTGGAACAAATAAAAAAGGCGCCAATTATTTGAATCAGCCAACCATAGGATGACAACCAGCCTTCTTCTTCGTTTGTTCGTTTTTACCTGAGAAATAAAGAATGGATAGCGGGGGTTTTAAACCCCCACAATCTGAAACACAAAAAAATAGCGAATAGAAATTGAACAAATATAAAAAAAAGCGCGATGAGTGTTTTAGATTCGTTGGAACGTCACGATTTCAATGGTATAAGTCTTGCTGTCTAATTTTTCCATATGTAAAAGTCCCCAATTTAGGAGCTTTGAAAACCTAGAAAATTTCCATGGCAGATTCTCGTACAGGGCACGTTAGTTCAATTAGAAGATACCAACAGCTTTAGAATGCTCATGTTAGTGCAAAACAATAAGAAAAATGCATGGATGATACGTATAAATCAAAACACGAATATGAGAAATATCAAGAATAGGGTGGCTTCATTCTACCGATTCTTGAGGTTAGAGGCTGTGGTTTTGATTGGAATAGATCCCTGGTAACCTTAGCAAGCTTGTGGGATCGTTCTTTTGCCTTGAAACACCCTTTGCATTGATGTTTTTGAGATTTGATTTTCATGTAAACTTTTTTCAATATTTTTTCATGGAGAACATGCCAATCATTGAAGATTCTTTCCATATTGAGTATGCACGAAATCTTGAGGTTATGATGAGTAGAAATGCTGCATAAAAAGATTTGAAAGGTGGCGTTTAGTATTTTTTCATATTTAATTTGAATTAAATGAATTAATAGATTTAAAAACTCAATTAATAAATTAAAAATAAGAAAATAACTCCCCTTTGGGTCAATGGGTCGTGCATAGCTTTTGGGTGATGATTTTTGGAAGAAATTGAGGCCCATTAGCAATTTTGAGGTATTTGAAGCAAAGTTGACTTTTCAAAATTCCCAAAAATATCCCAACTTCCACAAGACATATCTTGCTCAATTTTTAAGCTTTGATCATGTTCTTGGACATTTTGGAAAGGTCTTGAAGTCCTCTAACCAATGCCTTTGGTCCCATGTCCTTTTGATTTACCAATCTCAAGTTATGGTCTTTGACTTAAAGTGCCTTTCTGTTGACTTTTGAAAATGACCTATAATGTTGAGATTGATAACTTTTTGTGAGAGCATTTCTTGGACTTTAAGTGTGAAGAGGAGTTGTAGGAAATGTTATTATCTTCAAAATGAGCTTTGGATGGAATTTTTCTGATAAACCATGTGGAAGTTATGCCTTGGTCAAGTTACAGTTGACTTTTTCAACTATCCAAAAATGGAAACCTTTGCATCTTGAGACTTTTTGAACCATGCCTTAAGAATCACGATCAAGCATTGATCAAATTATGTTTGTGGCTTCAAAATAAGATGTTGACAAAAAATTTGGACTTTTGACTGTCAAATGACCATTTTGCCCCTGTAGTTGACTGTTGAGCAGTTAGGGTTTTTGACTGTGCAATTTTGTGCTGTAAGTCTTGAAACTTGAAATATGGATGCTTGACCATGTTTGTAGGCATATGGGACTTGTTTGGACCCTTGGAAACTTCAATTTCTCTGCCAGAACCAAAACCCTAGTTTTTGACTGTTAGGAGGCCATTGAACTATGCAATCTTTGGGAGATTTTGAAGCATGCTTTTGGAAAATCTTGAAGAATATGGGAGGGCAAATTTTGGGGTACAACACCAAGGAAGTGATAGAAGAAGGTGGGTGCACTATTTGGGGCCAACTCCCAGATATCCCATACAAATCTGACAAATTTTGTTTGGGTTTCACTTCAGGAGCCCATAATGTTGTACGTCGCGCTCGTGCCGAAGGACCACCCTTGAAGATCAGCAACCACCAAGTCAGCACCATGGAGGATGATGAAGACAATTACAACCTGGAGGATTGGATTTTCCCAACTGTCAGTGGAAGGCTCAGCAACTTGGAGGCTAGAGATTTTGTCCCGATCACTTTTATCCCACATTAATTTGTCTTTACATTTTGTTGGATCTGTAATATTAAAACAATTCAGACTCTTAAAACCTTGTGTCTTACCCGAGGCACAATGGTCCATTTGTAAGGGTTATTATCTCATTTCCATATGACATCAATGAATCATGGACATTTTTTGCATACAACTTTGTGCTCATTGTTTTTCTTTTTACATTTTTCATTTCTTTCAAAGATAGATATACCCTTACACACACTCACACTCATAATGCAGGTCTACATCCATTCGAGGTCCCATGGGTAACGGTTCTGCTATCGCCTTTTGTGACTCTGAAAATCTAATCTACCAAGCCGAAGACGTAGGTGGCGAAGATTGTGAAGTACCAGGGAAACTTGCCAGATTACTACTACAAGAATAGAAAACCATTCATCCCCACGAAGAGCCAGTGGATACAATCAACCTAGGTATCGAAGAAGACAAAAGAGAGATCAAGGTGGGTGCCAATCTAGAACCCAATGTCAAGGAGCGTCTGATTCAGTTGTTACACGAGTATGTTGAGGTCTTTGCTTGGTCTTATGAAGACATGCCAGGACTTGATGCAGATATCGTAGTACATCGTCTACCTACAAGAGAGGATTGTCCACCAGTAAAGCAAAAGGTCCGTCGAATGCGACCAGATATGTCGGAGAAGATTAAAGCTGAAGTCGTGAAGCAATTCAATGCTGGATTCTTCGCCGTCACCTCTTATCCTCAATGGGTTTACAATGTTGTTCTCGTGCCCAAAAACGACGGAAAGGTACTAATGTGTGTGGATTATAGAGATTTGAATAGGGCAATCCCTAAGGATGATTTCCCACTTCCCCATATTGACATCCTATTTGATAATACAGCACAGCACAAAGTGTTTTCCTTCATGGACGGTTTCTCAGGTTACAACCAAATCAAAATGGCGCCTGAGTATATGGAGAAAACAACATTTGTCACATAGTGGGGCACATTCTGCTACAAGGTTATGCCATTTGGGCTGAAAAATGTTGGGGCAACCTATCAGCGTGCCATGGTAGCTCTGTTTCACGACATGATACATCACAAAATAGAGGTCTATATGGATGACATGATAGCTAGATCCCAAACCGAAGAAGAGCATCTTGATCATTTACAAAAACTGTTTGAGAGGCTAAAGAAGTACAAGGTGAGGTTAAACCCAAATAAATGAATGTTTGGAGTAAGGTCTAGTAAGCTCCTAGGCTTTGTCGTCAGTAATAAAGGTATTGAAGTAGATACCGCCAAGGTGAAAGTGATACAAGAGATGCCTACTCCTCGTACTGAGAAGGAAGTCAGAGGATTCTTGGGACGTTTGAACTACATTTCCAGATTCATTTCTCACCTGATAGCTACTTGTGAAGCAATTTTCAAACTAATGAAGAAAGATCAAGTAGTCAAATGGAATGATGAATGCCAAACTGCTTTCGACAAGATCAAATAGTATCTGCAAGAGCCTCCTATTTTGATGCAACCAGTCGAGGGAAGACCATTGATCACGTATCTGACTGTTTTAGAAAATTCAATGGGGTGTGTGTTGGGGCAGCATGACAAGTCTGGCCCAAAAGAGCATGCAATTTATTACTTGAGCAAAAAGTTTACCGACTGTGAAATAAGATATTCACTGCTCGAGAAAACTTGCTGTGCTCTGGCATGGGCTGCTCGCCGGCTAAGACAGTATATGTTGAGCCATACTACCTTGTTGATATCTAAAATGGATCCAATAAAATACATCTTTGAGCAACCTGCTCTCTCTGCGAGAATAGCGAGATGGCAGATGATCCTGGCGGAATATGACATACAGTATACTACCCAGAAATAAATAAAGGGCAGTATACTAGATGATCACCTTGCTCACCAAGCTGTGGAAGACTACCAGTCCATGAAGTTCGAATTCCCAGATGAGGACATCATGATGGTAAATAACTATGAAGAATTCAGGCCATATGACAGACCTGAACAAGGATCCCGATGGAACCTGGTTTTTGATGGGGCATCTAACGCACTCGGAAATGGTATTGGTGTTGTACTCATATCTCCTAAAGGGTATCATACTCCATTTACTGCAAGACTCTGCTTCAATTGTACAAACAACATGGCAGAATACGAAGCGTGCATCTTTGGTCTCAAAGCTGCCATAGACTTGGGGATCAAATCTTTGAATGTATTCGGAGATTCATCTTTGGTCATTAGTGAGATCAAAGGGGGATGGGACACCAAACACCCTAACCTTATCCCTTACAAAAACATGTGTTAACATTGCTCCCACATTTTGAGAAGATTACCTTCAAGCATTTCCTGCGAGAAGAAAATTAGCTAGAAGACGCACTAGCCACAATGTCATCCATGTTTAAACTTAAATGCGATAACGAGGCTCCCCATATCACCATTGAACTAATGGATGAACCATCTCACTGTCACGAGATTAATACTGAAGAAGTAGTGGACCAGCCTTGGTTTCACGGAGTCAAGAGGTATCTCGAGGCTCAAGAATACCTGGAAGGAGCTTCAGTCAATGATAAGAAGTTCTTAAGGAGATTCTCTGCTAAATTTTTCCTTAGTAATGGCATTCTCTACAAACGTAACCATGACTTTGTGTTACTTTGGTGCGTAGATAAGGTTGAAGCGGAAAAGATCATGGCTGAATTACATGAGGGCACTTTTGGCACCCATTCCAGTGGGCATACGATGGAAAAGAAGATCCTACGGGCAGGCTATTACTGGTCTACCATGAAAGAAGATTGTTATCAACACTCTCGAACCTGCCATAAGTTTCAGATCTATGTTGACAAAGTGCACGTACCTCCGGTTCCTCTGAATGTCTTGATGGCTCCTTAGCCCTTTGCTATGTGGGGCATCGATATGATTGGGGAAATCAAACCAACAGCCTCTAATGGACACCGCTTCATCTTAGTGGCCATTGACTATTTTACAAAGTGGGTTGAGGAGGCCTCTTACGCTTCTGTTACCAAGAATGTTGTAGCCAAATTCATTAAACAGAATCTCATCTGTCGTTATGGTATCATGGAGAGGATCATCACAGATAATGGTACGAATCTAAACAATACTATAATCATCACCCTGTGCGAACAATTCAAAATCCAGCATCACAATTCTTCCCCTTACCGGCCAAAGATGAATGGTGCTGACAAAATCGCGAATAAGAACATCAAAAAGAACATACATAAAATGACAGTCATGTACAAAGATTGGCATGAGATACTACCTTTCTCTCTCCACGGATATCGTACCATATCACGCACATCAACCTGGGCAACACCCTACTCTCTGGTATACGGCATGGAGGTTGTCTTGCCTATTGAGGTCCAAATCTCCTTTCTAAGAATTATGAAGGATGCAGGGTTGAATGAAGAAGATTGGATCCATACTCGACTTGATCAACTGAACTTGATTGATGAGAAAAGACTTACCGATGTCTGTCATGGTCAAATGTATCAAAAACGGATGATCAAGGCTTTCAACAAAAAGGTCAGATGCCAAGTGTATCAAGTCGGGGATTTGGTGATCAAGCACATCATACTGCCACAAGTGATCCCAGGGGAAAATGGACTCCTACTTATGAAGGACCATTTGTAATCAAAATCATATTCTCTGGTGGAGCAATGATCTTGACCACCATGGATGGCGACGACCTATCACATCCTGTGAACGCGGACATAGTCAAAAGATACTACGCATAAGAGACCCTCTAGGTTGACACACCTGGGAAAAACAAGGGAATCCCGGTGAACCAAAAAGGTTCAGGCAAAAATTAGGGATAAAACCAAAAAAAAATATGTACACCCGACAAGCTGAAAACTCGAAAGGGAGGCTTGGGCAAAAAAGGTTATCCCGGTGGACTGAAAACCTGAAAGGGCGGTCCAGGAAAAAGTTAGGGAACTAAAGCATATGACTATGTCCTGTTGGATCACCTTACGGATGACCTTTGGCTTCAACTGACAAACTCAATAGTTCGGATCAATCCAATCAGCTTCGGACAAGGCAATAAATAAATAATATGCTCAGAGACACGGAGGCTATAGCAGAGTGGGAACCCCATGGAATTATTTCACATAGCTATCTTTTCTTTGTATCAAATTTTCATTTTTACAATGACATTCTCTTACTAGAATGTTTGTCTCATTGTACAAAAAATACTTACTCAAAGTCAATACAAAGGTACCCATTTGAAAGTGCAAAACTATCTGTTTTTCTTTACTCTTGTGTTTTGTTTACAAAAATGTCCAATGATTTATTTTTAAACATATGCATTTGAACGTAACTACCATTTACAAATAAACAAAATAGAAAGAAAATCACTGATGGCTTTAAGAGATAGGGAAATCTCTCCAAGCTGTTTCCATAAAATCCCCCGCGGTGTGCAGTTTAATCCCCAGCGGAACAAAACTTCCAATTATCACTCCCCGGTAGAAGTCACCACATTACTCAGGATTCCCCAAAAGGATCTCACAAGCAGTACATGACATTTTCCTTACAACAGAGTTTATTTCTCTAAGCGGAAATTCATCAACACTTCTGTTGTACCCCAATTTTCCCCCTAAGATTCCTTCATCATACCATGTTGGTTTATTCACAACAAGATTGCGCTAGGATTATTGGTTCCCCTCCCTACCTTGAGTTTTGCTCCTTTTGAGGGATTACCAAGCACCTTGAATTATGTTCCTTTTGTGATCATGAATATTGTTTTGATTTCTTCATTTAACTAATAAAATGCAATATTGGCTTGTCTTGCTTGTTATTCATGTAGGTAAGGGCAATGGGATTTAACAAGTTACTCCATGGGTTCATGAGTTTATTTCCATGCCCTAGTCAATAAAGCTTGAGAAGCTCAAACCTCACCATTGGATTGGTTTGGAAGGATTGGCATGGCAAGGTTGCTTTGTTTCATCACATTTCAAGGTTATTAGATTTGACTCAAAAGTACAAGGGGTTTTGATTGGAGAAGTTGTCATGTGTTGGACAAGGTTTTATTCCCATTGGTCACAAGAGCATATTTATCTCAAATTTCAAGATATGGAAGTGGTTTTGTTAGATATGAATCCTCATTATCATCCTCAACAACTTCTATTCACAAAGAAAGAATATTGGTACAAGAAGTTTGTTCAAGCTTGTCAAAGTTCTTCAAATCATTTTCTTGATCTAGGAGCTAGGGTTTTGAACTTCAAAGGAGAATATCTTGCTCACCTTTTGGTATTTTTGAATGATTACAAATAAATCCTTCTCTTTAAAGGGTTATCAATAAATCACTTCAAAATTTCGAAAGAGTTTTCATGTGGAAGAAACTTGGTGAAGAAGAAAGATTACAAGTCCTCCAGATGAATCCCTAATTTTCCACGTGTGACTTCAACTGATCATAACTTGGTCAATTTTTATCACCTTGAGCCTATTCTTTTTCCAAAATGATCTTGAGGATGTGAATTGTATGACTTCTTTTATGTTTAAAGTGGGAAATTGAATGGAAGTTGCCTTAAAGATGCAAAAGATTATAGGTCATTTCATGAAATTTTGCCAACTTCAACAAGTCATAACTTGCTCAAATTTTGGAGATTTTGAATGATTAAAGTTTAAAAATGTCATTCAAGAGATCTACTTCATTCCATCTTTTTTGATCAAGAGCAAATTCTAAGTGGAAGGCCATGTTTGGATGCAAGACATTATAGGACATTTTTGATGAAGAATTTGAAATATTTCTAAGTATGGAAAGTCAACCCTTTTTTTCAACTTTGACTCAATATAACTTTCATTTCAAGCATCCATTTAACTCCATTCTTTTTCCATTGCAAATCTTGTAACCTCATCTTTCTAATGCATCAAGAACCATGCCTTAAGACCCCTTGAGCTGAGAATGCCATAGTTTCAAAAATGGTAACTTGGAATTGAAGTTTCCTTGCAAGTCAGAATTTGAATTTCATGTTACAACCTCTAAACCTCAAATTAACACGCGTTTTGGGTCTAAACATGATAAGCCAACTTTCCTAAGTGGATTAGTGCATCAAAACGCAAGAATTGGATGAGTTTTGGTGAAGTTTGGATCACACTTCACTCGTGCATCAGGTTTGCACGAATTCCCTCCAAAAACACATCATTCACTCTTCCTTTTGATCCCATCCGCTTCTCCTATAAATACATGAACTATCCCATTCCTTTTCCCAAGCTTGGATATCCAGAATCACCCTACCAAACTTGCTCCATAACTCAATTTTTTGTAACTTCAAAATCCATTCTCGGGCCTTTTTCAATCCAATTTTTCCATCAATTCACCATCCTCGATCTTCCATCAATTCTTCAAAACTCTGATATCATTATGTTGCTCTCATTGCCTTGGTTCTAGTTGCAACACTTACCTTTTACTGGAAACACGTTTTGACCAAGAAATTTCAAATCCCTTTTCAAAACTTTCCTTCCAAATTGCTTCAGCTACAGTTTATATAAATTTGGCGCGAGGGTGTGGTTGTCTTCGTCTTGAAGAGACGAAGCGAATGGCATAGGTCTGGGCTTCTGATTTTACAGTTTGAGAGACCTGCAATTCGTGATGGCTGGAGGTTGAAGATGACCAACGTGTCATCTTCCAACCAATGAAGGCGCGTCATCTGTATTTTTCAAATCCTGATTTAATTAATGATTCTGTACAATATTCACTAATGACCATGATATGCACAGCGTGCCAGATCCCTTGGATTTGATTACTAACATGGTTTGACTCTCATCCAATGGTCCACATATTTTAATTTTATTTTCTTTTTCTGATTTTTATATTTTAATTGTTTTAAATTTCAAAAAATCATAGAAAATTCATTTTTAGTCCAAAAAATCTGAAAAAATTATGAAAAATATTTTTGATTATTCTCTTTCTGATTTTTATTTTTTTACAATTTAATTTTGTGTTTTGGTATTTTTTACAAATTTTACACTTATTTGATTTGCTTTAAATGTTTAAAAATACTTGTATACATTTTTAAATTCTGAAAAAATTATGGAATGATCCAATGATATTGTGACAAATATTGGTGACCTTATTTTATTTTTGTTCCTGACTTTACTAATTTTTACCATTTTTTGTTTATTTTACCCATTTATTTTAATTTTTAAAATAGTTTCTGATTTTAAAAAATTACCAAAAAATTTATAAAATTTTTTGAGCCTTTTTCTTATTTTTTTATGGTCTTACTTTTTATTTCTTGATTAATTTGAACATAGTTGATATTTTTCTCTTTAATTTCTATTTTTTAACATTATTTTTAAACCCTTTTATGTATATTAAAATGTGATATTATTTTGTGACTATTTTCTGGCTGATCTTGGGTTAGATTTTGGATCATGACATTTATTAACATCATTGGATCCATGGTGTTGAGTTTAACTCCACAAAAATGGATGAATGATTTTAATAATAATTTGATTAAAATTTAATTCAAATATGGTTTATATATTTTTCCCCATCCCTCTTCATCTCATCCCCTTCTTATTGCACTAGATGTTGTTGGAGCATGGTTTTTATATCATGTCTCAAAACAAATGGTACATAGATTGCTATTGATCGGCCTCAAAATAGGTGCAACTTCTATATAAGTCCACTTACGATTGCTTAACATAGTGCTAAATTTTGTCCCGATTCGAATAAATGATCATTCGTGGCCCAAACTTATGATTGCAAGCCCAAGTATATTAACTTGATCTCTTTTATCCAATAACCTTGAGATTAATTGTGTGGAGGCTTTGGTTCTACCAATCCTCTAATGGATGTATAACACCTTTGTTCAACACAGATCAGTTAAACATCGTTGATCATTAAAAGGTACTTATGAGAATTCCAAATGGATGATATACTTGACAAAAAGCAAATGCAACTTGTTGTGTGGAGGCTTTGGTTCTACCAATCCTCTAATGAGTTCCAAATGCAAGCTTCAAGATGGTCATCTAACTAACCACTAATTATTGACTTGTTTTACCTTATGCTTTCATTCTTTTTTATGCTTTATGTACTATTTACTTTTAGCATTTACATTTCTTGCCATTTTCATCTTTACTCATTTGAGCATTTACTTTCTTGCCATTTCTACTTTGCTCACTTGAGGTTTTCTTTTCCTTTCTTAAGATACTTAGTAATCAACATAAACCCTAAAAAAATCTTTAATGGTACTTGGACTATTTGGTTACTATCCTTGGCATTATGGAGCATGGGACTTTTCTTGGACTTGGAATTAGAAACCTTGGCCTATCTTGGAGACTTTACGACCTTATCTGATTATTTTGTCTACAGTCCTTGAGGTTCACCTCAAGACATTGGGATGCTTGTTTGTTTTTATGTGCAGGTTTTTGTGATTACACCCTCTGTTTGTAATCTGGAATTCACCCATATACAGCCGTTACTCTGCCCAATTTTTATGAAGACTTAATACACTTGAAGTTTGGTTCTCTCAAGAGGTCTAGTATTTTTGCTCGCTTGGTTTCAATCCAAGGAATGGGAATTCTATCTTGGATCATAATGGCAAGTATTGGCTTCTTGTTGGTTAGATGGTTCTTATCCCTACCTTTTATTTTATGCTTTAGGATAGTCCCTTCTCCTCCTCCCATCTTCTTCAATTTCAAAAATCTTCTTCCTCCCTTTTTTTTGAAAAAAAACTCTTCTTGTTTTTGAACTTGAACCACTTTTATAATAAACTTGGACTTATGTCCATGTATTTTCAAAACATTTTCATAAATAAACCCCAATCAACTTAATGACACCTTGAATTTTTTGTGAGAAGACTAAAAATCAATCAATCTTATTTCAAACCATCTTGCCATTTTGGCTTTTTATCTTAAAAATTTTCTCAAAAAGATTAGACTCTTGTCAATTCTTGTAGTGATGCAAATAACTATACTTCTACAATATGTAGTGAGGAGAGATATTTTCCACTTGGGTCTTGAGTGGGGAATTGTTGATTTTAAAATCCAAGACATATCCTCCACTTTGAGATGATGCAAATTCTCCTTTCTCATGGTTATGGGTAGTAGCTATGTTTTCCACACGGACAATGACGATGATGTTTTATCTCATAAAATTAACCAACGCATTTGTGTTTCAAAATTTTTAAAAGAGGAACTACGTATACCCTGATACCCTATTGCACGAAAGGTGGTACGTAGACAGTAAAGGTTCGCAACCATGGTGGATGCAAAAATTATAAAATAAATACGCTTCTTTCCTCACCTCCACCATCCACTTTTTATATACAACACTTTTTATAGCCAAAATATACAGATTTTACAAAGAGGCTCATGCGGAGTACCGTAGATGTTTAAGGTGTTAATACCTTCCCTTTGCATAACCAACCCCCTTAACTTGAATCTTTCCCCCTCTTTTTGGGTTATTCGGTCTTTTCCCATTCCTTTAGAAACAATATAGCACGGTGGATATTTTTATTTTGATTTGTATAAAGTCTAGTCAATCCAATGACTTAGTCTTAAAAATTTCTACCGCTACAGAAAAATGGTGACTTCACTGGGGAAAGATTGACCTCTTGCTGGTCCATCCCTAAGTAGATTAAGCATATCTTTATTTATATCTGTATATGTGTTATTATTATTTTTTGTGTTATATGTTGTATATATGTTTTGTCTGGATTTTCTTGGTTTTCATGGTGCTTGGTGATTAATCATAAGTCCAATACCCGGACTTGGGCAAAATTTAAGATAAGACGGGTGGTATAGTCATGTTAACTTTGAGGGAGTAATCCCAAAAAAGAAGGCATGAGATCCCCCACTCAGTGGAGGCCCCTTTGACTGTAGTGTCATTTACTGAGTAATCGGGAAGACGTACTACTTTCGATCTGGGAGCCTGCTGAAACTTAGGACCGTAGAATACCAAACCCATCTTGGCCTTTTAGGTGTAGTGCGGAAGCTATGACGGAGTAATCCAGAAATGGTTGTCATGCGATACTACGCTCGGACGAGTCTTTCTTGAGAATATTACTAATTAATGAGTTAATCGAGAAGTTGGTAATATCCGAAGGAAGGATATAGACTCTGGGAACCTCTAGAACCTTGTTCGGCAGGTGATAAATTTTAGACAATCACCTTATGGGTAGTACCTTCGACTTCATGCTCGTGACGTTGAACCTATGAACCCTATATGTGTGATCTTGTGTGTGATTGCTGCATCATGCATCCATGCACTCATAAGCATCTTTTGGAGAAATCTTATTTCAATGGATTTTAAAGGTTGACTATTTGTGAATATCTTAGGTACTTTTAACCATGGATTTTGGAAAGAGAAAGACCGGGAAATACAGTATTAAGGATCCCAAGATAGATAAGTTGATTAGTCTAATCTCCGAGATTGAGTGTTCTACAGACTTTCAGAAGAAGTATGGGTCCATTATTCCTCTCATGAAGCTGAAGATGAAGGATGGTATTCTCTCGACCGTGGTCCAGTTCTATGATCCGATGTATCATTGCTTTACTTTTCCCGACTATCAGTTAATCCCTACACTGGAGGAGTATTTTTATCTATTGGATTTACCTGTTACTGATCGTGTTCCTTTTACTGGTTTGGAGGGCGAGCCAAAACCACATGAGATTGCTGCCTTGATTCACCTGGGGAAGTCTGAGGTGGAAGCCCATATGACTACTAAAGAGGGGATTAGAGAGTTACCAGCTCAGTTCATATTGGAAAAAGCTTGTTACTTTTCCAGAATGAAGAGTACAGTTGCTTTTGAGGCCATTTTTGCTCTACTTGCTTACAGGTTGTTCTTATTTCCTAATGTGGACAGGTATGTTGACATTAACACTACCAGGATCTTCATGATTGGAAACCATGTTCCTACATTATTGGGTGATGTTTATTACTCTATTCATTTTAGGAATTCTTATCATGGGGGGATGATTATCTGTTGCACGCCTCTGTTGTACCGGTGGTTCATCTCTCATATGCCTCAGTCTGATGCTTTTTGGGATATCAAGAAGGAACCCCGTTGGGATCCTAAGATCATGGCACTTACTCACTCAAACATTGATTGGTATCATCGAGCTTACCAGGATGTAGAGATTATTAACAGTTGTGGTAGTTTCCCCAATGTACCTCTTCTTGGTACAAAGGGAGGAATTAACTATAACCCTGTTCTTGCACGACGACAGCTTGGTTATCCAATGAGGGATAAACCAAATAGTATTCATTTGAGTAGTTTCTTTCTGAAGGAAGGAGAAGACCATAGGTAAGATAGGGAGCAGATTGCGAAGGCCTGTCGTCACATTCATAAGAAGAGTAGGAAGGATTTGGGACCTAGGGGTGCTGTTTCTTTGGAGCCATATCTTCAATGGATCCGATCGAGAGCCATTCGGTTAAAGATGTCGTATACCCGGGAGACACTCATGCCTGATCTATTTGTGAAGATCACTCGTCCCTTATTAGATGATCTGGAAGAGCTTCAACTTGCTTTCGTTAGGATGCAACAGGAAAGGGATGATTGGAAGAACAAGTTCCAAACTTTAGAGAGTTCCTACAGAGCAGACCTGAAGGAGAAAGACGACTTGATTGAGATCCTTGAGAGTTGAGCGGTAGAGTATATGGAGAGGAAAGGGGATTTATTTTCTCCTGGGCCTCAATCAGGTGCTGATCACTCACTTCCTGATTCTGATGATTGGAAGGAGATTGCCGTCATATATATTGAACAAAACCAGAGGTTGAAGGCTCAGATTGCCAGGCTCACGGGGAAGCGCCAATGTACAGATTGTTCTCCATCAGTTCTTTTTCTAAGGATTTTAGATTTTATTTTCATCTTGTACTGGGATCATTGAAACTTGTAATCCATTTTGGAGTTATTATAATAAGTTTTTTTCAGTATTTCAAAAGCGTTATTACTTTGATGATTGCAATATGTCTATAAATTTTAAATACCTTGAAATATTAAATAACAAAGTAAAAATAATCATATGCATTGCATATCATGCATCATATTGCACATATTTCTTGCATTTGTTATGCATATCCAGGTGTCTTACCAAGCTTCTTTACTTCGTTCAGCAAGCTGACTCATCACTACAACACTCGGGCTAATTTCAAAAAGAAGATGGACAACTTATAACAAGAGAATCGCGAGCTGCGCGAGGAAGTTTCTGCTTTGAAGGCCGGCATAGACAATCTGACTATTCTGATGGAAGCTCTGTTGGCTGCTCAGAATCAACCATTGAGTGTTCAACCCCAACCAACAAGGGAAAATACTGAAGCTCTGACTGTTCCCGTATTTTCTACTTCGGCTATTGTTCAAAACCGTATGCCTCAAAGTTATCCATGGGGAATGCCAGAGAATTAGGCACCTGAAGGCTTCAATCTTGGGCCTCAAGATACTCCAGTGGTTCAGACTATTGTTACTCCAGCACCTCATGTGGTGCATGTTGTTCCCGTTGCGCCTCCTTTGGTGAATATGGTTCTGTTTGTTAATGATGATGTGTGTCGTCCTTTCCCTCCACCAAGTGAAGACTTTGGTCTTTATGACAGAATGGATGATTTTCAAGAGAAGTTTGACAAGATGCAGAGAAAGATGAAGGCCCTCTGGGGGAAAGAGTTATTTGGGCAGAATGTGAATGAGCTATGCTTGGTCCCAAATGTTAAATTAACCATTAAGTTTAAGGTTCCGGAGTTTGAGAAGTATAAGGGCAACTCTTGCCCTTGTGCTTATTTGGTGATGTACGTGAGGAGAATGTCTACCCATACTGATTATCAGCGTCTGCTGATTCACTTTTTTCAGGATAGTTTGATTGGTGCTGCGTTGAAGTGGTATATGAGTTTGGATAGCGCCAATATCCATACTTTTAATGATTTGGGAGAAGAATTCATCAAACAATACAGGTACAACATGGACATTGGGGCCTGACCATGATCAACTTAGGTCCATAGTTCAGAAATACAGGGAATCGTTCAAAGAGTATGCACAGAGATGGCGTGAGGTAGCCACCCAAGTGATTCCTCCATGGAATAGAAGGAGATGACTAAGATTTTCTTAAAGACGCTGGGTTCTTTCTACTACGAAAGGATGGTAGCAAGCGCACCAAGTGACTTTAATGAGATGGTAGGAATGGGTATCCGCTTAGAAGAGGCTGTAAGAGAAGGTCGTTTGACGAAGAGTGAAGGATCTGGAGGTTCGAAGAAGCCATCTTATGGGTTTACCAAGAAGAAAGAAGGGGATGCAAATGTTGTTATACAAGAGAGGAGGGTAAACACTCCTAGAAGGAATTATCAGCGTAATCAGCAAGTCGCCTCCGTTACGTTTGTTATGAATTCCGCTCTGACTACCGTTGCTTATCAGAGACCGTCCCAACAAGCGAATCAATGGTATAATCAAAGAAGGTAGAGTTATGACCCTATTCCCATGAGCTATGCAGAGTTACTACCGGAATTGATTCATAAAAAGTTGGTCCAGACACGACCATCTCCCGCCATACCGTCACCATTGCCTTGGTATTACAAGGCAGACCAAACATGTGCTTTTCACCAGGGAGCACCAGGGCATAATGTCGAGAATTATTATCCTTTGAAGACTGAGGTACAAAAATTGGTGAAGTCTGGTGTTCTATCTTTCAAAGACGTGGGACCTAATGTGAAAGATAATCCTCTACCCAAGCACGGGGGAGTAAATGCTGTGAATATGGTGGCCGGGTGTCCAGGCGACTTCCGGATTTTTGATATTAATCTGGTTAGAGGAGATTTGGTGAAAATGCATGTAGACCTCTGTGAATTTAGATACTACACGCATGACCATGCCGGTTGTGCTATTTGCAGTACAAACATATAAGGTTGTGAGAAGATAAAGGTTGATTTACAGGAGATGATGGATGAGGGCCTCATCCACATAATCAGGCCTAAGGCAGAGTATGAAGGGGAAGTGAACATGGTTTCTGGATGTCCTGGTGAGTTCATAATTTTTGATGTGGAGTATATGAATGAGGACCTCGTGCAGTTGCATGCTACCTTCTGCCATACGACTGGTCAAGTGGAACACCAATATGGATCTTGCATAGTTTGCTGTCGAGACCCCCGAGGATGTTCAATCGTGAAGAAGGGTGTTCAGTTGTTGTTAGATAACGGAACTATGAAGATCACGGGTTAGAGGGATGATTACCATGAAGTTGATATGATTGAGGTTTGTTTAACAGAAGAAGAGTCAGAGGAGGAGTATACCTCCACAGATGAGTATTTCTATTCAGACGAAGATTTGTTTTCCGGAAATAACTCATTAATGACCGATTGCATTGAAGAAGGGGGTAAACGTCATTGTGCCTTATTTTGGTGCACCCGCCCATTTTGAAGTGGAGTATCATAGCAAGCCAGTTGTTACCCCATTGGTAATTAGTTTTCCAGGTCCTATCCCCTACAAATCAGATAAGGTTGTGCCTTACAAATACAATGCTACAATCTTGGAGGACGGTGTGGAGGTTCCCATCCAGCCAATGCCTAATGTTGGAAATATAGCTGAAAATAGAAGGGTGACCCATAGCGGTTGTTTGTTTGCACCGGTTGTTCGGAGAGATGTTGATATTGGAAAGAAAGTTGCTGAGAATGATGAACCTAAGAAGGCTACGGGAGAGACTAATGGAGCTACGTTAGAGAAAGAAGTAGATGATAGTTTGAAGATAATTAAGATGAGCGACTACAGAATTATAGATCATCTACTGCAAACTCCTTCAAAAATATCCATCTTGGCTTTATTGATGAACTCCTCTGCTCATAGAGAATCCTTGATGAGGGTACTAGACAAAGCTTTTGTGGAGAGTGATATGCCAATAGATCAATTCAGCAGCGTAATAGGAAACATTACATCGTGTAATAACTTGAGTTTCTACGATGATGAATTACCAGATGAAGGGAGGAATCACAACTTGGCCCTCCACATCTCTATGAACTACAAGAATGATTCAATATCCAATGTGCTGATTGATAATGGATCCGCGTTGAATGTTATACCAAGAATTACCCTTATGAATTTGAAATATCAAGGAACGCCTATGCGCCCTAGTGGTATCATTGTGAAAGTGTTTGATGGGTCAAGGAAATATGTCATCGGTGAAGTGAACTTACTTATCCATATAGGACCACATTTGTTTCAGATAACCTTCAAGGTCATGGACATTGTTCCCGCTTACAGTTGTTTGCTAGGACAGCCGTGGATACATGAAGCAGGGGATGTCACTTCAACTTTACACTAGAAGCTAAAGTTTGTGTGTGAAGGGAAGGCGGTGATCATAAATGGGGAGCAGGCATTGTTGATATCTCATTTGTCCTATTTCAGTATTGTAGAAGTGGATGAAGCTGCTGTTGGAACCCAGTTCCAAGCCTTATCCATTGATAACATAAGAGGAAATGAGAATTCCATGGTTTCGCTGAAGGATGCGCAACAGGTTGTGCGTAATGGTCATAGTGAAGTTTGGGGACGAATTGTGGATCCACTTGTAAACAAGAACAAAACTGGGTTAGGGTTCTCTTTGAAGAATGACAAAGGTAAGGGCATGAAGCCGAAGTCTGCTGCAGGCAGGTATCAAGACATTTTCCATAGCGGAGGCTATCTTCATCTGACTGTTTCTAGGATTAATTCCATTGTGGAGGATGAAGTATAGAAGGAAATGCCGAATTATGTGACACACGGAGTCAGGGTTCATTACTGGATCACCATTGATGTTCCCTCTTGCACAAATGTTTCAAAGTAATTTGATTTGTTAATCTTTATTTTGAAAAGCTTTCACTCTGCCTAGAGTGGAAGTATTAATGTTGTAGGGCTTATCTGTTTACTGTGATTGTTAAGATCAATAATAAAAGTTGTCTTTATTTCCCAAATTATGTCTTTATCTTTCTGCTTTTTCTCGGAAAATGGTAATAAAAAAAACCTTTCAAAATAAATAATAACTTAAATTTAATCTGCATGATCACTTGTTATATGTGTCAGTTTCTAAATGCAATCACAAATCATATGTGCAGATTAATTAAAAAACCCATTGAATACAATGAACCTGCACCCTCTCCCAATTTTGAATTTCCTGTGTATGGGACTGAAGAAGAAGATTATGATGAGATTCCAGAAGAGGTCTCACAATTTCTTGAGCACGAGGAAAATACCATTCAGCCATATAAAGAGCCTTTGGAAGTAATCAATTTGGGTTCAGAAGAAGATCCAAAGGAAGTCAAGATTGGAGCATCATTGTATCCTGATGTGAAGAGCAGGTTGATTGAGATGTTGAAAGAGTATGTGGATATTTTTGCTTGGTCTTACCAAGATATGCCCTGTCTAGATACAAATATTGTCGAGCACTGTTGGCCGTTGAAGCCAGAGTGTCCGCCAATTAAACAAAAGTTGACAAGAACTCACCCAAATATGGCAGTAAAGATCAAAGAGGAGGTTCTAAAGCATATTAATGCTGGTTTTCTTATGAGTCAGTGTATCCTCAATGTATTGCCAATATTGTCCCAGTACCGAAAAAAGACGGAAAAGTTCGCATGTGCGTAAATTACAGAGATCTAAATAAAGCTAGTCCAAAATATGATTTCCCTTTACCTCACATCGACATGTTAGTGGATAGCACATCAAAATTCAAAGTATTCTCGTTCATGGACGGATTTTTCGGGTATAATCAAATAAGAATGGCTCCAGAGGACATGGAAAAAACAACGTTTATCACACCCTGGGGAACATTCTCTTACAGAGTGATGCCCTTAGGGTTAAAGAACACTGGTGCGACGTACTAAAGGGATATGAAAACCCTATTCCATGATCTGATGTACAAGGAAATTGAAGTATATGTTGATGATATGATTTCCAAATCCCATACTGAAGAAGGGCATATAGAAGATTTGTTGAAGCTATTTCAGCGTTTGAGGAAGTATCGTCTCTACTTTAATCTAAATAAATGCACCTTCGGTGTTCGATCAGTGAAATTGTTGGGTTTCATTGTTAGCCATAAAGGAATTGAAGTTGGCTCTGATAAAGTCAAGGCAATTCAAGAAATTCCAGCACTGAGAACTGAAAAGTAAGTCAGAGGCTTCCTCGGGCGTTTGAATTATATTTGTAGATTCATTTCCCACATGACTGCAACATGTGAACCAATCTTTAAGTTGTTAAAGAAACATCAACATTGTGTATGGACGGATGACTGCCAAAGGGCATTTGAGAGTATTAAGGAATATCTGCTTGAACCTCCTATCTTGCTCCCTCCCGTAGAAGGAAGACCGTTGATTATGTATCTAGCAGTGTTAGATAAATCCATGGGTTATATTCTGGGACAACAGGATGAAATAGGGAAAAAGGAGTTCGCCATCTATTATCTCAGTAAAAATTCACTGATTGTGAGTCGCGGTATTCCATGCTGGAAAAAACATGTTGTGCTTTGGCCTGGGCGGTAAAGCTTTTGCGGTAATATATGTTGAATCACACCACTTGGTTGATCTCCAAAATGGACCCAATCAAGTATATTTTTGAAAAACCTTCTCTCACTGGAAGAATTTCCCGCTGGAAGATGTTGTTATCTGATCCACATCATAATTTGTACCATAATTCCTCAAGAAATTTGATCAAATCATCAAAAGGGCAAAATGGTCAAAATTAGGCTTTTGACACGGAAAGGGCAATTTTTTATTTTTGACCTAGAAAATGATCAATTGGTTTAAGGCATGATCTCAAGAGTCCAATTGCATCATTTTGACCTAATAGCATGGATCAAAACATTGCTCAAGTTCAATGGATTGACAGATGAATTTTCAGTCAACTGATCAAAAGTCAACTGTATACTGAAAAGTCAAACTTTGACTTTTTGGTCAAATTCAAATGTCAAAGATCACAATTCATCAAAGCATGTCAAAATGTGAAACTTATTCATCAAGAAATAAAAAATTAAAGATTTCATTTTGAAAAGTTAAAATTTCTAAACTTAGAAATTTTTCTAAGTATTGGAAATTTCTTATTTTTTCATAACTTTGAGCAAAATTTTAACATTGATGCAAGTTGATTCAAGAGAAAATTCCAACATGAAAGTTGTAGATCTCCATGAAATCTAAAACTTTACTTTACACAACTCCTTCCAAAAGTGCTTGGATCTCAAGTTATAATTTTATGAACATGTGGTCATGAAACTAAACTCTTATTGAAATTTTGCCCTAATTTGGCCAGGATTTTGACCTAACTTCATGACACTTTTTCATATAGTTTCAAGGGGAATATTCAAAATAAATTCAAAGATGGGTTGTATATCACATTGCAAGATTTCCAAAATGTCAAAGAACTCCTTGAGATCATTCTTGAGTAGGGAGAATCGAAGAGATGAAGTTAGGGTTTTTATTTTGCTTACTAACCCCCTGCAGGCTATTGGCACCCCTGGCCCAAATTTATTTTTTTGATTTATTTTTATTTCATTTTTATTTTCTTAAATATATTTCCTAAATACTGAAAAATCATAAAAATCCAAAAAAAATGATAGATTTATATTTTGACTTAGTTTATTTTATTTTTCTCATAAAATAATATTTTTATTAACTATACTTTATTTATTTTTTACTTATTATCTTGTAAATATAACTAAAACTAGGTTATTAATTATTTTCTTTCATACTTATTAAAATATATTATTTTTGATATAAAAAAGACTATATTTCATGATGCCATAAATATTTTCAAGACAAAAATACCAAAAATGCTTTTTTTATAAACTTATCTTCTTTTAATCAACTAAATAGAATTAGGGTTTTATTTAAAACCTTTTCTTAATAAATTTAAATTTAATTAATTATTTTCTTTAATTAATTAGGTTAAAACAAAATCTCTTTTCTCTAAAAAAATCAAGCAAATATTAATTTACTTCATATTTTGCATTTTTGCACATATTTATTTTCTTTGTACATTATATTCAGTTAAATTCTTGTACATTGATACAAATTCAATTTGGTTGTAATAGATTAACTAGGTTTATATTCTTGCAATCCCCAATTTACAAATTGTACACCCCCAATTTACTAAAATCAATACTTAGAAAATCCTAATTCAAGACAAAAACAAGCATGAAAATGATACACTTGCACACAAGCACCCCTACGGTTATTTCACTTTGTTGTACCCCAAAATTTGCCCTCTCATTTTACTCAGCACATGCCCATTGGGATCCTCAATTTTCTCAAGGTTGCGCAAGAGTTGACCAGACAAACTCTCTCCTAAGGCAATGTGTCTCAAATTAGGGTTTCCATTTTCATTAGGATGTGTGTACTCCAAAGGCCTAAAATCATTTCCATGGTCATAATATGATCACAATGTCATCTGTGTCAAATCTCATACCTTGCACAAGAAGTTTGCTCAGTCAACTGCTCAGATGCTTGGAAATCAAATGTACTAGGTCAAAAGTCAACTATGACCCGCATACAGTCAAACTTCAAGATTTTTTGGTCAACATCAACATTTTGAAGTGATATCCATCATTTGATCAAGGGTTGATCATGATACCCCAAGAAATGCTCCTAATTCATCAAAAATCAAAAGTTGCTAAATTAGGATTTCTTAGGAAAAGTCAACCAAACTTTGACCAAGCATAACTTCTTCATACTTTATCAGAATGTTTCCATCCAAGGCTCATTTTGAAAAAGATGCAATTCCCTACAATTCATCTTCATCCCTCAAGTTCAAAATATTCCCTCATCAAAAGATATGAATTTTTACATTATAGGTCCTTTTGAAAAGTCAACAAAAACACTTTTTGGGTCAAAGCTTCTTACATGAACATGGAAGACCCAATTGAGATGAGACAAAAAGGGTTGTTTAGGGAACATCCTAAGATTTATAAAAAGTCAAAGAACACCTCTCTAGGATTAAAGTTGGAAGAGACATGCCTTGTCAAAGTTGACCATTTTTGCAAAATTGCCAAAAGTTAAATGTCCTTAAAAATACACTTTTTGTTAGAGGGCCTAACTTTTTATGCTTGCACCTCACTCATAACATGGTCCACGACCCAAATATTACCCACACATTATTTGCTTAATTTTCCATTTTATTTTGATTTTTTATTAATTAAAAATTGAATTAAATCAAATAAATGACAACTAATAGCAAAGATTTGTTTTGATCTGATTTTTGGACAGGATCACAAGCTAATTATGTTGACATATCAGGATCAAATCGAATCAAGGTGGATTGGCACAAGAATGGCATGATTAGGCCTAATTTGGAAACAAATCATACAAGGAAGGAATGAGATCAAATCTTCAAAATTTTCAAAGATACATGTGGTTTTTATAACCCTAATTCATTCTGGGATATATATTGAGGAAGACTAAGTGCAGAAGAGAGGCTAGCAATCGTGGAAAACGGAGGACAAAAACTCAAATTTTCAAGAAAGTGAGAGATTATTATTGGACTTAGAGGTTGATTCAGGCCATTCTGAGACCACCAATAGATTCCTGGACCTTCCCAGAAGCTAACACAATCAGTAGCAAGCACTCTCGCGCCCATAATCACTCTCTAGACCTCATACGGTTTGCCCTCTTTTTCAAAATCGATTACAGTAATTCCTGCATCATTAACATGTTTAAATGTTATATTTGTGATTGTTAATGTGTTTGCAACCTGACTGAATGGTTTAATTAAATTTTTGATGCTTACATACGCGTTTGCCATTACTAGGATTTATGAGTTCGTTTTTGGGCTTCTCCATACAGGTTAAATTGGCCAACAAAAAAGATATTATGATGTTCGTGGGTTCAAGACAAATTGAACCATGTAATTAGAATGTATTTATCATGCGTTTTGATGATTTTTGAGGTTTGCAGAGCTATGGCTATAAATATTTGTCCGTAGGTAAAAGTGCAGGGATCTAATACGACGGATGAGGAGGAAGATGACAACGTGTCTAGCCATCACTGGCTGATTTGAATTTTCGCGTGTGTTTTGATGCAAATACTTTATTTCATATAATATATTCCATTCTTATTGCCTTAAAAAATAAAAGAGATAGCCCAGATGGCTAGGCGCGTTGGTGTTGAACGTGAGGACCTGGGTTCGACCCCAGGTCCCATCAATTTTCTTCATTTTATTTCTCCTTTACAGATCAGGTGCATGATCCTCTCAAATGCTCAGCATGAGCCATCAACATCCAGCCATGGGATTCACCATCAATCCAAACCAACGCCCCACCTTCCAGAGACTATGGTACACCATCAGGAGGGAGCACCATTGGATCAAGCGTTTACTGGGCTGACCAGCTCTTTGGGCCTAAGCATTTTTAACAATACACCCCCCCCCTTTCATCCAACAAACAGGCCCAAATCTTATTTCTTTCATATTTTTATTTATTTATTTATTTACTAATTATTTTCTCTTTTATCAAAATAACACATAAATCATTTTTTTTATTAAATCAAAATCACAAAAACACCAAAAAAACCTTTTTCATAAAAAATATTTTGTTTTCTTGAATTAATTAATTAAGTTAAATTAGGGAAATTAAATCTTATTTTTCATAATTAAAAATAATTGTAAATTAGGGTTTAATTTTGTATATAATTTTTTTTCTTCAAAAAATAACTTAAATCTTTTTTCAATTAGGGTTTTTAGGTTCTTTTTAATCATCCTCGCATTTAACTCACCGCGTGCATTTTAATTACTTTTTATTATTAATGTAACTGTTGATGGTTTGTAATAGTTTTAAATTAGGGTTTTATTTATTGCTCTTATTCCCCAGTTTTGGTTATGTAATCCCCATCTCCAAGGCCCTGTAATAGTCAGGATTTCTATTTCCGCACTTTAAATTCCTGCAATTTTTTAACTGTCTAGATGCATGGCTAATAGGATTGTATGGGAAGAATGCTTGAAAATTAAAACGGTAGATAACCTAAATGTGCAAAGACTAAATTAACTGAAACATAAACACATGCACATATTCAATCCTAGGGTTTACTCCACTCTGGCTGCCTTCGGTTAAACGTTCATAAAGTATAGGGTTTATTAGCGGTCGTCCTCTACCCCCAAAATATCTAAAAATGACCCATTCGGATGTTGCCTCGGAAAAGATCTTTAAGGCTTTATGAGGGTTACTAAAATTTCCTAACATTGCTTTTGTGACCGTATTTGTCCCTTCAAACGTCCCTTAAAACTCCAACGACGGTGCTACCAATTCCTTAATAATGGGATAGCGATGTCTAAAGGAAAACGAACAGACTTTTTCGAGTTAAGGATCAAGTTCTTGGACGTCTTCAGGGATTCAGCTTTGGTAATAAGTCAGATCAAAGGTGAATGGGATACGAAGCATACGAATCTCATCCCATACAAAGAGTACGTATTGACATTGCTCCCACATTTCGAGGAGGTAACCTTTTAACATTTCCCACGAGAGGAGAACCAGTTAGCAAAGTATGATGGGGTGTCCTGCCCAAAACTCCATCTCCGCTCTTATTTCAGAAAGATCCAGCCCCACACAGCTGATAGAAATTTGTGGCTTCATTTCTTTCAAGATAGTCTGTCAGGGACTCAGCTTGAATGGTTCTACCAACTGGAGAGAGCCAATGTCCGAAATTGGGAAGATCTGGCTGGTGCTTTCTATAAGCAGTACTAGTACAACGCCGACCTTGCTCCTACTCATACTCAACTCTAGAGTATGTCCATGGGGGCGAGTGAAGGCTTTAAGGATTATGTACAGAAGTGGAGATACTTGGCTGGAAGAGTCCAACCCCCGTTGTCTGATAGGGAGTTGGTTGATATCTTTCTGGGGATGCTATCTGGTCCATTCTTTAATCATTTGATCGGCAGCTCGTTAGCTGGTTTCACCGAGCTGATTCTGAATGGAGAGAGAGTAGAAGTTGGGATTAGAGCGGCAAGATGCAGAAGGATACCTCTTCAAGTTCAGTAAAGAAGCCTTTTGCTGGTAAGAAAGAAGCCAGTGCCGTCTACAGCCCGAGGGACCAAAACAGAGCTGAAGACCTCCAGACAGTAAGTGCCGTAATGATACCTAGACCTGCGGCCGCTCCACAACGCAACAATCAACCAAGGGTGGAAATACCACAACGACAGTTTACCCAAATCAACATGACACTGGCTGAAGTTCTACCCCATCTGCTGAGATCCAACTTGGTGACCTTGAAAGAGGCTCCCAAGAATCCAAACACGACATCTCCCCGATATAATCCAAATGCTCGGTGTGCCTATCATTCTGAAATTCCTTTCCATGACACTAATGACTGCTGGGCTCTAAGAAATAAGGTACAACATTTGATCGAAGCCAAGGAAATTAAGTTCGACGCTCCAGAAAAGCCCAATGTCATAACTGCTCCCACGCCTAAGCACGGTCGTGGAGTTAATGTTGTTGATACCGACTTGTTTGTGACCTCAGTGGATGAAGTTTCTACTCCTTTCATGACCGTGAAGAAGAATTTGCTATTGGCCAGTTTATTTCCAGGTTGTGGTGAAGGTTTCCACATGTGTTCATTTCTTCCTTCTGGTTTCCATTTGCTGAAGTCAGGTGTCTAACGCCTGATGGACAGCAAATAAATTTTGTTCGAAAAAACTTTGGTTCCTGTTGCTCTATCTGAAGACATTTCCATTATAACCATTTCCGCCAATACTTCCAAGGTCTCCTCGAGAAGACCTATTATAATTACATCTTCGCCAAGAATCGCTCCGCTAATAATCATTGTTCCTGGTCTTGTCCCGTATGCCTCGGACAAAGTTGTCCCCTGGCATTATGGTGCCGATGTGTACTATCATGGCATCAAACAAGATCTGAAAAATGAAGAGGCTGATCTTGATATTGATAACATTGTCAGGACCAACAAGGTTACCCGAAGTGGAAGGGTCTTCTCTCCCCTGATTTCCCCTAAGACTGTCAAGAGGCCTATTGTTATTCCGTCTGATGTTCTTACTTGTACATCAACTACTACTCCTGTTATTACTCCAATTATTACCCCTATCTGCGAATCATTTGGTATCCACGGCAAAGAAATTATAGGCAAGCCTACTCAGACGGAGGTGCTTAGAAATTGTTGAGGAAGCCTCTAAACAAGAGATAGAGGAAATATTGAAAATAATTTAAAAGAGCGACTACAATGTGGTCGAGCAGCTGGGAAAGACCCCCTCAAAGATATCCATGTTATCCCTGTTGTTGTGCTCCGAGGCCCATGCAAAGGCTTTGATTTCATTCCTCAAAACTGCGCATATGTCGCAAGAGACTTCAGCTGATCAATTTAAAGATTGTGTGGCTAGCCTGACTACTGACAATGGGCTGGGTTTTTTATATGCAGACTTGACACCGAAGGGAAGGAAGCATAATGATGCTCTGCATGTCTCGATTGAATGCAGGGGCACCACCATGGCTCATGTGTTGGTGGATACTAGGTTTTCGTTGAATGTTCTGCCTAAGAAGGCGTTGGACCAGTTGGATTGTGAGGGTTTGACTTTAAATCTTAGTAACATTGTGGTAAGGGCTTTTGATGGGTCGAAAATAATGGTGCACAGGGAGGTGGACATCCCTGTCATAGTGGGTTCTTAGACCTTTGGGTCCACCTTCTATGTGATGGACATCAGGCCGTCGTATTCTTGTTTGTTGGGTCGTCCTTGGATTCACGAGGCTGGGGCAGTTACTTCCACAATACACCAAATGCTGAAGTATCCGGTAAAAGGGAAGATTGCCATTGTGCAAGGTGAAGAGGAGTATATGGTGAGCCACCTCAATTCCTTCCGGTACATAGATATGGACGGGGAATTCATAGAAAATCCTTGTCATAATTTCGAATAGGTCCCTCAGATCTTGGCATCGACTGAAACTACTACCAGCATCAAACCTCCTCTGAAGATGGCTTCTCTCAAGGACGTCGGGGCGGTAGTTGAAGAAGGTGGGTGTACCAATTGGGGTCAGCTCCCTGATTTCACTCACAAAACTGATCAATTTGGTTTTGGCTTTACTACAGGGGCTCAAAGGGTTGTTGGACGCGCTCGGGATGGAGGACCTCCCCTACGCATCAGTAATCGTGGGGTTAACGCCATTGAAGACAACGAGGAAGACTGTGACATTGACAGCTGGATCTACCCGACTACCAATGGTGGACCTAGTAATTGGACGGCCAGAGATTTTATACCAGTTTCTTTCATTCCGCAGTAATTGTCTTATTTGTTTTCTGAGCTTGTAATAAACTATTTAAACTTTATGGCCTTGTGTCTTGCCTGGGACACAACGGTTCTATTTGTGAGGGCTATTATATATCATCTTTACATGTCATCAATAAAGCATTGGACGTTCTTGCATACAAATTTTGCGCTCTCTATTTTTTCTTTCTTGTTTTTTAAAATACAGCCATGCTCTTACACACACTCACACATCAAACTGCAGATCCATATTGTGGTACGGTGGGAGAACCGACTTGATTGTTTTGCGTTTGTGTTTTCAAATGTTGCGGTTTAGCAAGAGTCGCCACCGACTTTTTTTTATCCAAAAGGAAAAGTGAAAAAGCACAAGATAGACCTTTAGAGATGTTTTATTGAGTTTGGGTGTAGATTATGAAAAGGGAAGGTATTAGCATCCTTTTCATCCATGGTTTTCCATGGGCTCTTAGTTACTTGCTAGATCACTTGCTTTTGTTTGAATATATGCTTGTGATGGTGATTTTTGAAAGTATTTTTGAAAATTTGACTTTGTAATGATTCTCGTCTCTATAAGAATGCTTACGAAGTGTTGTTTTGAAAATAGTTCAAAAAGATGTTTGTGGAATGTGTTTTTTAAAGGTGATTTTGAAAAGGGTTTTTCTTTGTAATGGCTCTCGTCTCTATAAGAACGCATACAAAGTGTTATCTTTTGAAAATGTTTCAAAGTGAGAGTGTTGGTGTATAGATTGTTTTTGTTGTGAGCAAGCGAGCAACTAGGAGCGAATCTACCTATTAAAAAGGTCTTAGATGTTCTTTTCTGCCTCCTTTAGGCGTTGCTATCTTACCATTGTTTTGAAAAGAAGCCCGATCGTTGGATGTGAAAGGACGGGCATGGGACGTTTGTATAGTCATAGAAAGCAACCTATGGGACGTTTCAGCAATGTCGTTTAGGGATTAGATCGTTTACCGAAGGTAACATCGAGGGTCATCGAGGGACTACGATCTTTTATCGAGGGTCTTTTGCTAAAACGTCCATGTTCGAGGGACATGACTATTTTTCCGATAGGAAACAAGTGAGATTACCCTAATGGTGCTAGTCTGCAAGTGTGTTTGATTGTATGCATTTTAGTCTTGATTAGAGTGATCTATTTGTCAATTTCATGTCTTGCCATACACACCCTAATTACTAGCATTTACATTCGAAAGCGATAAATTGCAGAAATGTAAAGTACTATGCTATTACATTATTTTAGGGATGGGGGTACATATTTATGAATGGGGGTTGCAAATAAAATAAAATCCTAAGTTACTATTACAACCATATGGAAATGTACAATATATAAGAAAGAAAAAGAACCTATTTAGAAAATGGTTTTTTTATCTTAATAAAAGAAAGAAATAAATTAAAAGAAAAAATATTTTTATGCCTTTTTATATTGATGAAAAGAGTATTAATGTTGAAAGTGATAAAAAAGAAAATAAATGAGATATAAGACCAGCGTGCTGCTACAAGAAAAACAAACGGAATCAGAAGTTCTGAAGCCAAGAGCGATGTGACTCAGCAGGGGACGTTAGTAGGTGTCAGAAGTTCTGAGTTGGTAAACTCTGGTGTTATGCAAGGAACATTAGAGGGGAAACACAAAAGTTCTGGGTGGTATTCAAATAGTAGACCACAATTCATAAGTTCCGTATTACACTAAAGCAGTGAGTAAACCCCACAAATTCAGTGTATTGTCAGCATGTAAAAATCAGAAACTCTGAGTGTGTAAAAACAGCGAGTGGAAACATCAGAGGTTCAGTCTGTTTGACATGTAGGGAGAACTCAGAAGTTATGTGCTTTGTTAGAACAGTGAGTGAATTATGGAAGTTCTATGTGTTAGAATGGTGAGTGAAAAACAGAAGTTTTGTGTTACATCTCAGCTCTTTCCTTATATCAATCAGCACAACGATAACTTATTTAGTTTTCAGCAAACAGTAATTCAGAAGGATAAAAGCAACACAATTTATGGAAGTTTTGATCCTGGTCCCGAGTATAGCCTTAATCAGGAAGTTCTGATCCTCAGTTTTTCTACTTACACAATGATATGAACAACATCAATACTATGATATTTACATGTTTAATGATGTTCTGAATGAGAAGATGCAGAGTCAGGGAGACTTACCTTGAACCTGGAGCATGTGTCTGGGACTTGAGCTGCTGCCTTCAGATATTTTGGAGTCAGCAAGAGCAACGAAAGAGAAAGTACCAAGTTCTTTTACTTCAAGGGAAAAACAAGGGTTTTGGTTTTCTGTTTGGGATTTCTGGATTTTCATGAAAGGGGTTCCACAAATTTGTTTCCTCTCTTTTGACAATTTCTCTCTCTCCAAAAGCCAGCCCCTTACAAGTGTGATGAAGCCACTTATTTATAGATGAATTTGTTGTGGTTTTTTTGGGGGAAAACAGATGGGATTTGAACTTTTTGGCACACTGTTCCATTGCTTATTGATCACAAATTTTTGTATTTGGTGAAAATGCAAGATTTGGAAAATGCAGGCGTGGATTGAATTAACTGCTGGTTAGAGTATTGTGTTGTAGCAGTGCAGCAGATTGTTTAAATGAGGTCTTGGGATTTGGTGATGTTCTGATCACAGAAGATCAGAAACGTAACCTCCAAATGCTGGGGGGGCATGTTATGATCGGAGCATTGAACATAGCCTTCATATGTTGAAGAATCGTGTTCTGACTGAAGCACCATGTTATGACCAAAAAGCATTGCTTCTACATGTTCTGATTGAAGCACCATGTTCTGACCAAAGAGCATCGCTTCTACATGTTCTGATTGAAGCGTCATGTTATGAACCGTGTTTGCAACTTCTGACTGCACTTGCATAATGGCTAGCTCAGAAGTTCTGAAGTATCATATTCTCTAGATACTTAGAAAATTTTCTAAATGTTTAGAAAATTTGATTTTCAAAGTAACTTCTAACTTCTGACTTTTGATGAACCAATTTCATGTCTTGATGAAATATGATTCTTGGAACTTGATTTTTTTTTAATCCAAAAGTCAAAGTTTGACTTTTTGGTGTGCAAATGACCATTTTACCCTTATGAATGACTTTCTTGGGAAATTTGTAATTCAAGGCTTGAAATTGGATGGAAGAAAACCTGAGGGTCCAGGTTGATCCTTTGAGAACTGAGAGGGTAAATTTTGGGTACAACAGCTGCCCCTATTCAATCTTCTTAAGCCTGAGGATGTAGATTGGCTGTTCTGCCTTTCGTGATCTAAAGGTGGAAGATGATTGAACACTAGAGTGCCCAGAAATTTGCACTCGTATGCAGGATTGCTGATTGGTGATTATGGGAATGGGCTTACAGATTCCATTTGGAAGGCGACGGGGAATCATCGGAGATGGGCTTAAAGATGCCATCTCGAAAAGATCAATCTCATAAGAGATTCCTTGGCGAGAATTCTTGTACCTGCTGAGGAGGGCTTTGCTGGGGAATGTTGATTTATGCCCTGGGAAGTAAAACCTAGGAGCTTCGGTTGTCTATTACTCTACTGGGGAATTAACTCTTGATTGAGGGGGGTGAAAATAGAATTTATACCTGGTCAGGGTCCAGGCTGTACAACGACTTACTGGGGAAATGTGAAACCGAACGTATCTAGTCGGGTATGGGCCTTAGAGTGCTACAAACAGTTGCCTGGAGGTAAGGGAGAAGGAACCTGGGTAGTAGGGTTACTTCGTTATGAAAGCCGGGATAGTAGGGCTTGGTGAAGGAACCTGGGTAGTAGGGTTACTTTGTTATGAAAGCCTGGATAGTAGGGCTTGGCGAAGGAACCTGGGTAGTAGGGTTACTTCGAGATGAAAGCCTGGATAGTAGGGCTTGGTGAAGTTACTTGGGTAGTATGTTTAATTTGTTATGAAAGCCTGGAAAGTAGGGCTTGGTGAAGGAACCTGGGTAGTAGGGTTACTTCGAGATGAAAGCCTGGATAGTAGGGCTCGGTGAAGGAACTTGAGTAGTAGGGTTACTTCGAGATGAAAGCCTGGATAGTATGGTTACTTCGCTTGATCATGTAGATTAGTTGACTCGTTTAGCTTCGGGAACTGATTTTTCATTACATGTCTGCAGGTATGACATGTATAATTGCTGGAATTGTTGGTGGTAGCTGTCTTTCCTGAAAAGACAACAGGGTTAATCATATGCGATGCATGAGATGCATTGTGAGATGATGTTCTCAAAATAAATGAGATTATGATGTATGTGATATGTGTGTGCATGTCATGATGTATGGACACAAGATGCTAGTTGTGACACATCCGAGTCTGGGAAAATAAATTCCTGACTGCTACTGGAGAATAAATATTCTGTCGAGACGAGATGCTGGAGGATAACTCTACGGGGACCAATTTAGAGGAAGGGATACTCCGTTTGTAGATCTGCTGACCTGGAGGAATAAACTCAGCTGGGGATGAAATTCCGTTGCTGGAGATGTTGAGCTCTATTGGAGATTGAGTTTTCGTACCCAGAGAAATAGACCCTACTTGGGGAGATAAAAATTGTTGACTCGCCTGCGATTACGAACCTTGGCTGGGGACAGTTATTCCCCGTTTCGGGAAATATGACATCAATGCCTTCGGATACTCTTACTCTGTGGGGATTGTACATACCAACAATTATGTTTCTAAGCTGGCTTTATCTCGGTACCTGCTGGGGAAAGTAACTGTGGGGCTCGACACTTCTTATTTTTTCCTGTTTCTGGAATTACGAGTAAGTATCTTTTGTTTCTTATGTAAATATTTATGAGCAACAATCATTTTCAAATGCATATATCCAAAATAAATCATTGGACGTTCTTGCATAACAAAACAGAAAAAGAAAAACAAATTGAAGTTTCTTGTGAAAATGACTTGTATCGATTTTGAAGTTGGCATGTAATAGGCGTTTTGTACAAAGAGGCTGACGTCCTAGTAAGAGAACGTCGTCGAAAGATATAAATTATAAGATTTGTGTAAAAGAAATAAAAACAGCTATGTGCAACAACCCCATTGGGTTCCACCTCTGTTATTGTCTTTATATCTTCAAGCGTCTCATCACTTTGCTACTTGGCCGAAGGTCGATTAGATTGGTTGGCGTCGTCCAAGCTTGATAGTTGATACCGAAGTCTGTTCGCAAGATGATTCAATGAGACATAGTGATACGCTTCAATCCCTAACTTTTTCCAGTATTTCCCTTTCGGGTTTTCAATCCACCGGGATACCCTTTTTTGCCCAAGCCGCCCTTTTGGGTTTTCGACTTGCCGGGTGTACAAATCTTTTTTAATTTTTATCCCTTACTTTTGCCCGAACCATTTTGGTTCACCGGGAAGCCCTTATTTTTGCCTAGGCCAGTCAACCTAGCGGGTCTTTTAGTTAGGCGTAGTAACTTTTCACTATGTCTGTATTGACAGGGTGAGGCAGGTCGTCACCATCCATGGTGGTTAGAATCATAGCTCCTCCTAAGAAAATGTTCTTAACCACAAATGGCCCTTCGTACGTGGGGGTCCATTTTCCCCTAGGATCACCTTGCGGTAGTATGATACGTTTGATTACTAGATCTCCGAATTGATAATCTTGACGCCTGACTTTCTTGTTAAAAGCCTTGATCATTCACTTTTGATACGTCTGACCATGGCAGATAGCAGTGAGTCTCTTTTCATCGATTAGATTTAACTGATCAAGTCGGGTTCAGATCCAGTCGTCTTTGTTCAAACCCACATCCTTCATGATTCACAGATAAGGGATCTGGACCTCAATAGGTAGGACCGCCTCCATTCCATATACCAGAGAGTAGGGTGTTGCCCCTGTCGACGTCTGTGCTGAGGTACGGTACCCATGAAGAGCGAATGGTAACATCTCATGCTAGTATTTATATGTCACAGTCATCTTCTCTACTATCTTCTTGATGTTCTTGTTAGCTGCTTCAACAATGCCATTCATCTTCGGCCGGTAGGGAGAAGAATTATGATGTTGTATCTTGAATTGTTTAAAGAGATCGGTGATCATTGTGTTGTTGAGATTTGTACCATTGTCAGTGATAATTCTCTTTGGCACACCATACCAATATATCAGGTTATGCTTGATAAACCGCGCCACAACACTTTTGGTAACATTAGCGAAAGAGGCCGCCTCAACCCATTTCGTGAAGTAATCAATGGCCACTAGGATGAAGCGATGCCCATTGCAAGCCATGGTCCTGATTTCGCCAATCATGTCAATGCCCCACATTTCAAATGGCCGCGGATTTGTCAAAAAATTTAAGGGGAGTGGATGCACCTTATCAGCGTAAATTTGGCACTTATGACAAGTTCGAGAGTGTTGATAACAATCGGCTTCCATAGAGGACCAGTAGTATCCTGCCCGTAGGATCTTCTTAGCCATCGTATGTCCACTAGAATGGGTTCTGAAGGTGCCTTAATGTAGATCTGTTATGATCCTCTCTGCTTCGCCTTTGTCTACACACCGCAGTAAGGTAGAGTTATGATTGCGTTTATAGAGGATTCCATTACTGAGAAAGAACTTTGCGGTGAACCTTCTCAGAAATTTCTTATCGTTGACGGATGCCCCTTCGAGATACTTTTGAGCTTCGAGATACCTTTTGACTTTATGAAACCAAGGTTCCTTTGCCACTTCTTCGGTATCAATTTCACAGCAGTGTGCTGGTTCATCTAACCTCTCAATGGTGATTCGGGGAGCTTCGTTGTCCCACCTAACTTTGAACATGGAAGACATGGTAGCTAGCGCGTCCGCTAACTGATTCTCCTCTCGTGGGAAATGTTCAAAAGTTACCTCCTCAAAGTGTGGGAGCAATGTCAGTACGTATTCTTTGTATGGGATGAGATTCGGGTGCTTCGTATCCCACTCACCTTTGATCTGACTTATCACCAAAGCGGAATCCCCAAATACACTCAAGAACTTGATCCTTAAGTCAATAGCAGCTCGAAGACCCATGATACATGCTTCATACTCCTCCATGTTGTTGGTGCAGTTGAAACATAAACGGGCAGTGAACGGAGTATGACAGCCCTCAGGAGATATGATCACAGCGCCAATACCATTACCCAGTGCGTTCGAGGCTCCATCAAAATACATAGACCATCGGGATCCTTCCTCAGGTCCTTCATCCGGTCAACGTCCTTCGTAGTCAGTCACCAACATAATGTTCTCATCCGGGAACTCAAAATTTATGGGCTGATAGTCATCCACGGCCTGATGAGCCAAATGATCAGCCAATACACTCCCCTTGATTGCTTTCTAGGTTGTATATTGTATATCGTATTCACTTAAGATCATTTGCCACCTTGCTATCCTTCCGGAGAGAGCGGGCTTCTCGAAAATGTACTTGATGAGATCCATCTTTGATATCAACAAGGTAGTGTGAGCCAACATATAATGTCTTAGCCGGCGAGTAGCTCATGCCAAAGTGCAGCAAGTTTTCTCGAGCAGTGAGTATCGTGTCTCACAGTCGGTAAACTTTTTGCTAAGGTAATAAATGACATGCTCTTTTAGACCAGACTCGTCATGTTGTCCCAACACACACCCTATTGAATTGTCTAGCACTGTTAAGTATAATATCAAAGGTCTTCCTTCAACTGGAGAAATCAGAATGGGTGGTTCCTGAAGATATTCCTTAATTCTTTCAAAAGAAGTATGGCATTCATCATTCCACTTTACTACTTGATTTTTCTTCAGAAGCTTGAAGATTGGCTCACAAGTAGCAATTAGATGTGAAATGAATCAAGCAATGTAATTTAGACGTCCCAAGAAACCCCTAACTTCCTTCTCTATACGGGGAGCCGACATCTCTTGTATGGCCTTTACCTTCACAGGGTCTACCTGAATACCTTTGTTACCGATGATGAAACCTAGAAGCTTACCAGACCATACCCTGAAGGTGCAATTGTTCAGATTCAACCTTAGCTTGTATATCTTTAACTTGTCGAACAACTTTTGGAGATGATCAATGTGCTCTTCCTCAGTCTGAGACCTGGCTATCATGTCATCAACATAGACTTTGATCTCGTGATGAATCATATCATGGAACAATGCGACCATGGCTCGTTGATAGGTTGCCCCAGCATTCTTCAACCCAAAAGGCATCACCTTGTAACAGAAGGTCCCCCACTGTATGACGAAGGTCGTCTTCTCCATGTCTTCAGGAGCCATCTTGATCTAGTTGTAGCCAGAGAAACCATCCATGAAAGAGAAGATTTTGTGTTACACGGTGTTGTCAACCAGAACATCAATGCGGGGAAGAGGGAAGTCATCCTTGGGGCTTGCCCTGTTTAGATCTCTGTAATCCACACACATCCGTACCTTGTCGTCCTTCTTAGGTACCGGAACAACATTAGCAACCCACTACAGATAGGAGGTGAAAACTAAGAACACTGCATCAAACCGCTTCATGACCTCTGCCTTGATCTTTTCTGACATTTCGGGATGCATACGATGGACCTTCTGTTTAATCGGAGGACACTCTTCTTTAGTTGGCAGGCGATGTACCACAATATAAGGGTCCAAACCAGGCATGTCTTCATAGGACCAAGCGAAGATCTCAACATAGTCGTGCAGTATCTGTATTAACCTCTATTTGACGCTAAGCTCCAGATTTGCACCTATTTTAACCTCTTTTTTGTCCTCCTCAGTACCCAAATTCACTGTCTCAACCGGCTCTTCAGGAGGATGAATGACCCTCTCTTCCTTTTATAGTAGTCTAGCAAGTTATCCAGGTACCTCACAATCATCCTCACCTTCGTCCTCGGCTTGGTTGATCATATTTTTGAAGTCATAATTGGAAATAGAAGAGCTGTTATCAATGGGATCCAGAGTGGATATAGATCTGCAGTGTGATACGTGTGTGTGTGTAAGAGCATAGTTGTATTGATAAATTAAAGCCAGAAAAGAAAAACAGAGAGCGTAAAATTTGTATGAAAATAACGTTCAATGCTTTATTGATGAAATATGAGATGACATATAATAACCCTCACAGATAGAACCATCGTGCCTCGGGTAAGACACAAGGCCAAAAAGTTTAAACTGTTCATTACAAACTCAAAAAACAAGTAAGACAATTACTGCGGAATAAAAGAAATTGGAACAAAATCCCTAGTCGTCCAGTTATTTGGTCCACCGTTGGTAGTCGGGTAGATCCAGCTGTCGATGTTAGGTTCTTCCTCACCGTCTTCAATAGCGTTGACCTCACGATTACTGATGCGTAGGGGAGGTCCTCCAACTCGAGCGCGTCGAACAACCCTTTGAGCCCCTGAAGTAAAGCCCAAACCAAATTTGTGAGTTTTGTGAGTGAAATCAGGGAGCTAACCCCAATTGGCACACCCACCTTCTTCAACCACGGCCCTGGCGTCCTTGAGAGAAGCCATGTTCAGGGGAGGTTTGTTGCTAGTAGTTGTTTCAGTTAATGCCAAGATCTATTAGACCTCTTCGAAGTTCTGACAAGGAGTTTCTATAAATTCCTTGTCCATCTCTATGTAGTGGAAGGAATTGAGATGGCTCACCATATACTCCTCTTCACCTCGTACAATGACAATATTCCCTTTCACCGGATACTTCAGCATTTGGTGGAGTGTGGAAGTAACTGCCCCAGCCTCATGGGTCCAAGGACAACCCAGCAAACAAGAATACGACGGCCTGATGTCCATCACATAGAAGGTGGATTTGAAAGTCTGAGAGCCTATCTTGACAGGGATGTCCACTTCCCCATGCACCATTCTTTTCGACTCGTCAAAAGCTCTTACTACAATGTTACTAGGCTTTAAAGTCAAACCCTCGCAATCCAACCGGTCCAACGCCATCTTGGGAAGAACATTCAGCGAAGACCCAGTATCCACCAACACATGAGCCATGGTAGTGCCCCGACATTCGATCGAGACATGCAGAGCATCATTATGTTTTCTCCCTTTCGGTGTCAGGTCTGCATCTGAAAAATCCAGCCCATTGTCAACGGTCAGGCTAGCCACAAAATCTTTAAATTGATCAGCTGAAGTCTCTTGCGGCACATGCACATTTTTGAGGAATGAAATCAGAGCCTTCTCATGGGCCTCAGAGCACAACAACAGGGATAACATGGATATCTTTGAGGGGGTCTTCCCCAGCTGCTCGACCACATTGTAGTCACTCTTTTTAATTATTTTCAAAATTTCCTCTATCTCTTGCTTAGAGGTTTCCACAACAATTTTTCTAGGTGCCTCCGTCCGAACAGGCTCACCTACAACTTCTTTGCCTTGAATCCCAGATGACTTATCAGCAGGGGTAACAGCTGGAGTAGTAACTGAAGTACTAGCGGGAGCAGAAGATGAAATAACAATAGGCTTAGTGACAGTCTTTGAGGAGATCTCAAGGGAGAAAATCATTCCACTTCTAGAAATCTTACTGGTCCCGACAATGTTACTGACATCACGATCAGCTTCTTCGGTCTTCAAGTTTTGTTTAACGCCATGATAGTAAACATCGGTGCCATAATGCCAAGGGACAACTTTTTATGAGGTGTACGAGACAAGACCAGGACATGTGATTATCAATGGAGCGACTCTCGTAGTGAGTGTAATCCTAACAGGTTTTCTCGAGGAAACCTTAGAAGGACTGGAGGAAATGGTTATAATAGTGATATCTTCACACAGAACAGTTGGAATCAAAGTCTTTTTGAACAAAATTTCTCTGTTGTCCATCAAGCGTTGGACACCTATCTTCAGCAAATAGAAACCAGAAGGAAGGGATGAACATATGTGGCAACCTTCACCATAACCCGGAAATAAACCGGCCAGCAACAAATTCTTCTTAACTGTCATAAGGGGAGTGGAGACTTTATCAACTTAGGTCACAAACAGATTCGTATCAACGACGTTAACTCCACGGTTGTGTCTAGGCATGGGAGCAGTTATGACATTGGGCTTCTCCGGAGCGTCGAACTCAATCTCCTTGGCTTCAATCAGATCTTGTACTTTATTTCTCAGAGCCCAACAGTCAATTGTATCGTGACCAAGACTCTCAGAATGGTAGGCACACTGAGCATTAGGATTGTACTGAGGAGATGAGGTATTACGATTCTTGGGAACTTCTTTCAAAGTTGTCAAGTTGGATCTCAGCAGGTGAGGTAGCACCCCAGCTAATGTCATGTTGATGCGGTAAACTGCCGTTGTGGTCTTTCCACCCTTTGTTGATTGTTGCATTGTAGAGCAACTGCAGGTCTAGGTATCATCACGACACTTACTTTCTGGAGATGTTCAACCCTGCTTTGGCCCCTCGGGCTATAGATGGAACTGGCTTCCTTCTTATAAGAAAATGGCCTCTTTACTGAGCTTGAAGAGACATATTTCTGTATTTTGCCGCTCCGGATTCCAGCTTCCACCCTTTCTCCAGTTAATATCAGCTCCATAAAACCAGCTGATGAGCTACCGATTAAATGGTTGAAGAACGGACCAGATAGTGTCCCAAGAAACATGTCGACCAACTCCCTATCAGACAAAGGTGGTTGGACTCTCCAGGCCAAATCTCTCCACTTCTGCGCATAGTCCTTAAAGCCTTCACCTGTACCCATGGACATACTAGGGAGTTGAGTACGAGTAGGGGCCAGGTCAGCATTGTATTGATACTGCTTGTAAAAAGCGGCAGCCAAATCCTCCCAGTTTCGGACATTGATTCCCTCCAATTGGTATAACCATTAAAGCGTTGTCCTTGCCAAACTGTCTTGAAAGAAATGAACCCATAAGTTTCTATCAGCGATGTGGGGCTGGATCTTCCTTACATAGGAACTGAGATGAAGATTCGGGAAAGACACCCCATCATACTTTTCGAAAATTGGAGCCTTAAATATCTGCGGGATGACCACTCGTGACACCAATCCTAGTTCTTCGAAATCCAACCCTGGTATTCTCTGGATCTCCATAGCACTTAACCGATCCTATAACTGCTTGTACCTATCCTAAGTGGGAGGATACTGCTCATCATTGTAGTCGGTATCGTTGTCAGAGACTTCAGGACTGGGGTCCTCTTCTTTTGTCTACCCCTCTTGATTTTCCCCTTATTTGGATGAGGAAGTTACATCAACTGATTGCTTTAGTGGCCCCCCGAATATTCTGCCCATATTGAGGGCACCGACGTGCTTCTTCTTCTTCTTCTTCTTCTTCTTCTTCTTCTTCTTCTCTTTCTCTTTCGGGATAAGGGCCTTCATATCCTCCTGCCCTTTTGCTAGAGTTGCGAACATCTGTTGAAATTGGGCATTTTGTGCCTAAAGATCTTTGATTCTTTGTTCAGAAGACATATCTTCTTGAAATAAACAGCGGAGAAGACATATCCTATGAGCCCAACCCCTTCCTTCTTTGTTCTTCAGTACGGACTTAGGGAGGTGCGAAATAAACCACCTCACCAATAAAGGAGCACAACACAACAAAGTTCCCCGTCTTCGGGCAGTACGAGTATAGAGCTGATAAAGGATATCACCCAAGAGGGTGGGTACAAGATTCCGAGAGATGAAGATCCTTATGGCATTAACATCGACAAAGGCGTCAGGATTTGGAAACAATACCAGACCATAGATTAAGAGAGCCATAATGTATTCGTACGCCCTGAAGTCTAAGTCATTCTAGAAACAATTAGCTTTGCCAACCAGAAACTTAGCCAAAAAGCCCTTAACTCAACTTCTAGTCTCCCGGTTAACCATTACTTCCTCTTTGGTCAAGTGAAGGGCTGCAGCAATCTCTTCAGGCCTAAGAGTCTTTTCCCAACCAGTGAATGGAGTCTGCTCCAAAACAGGGATACCAAGCAACTCAGAGAATTCTTCCAGGGTAGGGACCAGCTAGAAGTCTTGAAAGGTGAAGCAATGGTGTAGCGGATCATAAAACTGGACTAGGACACTCATCATTTGTTGGTCCCACTTTGAGGTGACTAAACCGGGAAGAGAACCATGCCTCGTGATGAAGGAAGTAGTGTATGGGATCATGTCAATCAATTCTTTGATCAAAGCAGGTGGTTAAACAAAGTTGAGCCGGATAGTATTCCTACGCATGGGCATCATGATATCCTACAAAACAGAGCAAAGATGAACCCTTCTTGTCTTTGAAATGGGTTAGTCCTTATGCAGGATGTATGCAATGTTATGATGTTATGATGTTATGATAAAGGCACACCACAAGTATTCACAAAAGGCAAACATAGTAAAGGCACACAAGTCACACAAGAGAGCCCTTAGATTTCAGGCCAGCATGGAGTTTAAGTACTACCCTCTTTCAGTTTCAGTTGGTTAAGACCTGTCCTAAAAATAGTAACCGGGTTCTAGAGGATCTCAATATCACTGACTACCCTCAATCGGTCATAATTCCAGTTTGGCAACCTTTTCTTGCGGCCGGAACCATCGCGAGAGTTTAGCCTCAATGAGTGTAGCATACTGCTACTTTTCTATGGCCAAGTTGGTCAATTTAAGGTTCTAAGGTCAGTTGGTGCTTAATGACTCCTCAGAAGACCCATATTCTCCTCGTTCCAACACAAGGGATATCGGTACAGACAAAGGTGTCACACCAACATAGCTACTGCTTCACCCGTGTCGGTCTACGCCGGACAGGTCCCTCACAGTTTATTGCTACTTACCTAAAAAAGGGTACCCCAGATCCGGGTTAGGATCTATAAAACTCTGATACAAGCCCACAAAATTAAAGCATACAAAGCATACAATTGAAAACATAATGATCTAATCCTAAGGTACACCTCACTTATTTATCATCCCCAGCAGAGTCACCAGTTCTATGATCGGTGGAAATAGAACTGACTGTTTTTTAATACTGGTTCGCGAAATGTTGCGGTAAGCAAGAGTCGCCACCGTCTTTTATTTTCTCCAACAAGGAAAGGACAAAAGCACAACAAAATTCCTTTTCGAGATGTTTCTCGGGTTCGGGAGGTAGATTATAGAAATGGAAGGTGTTATCACCCTTTCTATCTGTGGTTATCCACGGGCTCTTAGGTACTTGTTCACTAAGTTTTCAAAAAATTTTGCTTTTCTTGTGTTTGTGGGTTTTGAAAAAGTTTTGTTTGAAAACTTCGATTTAACTCTTGTATCAGTCCTCAAGAGTGTATGAAGTGTTTGTTTGAAAACTTTTTGTTTGAAAAAGTGTAAGTGCGAAAAGATTGTTTTTGTTTTGAAAGAGCAAGTACCTGAGAACCTCTACCTACTCAAAAGAAATGAAGCTGTGTAAATGTCCTTTAGACAGTACTATCCCACTATTGAGAAGTAGGTAGCACCGTCGTTGGAGCTTTCGGTTTAATTCGATTTTAGGGACATGTGTGGTCACTAAAGAAATGGTAGGACGCCTTAGCGGTAACCCTAATGTCTTAGATCCTTTTTTATCGAGGCAACCGTTTTGAGGCAACTTGATCTTTAGACAGGAGGGCGACCTCTAAAACACCCTATACTTAATGACCACGTTGAGGCAACCAAGTGAGGCGTACCCTAGGAGTGGCATGTGCACGTGTGTCAGGTTTCAGTTATGTTATCTTTGTACATGTTATGGTGAGCTACGATTGATTTTTATTTAAGAGAGATCTTGACATGCATAGCCTAGTTAGCATACATCTAACAGTTAATAGTTTGCAGAAAATAAAACTAAACTATTACAAGGCGTCGGGTATTTACATCGCCAAAAACAAACCCTTGAAAAAGTAAATTGCGGAAAAGGAAATAAAAGCGATAAATAAGGTCCTAATTAAAGCTATTACATCCTCGGAGCAAATACAATTATATTATGAATCAAGAATAATCACATGCGCGAGAAAAATTGGATCGGAGAGTTTTTAGGGTTTTGACCCTTTTTTGGAGAAAGAAAGAGATTTTTGTTACTTATGAATTAAATTAAACCTAGACTAATTAATTAATTAAAAAGAAATATTTTTTTGAGTTTTTTATGTTTTAAGGAAATAAAAATAATATGATTAAAAGTTATTAAAAACCCTAATTCTATATTAATTTTAAATTATTGCAAAAATATTGAAATTAACCTAATTAAAACTAAATTAATTATATTAGTATTTATTTACAAAATTAATGAAATAATTTAATAAAATAAAAAATATTATATTTTCTGTTTTCAGATTTTATTATGAAAAAATTAATTTGGTTAATTAAGTAATAATAATAATAATTAATAATAAAAACAATTAATGAAAAATATAAAAGAAGAAAAGAAAAAAGGAATAAACCCAGGGGGTTATGGCCCAAGTTAGGAGGTGTATCAGCAATCCTGAAGCCCATTATGCTTCCATCCTGTTTGACTTTCTGGATTAGCTATGCGTGCGCTGACCAGGGAGTAGGATAGTCCTTCAATCCTGGCCTTCAGATTTGGCCAGGAGCCATTTGGCGTGTGGATCTCTGAGGTGTATGGTGGATCACGCGTTGGGGAGTACATGGGATCACCTGTAAAAAGAAAACAAATAATTGTTTTGGGGGACCTGGGATTCGAACCCAGGTCCCAAGGGATAATGCTCCAATGCCTTTGCCAACTGAACTGTAACGCGCGTTTGTTAAATGGATGGATAGAGAATATTATATACAAAAAATAAACAATATGTTGTACACAAAAAAAAATAACACGCGCGTTTTCAAATAAGCCAACCAGATGCTAACACCTCATTATCTTCTTCGTTTGCCCTGTATAACTAGAATCAGATAGCGGGGGTTTTTAACCTCCACTATTCATCTGCACGAAAAATAGCGATTAGAACCACAATGATCATAAATATTTCGCGAGGGGTGGATTGGAATCGTCTTGGCCTCACGATTTCAGTCATGTATCTCACTAGTCCCAATTCTTCCTGGTTCAGAAAGCCCTAATTTAAAGCTCAAGAACCCTAGAAATTTGATCATGGCATCTCATGATTCAGGGTACTATTGTCCAATTAAACCATGCCATTAGCTTTGTTCAGTCTCTAGCAATGCAAAACAATCATGAAAACGTGTTAAATGCGCATGAATCAAGATATATAATTCTGAATAAGAATGGCAAACCGTGAAACTATGTGCAACGATTCCTTGAGCTTCAGTGCCTGAATTTGATTGTAAAACGTTCCTGGGACCTCCTGCAATATGTTTGAATGAATAGCACGCCTTGAATTGGCCTAGAATGCAAGAACCGATTTTCAATTTTCTTGGAATTTCTTGAATTGGACAGGGTCTTTTCTGCAGCTTCCAATCGTCCACTAGGTCAGGGTTTGCTTGCTTGCATATAAGGGAAACAAATTAGGTCAAAAAATTGGATCCAACCCATGTGCATTGATGTTTAAATCTTTGATTGAAAATCAAATCTTCTTGATTTTTCATGATTGAACAAAGTTGCCAAAATTGGATTTTTTTGTATCATTGACTTGTGCACGAATTTGCCAGCATGTTTAGGTCATATTTGCTTCACAAAAAGATTTAAAAATCAAATCTTCTATTTTCTTATGATTTAAATTAATTAAATGGATTAATATTAATTAAAAATCCAATTAATCAATAAAAATAAGAAAATAAATCTAATTAATCTTGATGGGTCGTGCATAGGTCATGGATGAAGTTTCAAGAAGAGATTTGAGGCCTATTAGCAAAAATAAGGTGTTTTGAGCAAAGTTGACTTTTGCAAATTCATGAAAATGTCCCAACTTCTCTGATGCACAACTTGCTCAATTTTGATCATATGACCATGTTCTTGGACATTTTGGAAAGCTATTGAAGTCCTTTAACCAATTCCTTTGGTCCCATGTCATTTGGATTTACCAATCTCAAGTTATGGCCTTTGACTTAAAGTGTACTTTTGTTGACTTTTGAAATTGACCTATAATGTAAAAATTGGTAACTTCTTGTGAGTGCATTTCTTGAACTTGGATTGTGAAGATGGATTATAGGACATTTCCTCCTCTTCAAAATGAGCCTTGGATGGAATTTTTCTGATAAACCATGAAAAAGTTATGCCCTGGTCAAGATACAGTTGACTTTTCTACTGTCCAAAAATAGTAACTTTTTGCACCTTGATGATTTTTGAGCCATTCTTGTGGAATCATGATCAAGACTTGATCAAATGATGATTGTGAACTCAAAATAAGATGTTGACCCAAAATTCTGACTTTTGATTGCATAATGACCATTTTGCCCTTGCAGTTGACTGTGGATCAAATGAAGCTTTTGACTGTGCAAGCTGGTACTGTGAGTCTTGAAACTTGGCATGTAGGTGCTTGAGAATGTATATAGGCCTATGAGACTTGATTGAACCATTGAGAACCCCAAATTCCTTGAAAGAACCAAAACCCTAATTTCAGCTGGCTTAGGAGGTGTTTGGACTGTACAACCCTTGAGCCATCTTAAGCAATTTGAATATCATTCCTGACATATCTTGAGGAATATGGGAGAGAAAATTTTGGGGTACAACATTATATTATGTTCTTATTGTCATAACAAATAAACGAGATATCCTAGATGGCTAGGCGCGTTGGTGTTGAACGTGAGGACCTCGGTTCGATCCCAGGTCCCAGCAATTTTCTTCATTTTATTTCTCCTTTACAAATCAGGTGCATCATCCTCTCAAACACTCACCATGAGCCATCAACATCCAACCATGGGATTCACCATCAATCCAATCCAACGCCCGATCTGCCAGAGACTATGGTACTCCATCAGGAGGGAGCACCACTGGACAAAGCGTTGACTGGGCTTACCAGCTCTTTGGGCCTAAGCACTTTCAACAATACACCCCCCCTTTTTATCAAGCAAATAGGCCCAAATCTTCTTTCTTTCATATTTTTATTTATTTATTTATTTATTTACTAATTATTTTATCTTTTATCAAAATAACAAATAAATTATTTTTTTTATTAAATCAAAATCACAAAAACACCAAAAAAATATTTTTCATAAAAATTATTATTTTTCCTTGAATTAATTAATTAAGTTAAATTAGGGCAATTAAGTCTTATTTTTCATGATTAAAAATAATTAGAAATTAGGGTTTAATTTTGTATATAATTAATTTTTTTTCTTTAAAAAATAACTTAAATATTTTTTTCAATTAGGGTTTTTAGGTTCTTTTTAACCATCCTCGCATTTAACTCGCCGCGCGCATTTTAATTACTTTTTATTATTATGGTAACTGTTGATGGTTTGTAATAGTTTTAAATTAGGGTTTTATTTATTGCTCTTATTCCCCAGTTTTGGTTATGTAATCCCCATCCCCGAGGCCCTGTAATAGTTAGGATTTCTATTTCCGCACTTTAAATTCTTGCAATTTTTTAACTGTCTAGATGCATGGCTAATAGGATTGTATGAGAAGAATGCTTGAAAATTAAAACGGTAGATAACCTAAATGTGCAAAGACTAAATTAACTGAAACATAAACACATGCACATATTCACTCCTAGGGTTTACTCCACTCCAGTTGCCTTCGATTAAACGGTCATAAAGTATAGGGTTTATTAGAGGTCGTCCTCTAGCCCCAAAAGATTTAAAAATGACCCATTCGGATGTTGCCTCGGAAAAGATCATTAAGGCTTTAAGAGGGTTAATAAAATTCCCTAACATTGCTTTTGTGACTGTATCTGTCCCTTCAAACGTCCCTTAAAACTCCAACGATGATGCTACCTATTCCTTAATAATGGGATAACGTTATCTAAGGAAAACGAACAGACTTTTTCGAGTAGGTAGATTAGTTCCTAGGTACTTGCTCAAATAAAATTTTCACACAAACACTTTTCAAAACAAGTTTCAAAACAACTTCGTCACACTCTTGAGGACTGATACAAGGGTTATCACGAAGTATAACTTTTTCAAAACAAGCACACACAAGAAATTTCAAAAATGAGCAAGTACCTAAGAGCCCGTGGAAATTACAGATATAAATGGTGCTAACACCTTCCCTTTCTATAATCTACCCCCCGTACTCAGAAATATTCTCGAAAAAGGTTTTTTTTGTTCTTTTTCCTTTTCCTGATTGGATAAAATAAAATTCAGCGGCGACTCTTACTTACCGCGACATTTGCAAATACAAAATGCAAACCAGTATAACTGTCGGTTCTACCACCGTATCACAAACTTGGTTGCCTTATACAAAATGATCATATTATGCATGTAAGGTATCTTAGCAAAAAACAAGTAAATACAAGATCATAGTCCCCCGATGACGCTATCTAAGTTTCCTTTCAAATGATCTTAGTCCCTAAAAGAGAATGCTAAGACACCTTGCAACATTGTTAATCATGGTTATACGATGACCCACGCTCGTCCCGTTTGCATCTAAAGATAGGGTTGCTTACCAAATCAATGGTAAGACAACAATGTCAAAGGAAAAGAAAATGAACAAGAAAGACTTTTGAGTAGGTAGAATGCTCCTAATTACTTGCTCAATTTCAAACACACATCCTTTCTATTTTCAAAAACCAACACTTACACTTTCAAACATCTTACAAACTTGAAAACATTTTCAAAAAGATCAAACATCTTTGTATACATTCTTACAAACAAGAATCATTACAAAGATTTCCTAAACAATGACCTATTTACAAAATACTTTCAAAACCCACACCAAGCACAATTTCAAACAAAAAGCAAATGATCTAGCAAGTAACTAAGAGCCCATGGAAAACCATGGATGAAAAGGGTGCTAATACCTTCCCTTTTCATAATCTACCCCCCGAACTCAAGAAACAATCTCAAAGGTCTTTCCTATGCTTTTTCACCTTTCCTTTTGGATAGAAGAAAAGTCAGTGGAGACTCTTGCTAACCGCAACATTTGCAATCAAACGCAAAATCTTCAAGTCAGTTCTCCCACCGTATCACACACTTGATCTTGTACCTTTCTGGATTTACACGGTCCACCTTAAAATCGACCGAGTTAAGCATGTGAAATTTTTTTATGGCTCGGATACATTCTTATCTATTACAAAATTTTTCTTTCTCTTTTAAGTTTTCATCTTACTGCATCTACGGATTGAAAAATAAATCAGATGATGATTCATCTCCGCCCATGTTGAAGTTTGTCATGTGCGGAGGTAGTGTGTAGATCTCGTTTGAAGGTATACCAGGTATCCCCTCGTCTTCAGAATCATCGTGGACCATGTCGTCAAATTCCAACTTGTCATCTTCTTCTTCTTCTTCATCAACGGCATCTACTTCTGCTTGTTCGGTCTCCAGAGGATCAACCACTTGTGACAGCTGAGGCTCTCGTAGCATAATGTACAACTCAATAGAGTCGTACCCAGAATAATCATGACTGGAAAACATATTCTGAAGGTCCTCATCATCTTGAACCTCAACCTTATAAAATATTATTTGGTTGTTACCAACAAAAACTGGATTCTGATAAAAGATTTGTGTCACGGGACCTCGTCCAAGTTTGGCCTCCAATCGTTTTTTGAAATACAAGAAATTGGCTTTCCTGTTTAAACAAAATCAGATGTTCTCAATGTCTCTAAACAAAAACCCAGAGGTGGGACAAATGTATGTCTCACTGTTTAAATGTGCACTGATCACATATTAGGGTGCAGAGGCCATTTTGTATGGTTGTTTGAAGGTTTGAAAGTTTGAAGTATTTGAGTTAATTGCTTGAATGTTTGAATGTTCTAGTGTATGAGTGATTAAGTGTAGGACTATTTTGATAAATGTAAGATTAAATAGGTTGTCACATCGTGTTACATGCATACGGAGACGCCTTCCCCAAAGCAACCTCTAATTCGCCTCCCTTCACGTCCAATCGTGTTACATGCATACGAAGATGCCTTCCCCAAGGCTGCCACCTAGCCTGCACCTACACTGCAACCCATGCCACCTCTTATTCGCCAACAGGGATGGCGACACCTTTCATTTTTGTACTCATTTTCCAAGTCCAATGGCGCCTCTCTTCACGTCCAATTGTATTACATGCATGCAGAGATGCCTTCTCCAAGGCTGTCACCTAGCCTGCACCTACACTGCAACCCATGTCACCTCTTATTCGCTAACAGGGATGGTGACACCTTTCATTTTTGTACTCATTCGCCAAGTCTAATGGAACCTCCCTTCACGTCCAATTATGTTACATGCATGCAAAGATGCCTTCCCTAAGGCTGCCACCTAGCCTTGACCTACACTGCAAGAGTGACACTTATCATGCATGCATGCAGCCGCCAACCACCTCACTTACTTTGTGATAAAATTTTGCCTATAAATACAGAGCCTCACATACTTCTATTGCATCCACAATCTTCTCACTCTCTGCTATAAACTCTTTCATAATCTCATATAATTTCAAACTCTTTCATAATCTCAGACAATTTCAACAATGGCTCTTCTTACAATGGGAGATTCTCACAGAGGAACAAGGGACAACATTGCAGCTTTTGTAAGTTTCTTGTATAGTTATACATTTTTCATACTTCTATTAATGATTTATTCATCTTACCGACTCTTACACTTTTTACATTCTTAACTAGGATACTAAAAGATTAAGAATCCGGTCACACAACTATCTTGCTTCCGACCCGTTGATCATATCCTATCTCGAATATGCAGGTTCCGAAAACGTTATAAAGATCTCCAACTTCACGATTGATTCAAATTTCATACTTGCAATGTTGGAAAGGTGGATACTAGAGACCCATACATTTACTCTACCAATAGGTGAATGTACCGTCACACTAGAGGACGTGTACATGTTATTGGGTCTCCCTGATGACGGTAAGGCGGTTAATGGGTCGGTTCAACAACCCAATTCTCTGTGTGAAGAATTGTTAGAAGGGGATATGGTTGAAGGTGGTGGTGCGAGAGGTCAGGGTATAATACTTACTGAGCTAAAAAATCATTATGTGACTCTGGAATTGAACGAAAATTCCTCCGAGCTAGCTAAGGTAATAAAAGCTAGAAATTATATAATGATACTATTTAGAACCTTTTCATTTCCCGAAAGTACGGGAAATTGTGTAAATTTTATGTATTTAAATTTACTTAGAGACTTCAAAAAAACTAGAAAGTATAGTTGGGGTTTTGTTGTTTTAGCCCGTCTATACAGTTCCTTGTGTAAAAATGCAATCAAGGAAAAATGTACATTTTATGGTTGCGCTTTTTTTACTTCAAGTCTGGGGTTGGTGGAGAACGGAGTCCCTAAACCCCGTCAACAACAACGCATTCATTTTCCCATACGCAACAAAGTAAGTCATCAACTTATATCATTTATTACTATTCATCTCTTCACCAAATATATGATAAAAATAAAATATTTTTCAAATCCTTTAGGTACTGCGTGAGGGGTATGGATTACAGAAAGAATCTAAGATTCAATATCGCTCTATACCACAATCTATTGGATCACCTTGGCCCGGATGATGCACGTCATACCTTTCAACTTTTCTACTTTTAAATTATTTATTTATTACGTTTTCATTAAGCTGATTTAATTTTATCCGCAGGTTATCTGGAGACCATATTTGGGTTTGGACCATTAACCAAACTCCAAGGATGCATCAATTTGGAGCGCAAAGACTGCAATCATACGGTTCAATGTTGTGGAGATTCCCCATAGCGACCGTGTCAAGATGCAGTTTGGAATGCATCAAGAGATATCCTGCGATCCAACTTATTTGTCCCTATGGCATCTCAAAAGGGTCGATGCCCAATGGGGTCTTACCAAGTTGAAAGATTTTGCTCCAGAATGGTGTAAGATATGGTAGAGGCATCACCGACATGTCTTGCAATTCCCAGTTTTCCTCAACCATAATAATATGCGACACACGGATCAGTATTTAGCTTGGTACAGATCGGTTAGTACCCCAGAAATGCACGTGTCTCATCCAAGGTATTTGGTTGACCCACAAACATAATAGGCACAACCCTCATTTCCCCAACAACAAACCCAACACACATCAACCTCCCACCAACCCCCCCCCCCCCCCCCCCCCCCCGACGAAACAGAACCATAAACACCCAACAACAATCACCACCACACGATTACACCCACATGCCCCACAACCAACCATAATCACCACCTCAGTACCAATACCCCAATATGCCACACACCCAACCACAATTTTAATCACAATACCAATACACTCGCATACCCTACACACAATTCCAGTCTTCTACATATCCCAATATGGGCCCCTCAACATCTAACCTTAGCCCTGATCTGGGATTGTCCAAAGATTATGAACCAACCGACCCAACTTACCATCAACCACCACATCACCAAAGCACCTAACACTCCCAATACCAAACACCCCAAGATCCATTTCCTTTCTACCCCCCGTACTCAGACAACCAGTGCTACAGACCAACCATGGAACCCCACCCACCACCAACACGACCAAACTTTGAGGGTATGGGCAACCGACTGTACCAAAGCGGATCTTCTAGATATGGAGATCTGACTGATTTCATGGATCCGGAACGCATTGACTTCGTTGAGTCATTCACCCTTCCACAACAGGAAACACGACAAAACCCAGCACGGGAAAGGTGAGGACGGGGATACGGAACCGGGGGTCATTACCGGATTCCGGGAGACCACTGATTAATCTGTATTTTTTATGTAATCGTTATGTGTGTAATCATATTGTTTAACTAAAAAGTAAAATTTCTTGATCATATATCGTTTACGTAACGTACTGCATTTAAAACGAAAAACGCGAAAAATTATCTGTCTTTTGCACTAAGACGCCGTCTCACTTGGCTTAGGGCAAGCCTTTTACACATAGGCGTCAAGTGAGATGATGCCTCCCCTTTAAAATAAGGTGTATGCGCCAACTGGGTTGGCTCCTCTCTTATGGAATTTTCTGAAATATGATTATTTGTATAATTTTCTTCGAAATATAATTATTTGCGAAATAAAAATTTAATACCAAATTAGTCCAAAACAAAATTCTGGATTTTGCATATGCTTATGATATAACAATTAATGCTGAGAAGGGATGGATAAAGTTGAATTACTATCTTATTAAAACATTATAATAAAAAAGTCCAAACATATAAAAGAATGTTATAAAGTGGTCAAAGAAAATCCATAATAAAAAATTAAACAGCAATACGTTCTCAAAACCATTTTTAAGAAGATTACAAGACTATACTTTATTAATGTATATTAATGTAATGAATTCAATTGTAAAAGATGGTATTTAATCACTATTATTTAATCTTCACTTTGATATTTGTTTAGTTTTTACTTTAATATGGATATTTATTATTATTATATTTTATTAATATATATTTTGGCATGACAATTTGTTTTCTTCCATGTAAAACCCTTATGTTTATCTATCAAATAAATACTCATTGAATTTTTTATTAGACACTATTGGTACTTAGTATTATCCATGCTCTCTCACTTCCTACCTCTCATTTTTCACTTAAGTATTATTGTCCAATTATGAAGCTATACTTTAAAATTATAAATTATAGTCATAAATAACATAACATGTATGTTCTATTGAAAACTATGAGAAAAATATAAGTTGAGAGTGACAAAATGGATGTAATCCGTTGGTCATGTTTATTTTGTCTTCAATTTTTTTGAGATGTTGTTTATTGATGTTTTTTTAAACAATCACAAGTTTGAGTTTTACTTGAAAGATCAAACTTGAAAAATTCTATTAGACATTTTGTGTTAAATGTTTGAAAAAATGTATTAGTAGAAAAAAGTTTTTGCTATAAAGAATCAAAGAAATACATGAAGAAATGTTTTAATTGTCAAAACAAAACAAAAATAACAAAGTATACCGGATAAAAATGATTGAATTAAAACACAAGTTTATAAATTTCTCACAAATTCTTTAACTCTGTAATCTTGGATTTGTGAATTCTAAAGGGAATAGAATGAAAATGTGAACCTCTCTTAGAGAAGCAAAATTTATTTATATACATAATACATTGTCAACCGTCAATAATAGTTACTTATTCACAATCTCAAACATATATTATTAAGTGAACTTTTTTTCCTTTTCTTTATTTTCACGTGCCTTCAGCTCTTGAACTGCTACAAAATCGCTACTGCTATAAAAAACAACTTCAAGTAATCTAAGTTCCTATGTCAAAAAGCCCACCTATCGAATCTTGTGATTTGGATGTTGAAAACATAATCTACCTATTTGTACTTAGTATGTATATCTATCTAACATCCACATTCTTATCCAACATGCTAAGTCGAAAATCTCAGACTAACAGATGCCTCCCAAAATGTCATTTTCAATCATATTTTCAATATAGAAGAAATGTGGCGTTTCTTTAGCAGACTCATAATACTATTCAAACCACTGTAAATATGTCATCATCATGACTAATATGGCCTAACCGACATGTTAGTAACGTGTGTGCATCTGTCATCATGGCTCCGATTTTCAAGATTGTTTTGGGCCACCAAAATGAACTGTGATAAATAAAACGAAAATAATCAATTAGTAATGTTTTTAAAACAAAAATTAAAAGGCCAATTTTAATTTCAGAGGAAATTTTGAAGAGTCTTTTTTTCAACAAATATATAACTCTTTCTTCTATTTCTCTTTTACTTTTCATAAACCCTTAGAATTTTCTCTTTCTGCAACATCCATTTCCCCTTTTCTACTACTCAAGTTCTAAGAAAAATGACTTCTATTTTTGGCATTGAAAAAGAAACCTAAATCCCTTCTGTTGTTGATATTTAGAGACTTGTCTTCTCCGACAATCACTCTTACCTTTGATGGGGCTATTTCGCAAGTGCACGGAATCTGTTATAATTTTAATAGATTTCGAACCCACATGGACTAATAATCAAATATATCATAGTCTATTAATGCTATGTAAATCTAAGGCTAATAAAATTATTTTTTATGCAAAGACAAACAAAAACAGGAATTAAGATTGAATTGATAGAAATAACCGATAAAGGCGAGACTAGAATGTAGTCCTTAACGTATTTTTAAAAATTCTCTTCGGAGAAAATATGACTTAAAAATGCTACTCACTCCCGCGCAGTCCGCTTTATGGTTCGACAATGAAATTGCTTTGCTGTAGCTCACTCAATTGTGGGTTCGAACCAATTTTTGAAAATCTACAAGTCCTGATTAATTTAAAAAGAGTTGTTGCGTTGTTTAAAAATGAAATATTCAAACTTTTACGATCTGACACCGGTCTCACACTGTCGCGCTATTGATTGCTATCTGGTTGATTTCATCATCCCACAAAAACTTTTACCTTAAAAATCAAAAGTTCAGAACAAAAAAAAAGTTATTTAAATTAAGAAATCATTTGCCTGTGGTTTACCGAGTTTCTTCATTACGACGGTTCTCACATTCCGGACTCTTAGATAATTAGCCGGATATAATTTCAAAAATAAACATGAAATTATAATTCTTAATCATAAACATAAACATGTTAAGGGTTTAGAAATAGCTTATTGAAAATATAATAAGAATTCAGACAGTAACAACACAAGCTATATTATAAGAATATTCAGATTAAAATTAAAAACTAAAGCAAATATAATTTATATAACCTTAAAGTATAACTTGTAATAAAAAACTGGAATAACTTTAAATGTGATAACAACTGGAAAGTACTTCAAATGCCGGCAAGCTTTATTTTTGATCCAAGTGTACAATGAACTTCCTAGAAAACTGGGTGTGGTAGTTTTTTAATATGAGAAATCTACCACTTTGCAAAGGTAAATATATGATTAAAACTAATGCCTTGAACTTTCACAATACAATGGAAAAACTTAGATCCCCAAAAATCTCATATAAACTTCCCATATATTGTGTTACAACCTCTGGAAAGTGTTCTCAATCGTGTGGAATTTATGGAGAAAAAGTAGGATGAATGGGAGAACACCCAGAAATCAGTTTTCTTATTTTTCTGACCCCGCGAGCTCATGGATAACGTCACCAAGACATGGTGAACGTCATGGCCTTAAAATGTAGAAAATGTGATCTAGGGTCCATGGCAAACGCCACCTGCCCATGACAAACGTCATGCACTAGAAACTTCACTTTCTTCATATTTAACTTTTTGTACTTTTCATCGGTTTCTTGCATGGATGCTCTTTTTTAGAAATTACTTGAAATTAACAAACAATAATGACATAATACTTATAAAATGAACTTAAAATTAAGTGAGCTAATTCAGAAAATGCGGTATAAAAATGGTTATCAAACTCCCCTTTACTTAAACCATTGTTTGTCCTCAAGCATCTTAGCTAGCAAATGTCATAAAAATGAAGCAAACCCATTTATAAATTCATGAAGCAAAACAAAGCATGAAAACTACTCGTACGTGACTGATGAGGGTTTGGTTCGGCTATAATCAACTGGGTAGGTACTAGTGCGACACTAAGGGTATTGTAACAACATAAACCACTATTGTGGACACAAATCTCCCTCCTATGAAAATTAGCGCTAAATCATACTATTGAAACAAAGTCTACTTTTTATTTGTTTCTGATCCTCTTTATTTAGTGACAGTCACATTAAGACCCGTTATCTCTCATCATACATGTCAAGAAGTCAATTAGTGATATGATTCATACATATTTTCTTTTAATTTTCTTTGATTTTCTAAGATGCATTTCCTTCTCTTTCAAGGATGCATCAGTTGAGTGCTAAATTATTGTGAATTTAAGTGTGAATAATTAGCACTCATCGGCTTAATTTGTTTTCTTTTCATCAATAAACCTCAACTTTAGTGTATATTCGGTATAGGTTACATTATAGTGTATATATTGCATTATCGTGTAAATATAATTGATTTTAATTATTTTTATCCCATTTTTGTAGGTATTCAAGCATTGATATTTTGTCATTGTTAGATAAATCAATCAAAAATCTTTCCAACGCTTCTAGCCGTACACAAATTAGAGCTACGGTTCTCATGTTATGGCGGAAACAAAATCTGATGTTTTTCTCTTGATAGCATAATATGCTTAGCAAAATCTATGCCGCTAAGCGAGATCTGCAATTTCCAAACTAATTAAATAGGTCAAAATCATATTTTTAGGTTATAGGTTGGATATTTTTGAGTCCTAACACCCTCAAACCCTTTTTTTGGTAGAGAGAGGCTTAGAAACAACATTTGGAGGCTGCAATCAGATGATCTGGAGTCCAATTTCTTATCGATTAGTGTTGACAAACCAAGAAATGTTTGGTTCCTCTTCTTCTCTTTTCTTTTTAATTTTAATTTTTGAAGTTTATATGTATATTTACCTTGATTATATGTATATTTATGGCTCATGGTGTTGTATGAAACTCATTTTACAAATCAACGTTGATGATTGCTTTCTTTATTTGGGTTTGGGTTGTTGCAGAAATGGACGGTTTGAATCCGGTCTTAGAATGAACATCTATTGGGCTTAAACTCTATAGATATATTTAGGCTTAGTAATCACTTAGGTGTCAATTCTTACTTCCTCTATGTTGTTTGTGTTGTGCTGAAAGATCATAAACGCAAGTAATACGGTTGATATCTCACTCTACGTTAGAGATAACCTCTGCGTGAGTGATACCGATGATATTGACGAGTAGTTTAAGTATTTTATAAGGTATATGAAATTAACACCCTAGAGTTCTCTACTCTTCGAATAATAAATTATTTTTCTATTAATAACTTTAATTCCCATATTTATCTTTTATACAAACCAACCCAATTTAACCCCAAACTCATAAACGCGAGAAATTGTTGAACGAAAATTCAATAGCACTATTCCATGTGGAGACGATATAATAAACCTATAAATACTTACTTAATTTTTCTTATCTCTTTACCGCTTCAACAAAATAGCGTTGTTGTCGGGGATTGGTGTTTTTATTAGATCGCATTGCGATAGTTTCTTTGTTTTTAGTTTTGTAAATAATGTATATGTTGTATAGAATTTTCACATGAACTTGTATATGTATACTTGTGTATTTACTTGTTTATGCTTATGAAACTTGTAAATTTTACATTTTTTACATACTTGTGCATATATATGTTTTTCTTTATGTTCAAGTTTGTGTGTAAATGTGTTGTGTATCAATGTTGTTCAAGAATTGTTATGAATTTTCTTATTTTCGTAAGGTTTATTGAAGTGTTTGGTTAGGACACTTTCTTTAGGTTTGCACGGTATGGAAACACCATAGCATGACGAGAGAAAGTTACTAGCTAGCACAATAAAGGTGTCGAGATAACGACGTAAATCAAGCATATTGTATTTTTTTGAATTGTTGTAGTATAGGTAGTAAGGTGAAATTGACTAAAAAAATTTAAATTGGACCAGCTTTGAAATTCTAAATCTTCACTTTTAAATTCTTGTCATGTGTCAGTGATCTATATGTCATGTGTCACTTTTCCTATCATAAACTAATTCTTATCAAGATTCTTCTTCCCATCTGTTCATCATGCCTCAACCAACTTTTCTTGGAAATGAATATCTTTTTGAAATCACCATCGAAAAACAAATTGAAATTTCTTTTCTTGAAAGTAACATTGCTTCCAGCATCTCAGATGTGTTATATTTTGAGCAATGGACAAGATATTTCACTATGCTGAAGAAACTTGTTTACGTGAATCTTGTTAAAGAATTCTGGAAGCATACTTATCTTGATTATGAGAATGGTTCTAGTCTTTCCTATATCGTTGAAATTACCATCACCATTACTCCCTTCTCAATCACTCTTGCTACTGGATGTGAAAATGTAGGTGTCACAGTTGACTATGTCAAGTCTAGGTTTGTGATGTCTGATAAATTTGATTCTCTTCATGACACATCATCAAGATATGAACCTATCAACCCAAAAAATATCCTACCTATTCGCAAAGCCTAGTTCAAGCTTGTGTTGTCCAACTTTCTTCCCAGAGGGGGTAATCAAGACCTTCTGAGGTATGATGACCAAGCATTCATCTATCTTCTAATGAATGATACTCGTGTAAGCTTGCCACATTCCATCCACACCTGTCTTTGGAAATCTATTTATGAGTCTAGGAATCACATAAAGTCTTACATTCCTTATGGACGAGTTTTGTCTAAAATTATTTTCCAAGAGAGAATAATGTATATGTTCAAAGAAATGTTAGCAGAATTTGGTCCAAAAAATTATCCTGAAGACTGCTTGTTAAAATCTAAGTGCGAGATATTCATTAGCTAGGAAAATATTACTTGTCTCTTTGAAAGTATGATTGTTTTTAGGTCTTGATCATTTCATATGACTAGTTCTTTTTTTTAACCTGTATCTGTTGAAATGTCTTAATTAATGAAGTATTTAATTTATGATAAATTATTGTTTGTTCATTATTCACTATCATGAAATAACAAGTATTTAGGCATTATAAATTCATTAAAGTTTGAAATAAAACAGTCACGCATGCGTCTCTAGAGCATAGATTAATTCTTAGACCTTTTATGTGTGTTTGTTACTTTATTCATGCCGTAGAAGATACGCTTTTAAACTATGAACAATTTGATATGCTCTCATAAATGAAATCAACTATTCATTTTCCCTTTCCCATACATCTATGTATCCTAGTCTACTCCATTTACTCACAACCTGATTCAAAGATATCAATTATCACTCATTTCTCTCTCTTATCAAATCTTAGGAGTTATTTATGTCCTCCTGACCTTCCTCGATCATTTATTATTGAGTCTCCCAAGATTGATTACCTTATGTAAGAAAAATAATTTCTCTTGTTAAGTCACGTCTTCTCATTTATTTTTATACACCATGTCTACCCTCTACCTCTCCTAACAAGCAATCTTTAACAATTGATAACAATTGTGTTCTACTTCATTCCCTCTCTCTTTATGATCGCTTTGAGGTTATCATTGAAAGAGATCCAAGAATGTTCGGTGCAAGTCTTGAATTCCATCTCAGCATCCTCTTTCAAAACTGGAATCACTATCTTTCCTTACTAAGAGGACCCATTTATCTAAATCTTGTAAATACCTTTTGGAAAAATGCCTTTGTCAATTTCAGTGGTACCTCAATCTCTTGAAACATCTATGGCTGGGATGTTTTCTTCACTTCTGAATGCATTTCTGAAATAATAAATTGTCCACGCATAGGTATCGCGACTGGTCATGTCTCTCTTGATAGCATCCCTGATGGTAACATCATTTACATCTTTGAAGCATCTTCTAATTTCGACTATACTAACCCTAAGAGTCTTAAGCCCATTGCCAAATACTGGTTTCTCTTTATTCTGACAAATATTTGTCTACACGAAACTAACAAAAATGTCTTAACCAATTATGATAAGACTCTAATTTTCTATCTGATCAAACAAATTTCGACTAATCTTCCTCAAGTCATCCTCAATCATCTCAAAAGGTCCATCACTTCCTCTAGAAATTTGAACAAAACCTGCATTCCCTATGGAAGAATTCTATCGAAAGTGTGTGTTCAAAATGAGATTGTAAGAATCCTTTGAAGGATCCCTGACGGTCCTAGTGATTCTCTGCATCAAGAGGAGTGTGAGATGTTTTATGATCAGTGGTTCCCATAGGATTTTATTTTGTAATTTGTTTAATTATATCATCAATGCAACTATGTTTGATTAGCACTTATTGTTACCTTTGTTAACTTTTAATGTTTTTCATAAATAATTACCTTTTTGGTGATGTCAAAGAGGGGAGAAGTATAATAATTTTGATGATCCTTAAAAGAAATGCATCATAATAGTTAAATGATATAAAATGTTCATTTACCACTGACGTGTTTTTGTTTGTTTGATGATTAATCGAGGAACTCTGAACAAGTTCACTAGGCGTTCTAAGACATGTCAAAATAAAAGAACTCTGTTAAAGTTCTTAAGGACTGATTGTTCATATAATCAAAGATGTACACTTTTTGAAAATATGTTTAAAAAATAAGATAGGCCCAATATTGTTCAGAAGTTGAGAACTTTTGGAAAGTTAAAGTCATCTTGATCTTGGTATCATATTGTTCAGAAGATGTAAAATGTCTGAGAATTTGATATTCAGAACATAAGAATCAAAAGCAGAAGCATATGCTTTCCAGAAAACCTGAGAAATTCAGAAGTTGAAGAATGTCTGAAAACTCTGGATAGAAAATTTAATAAGAAGAAGCTCTGGTGAATTCAAGATTTCACGTGACTCCGTCGGCATCAAGAGTCAAGACTCTAAAGATCTCGATATCTGATCTATTGGAACCAGGGGGAGTTTTACTCAAATGGTTCAAAGTCAGAATATTCGATCTTCATCAAGTTATTGACTCAGGGGGAGTATCATAAAAGTATATGTATTTCTTACCTTTCTAATTTTACTTTTTCTTATTATAAGAACAAAATGGTGTCATTAAAATACATAGATTTGTCATCATCAAAAAGGGGGAGATTGTAAGAACAATATTTGGTTCTGCAATATTATCTCTAAGTTTTGATGATAACAAATGAGTATGTTTTTATGAACAATTTTTATGCTCTAATGTTTGTTATTTTTTATTACTTAACAAACAAGTTCTGCTTCTGATGGATTGCATGGCCAAGACATTAGAATAGAATTAATTACACTTTTGTGCTACATAAGTTCTGTTAAACAATAAAAAGACACTACAGAAGGTTCTGCAGTATAAGCTCTAGTGTTTGTCTTAAGACTCAAGCTTCTAAAGATAACGTGTTCTAAGGAAACTGTCAAAAGATCTGAAGACAAAAGTTGCCACTTAAGTCTAGATTATAAAGACTCGAGTTTCTAAAGACAGTGTGTTCCAAAGAAAAAAAGTTAGAAGATCTGAAGAAAAAGTTTCTATTAAAGTCCAGATGCTAAAAACCTAGTTTCTAAAAGACAACTTGTTTTAAAGAAGATAAAGTTAAAATATCTCAAGACAACGTTTCTCAGATGCTGGAGATTTTGTGTTTTTAATAACAAGGTTCTAAAGACAAGGATTCTTAAAGAACTAAGTGCTAAAGATTCTAAAGACGGAAGGTCTAAATATTCCAAAGACTTGAAGATCTTCTGATCTAAGGTTCTCTATAAGGGTTCTGACGACAAAGTGGTGAAGACTCTAGAGTCACAGTTCTGAAGACTCTAAAGACTTGAAGTTTTGAAGACCTTGTGTTATGTTCCCGCCTTTAAACTCATGCTCTCATAAGCCTCTGAAGTTCAGAAGGAAAGAATATAACGGTAACATGGTACAATAGTACATAGGACAAAAAAGAGTTATTCCACTATCTTGAATTGTGGAGGAGATAAGGACGTAGAAGTACTTTTTGTAACGACTCTTTTTCAAATAGCCAACGGCTTAATTTTGCTTGGCTATAAAAGAAAAGAATCGTATGCTTAAAAATTTATTGGTGTTCAATGTTAAAACAAAAGGTGTCATTATTGGAACACAACCAAAAAGTTATCAACCACTATAACACATACAAAAACAACAGTTTTGATGAATATGTTAAAGCTAATCAAATAAGATGAAGATGAAGAATTACACAAGATGTTATTCAAACTACCAATCATATACATCTTGGAAGAATTATGAAAAATCAAGGAGTTGTTGCTCATATCTTTCTTAATTAAGAAAGGATATGAAGATGAAGAATTCTATAAGATGTTATTCAAACTATCAATCATATACATCTTGGGAGAATTATGAAAAAGCAAGGAGTTATTGCTCATAGCTTTCTCAATGATGAAGACAAGAAGAATACAATATGATGCACTTAACTTAGATTATATTCATCTTTGTAGAAATATGTAAAACACAAGAGTTGTTGATCATATTATGTTATTGCTTAAGATCTTCATGTAAAGTGTTTGTACACAAGAGTTGTTGCTAAGAATTGTGTCAAACAATATGTACTTAAATTGTTTGATCACTGATGGATATCATTGGAAGGAAATCCTGATAGGAGATTATGAAGAATCCTATTATGTTGGGTCAATGAACGTTATATTCGATTTGGATCCCTGAATGCGTCATTGGATGTTAGTCACTGGTGGTTGCCCGTACAATTGTAATAATATTGGTTATAGTGGATTAAGTCCTTGAGTTCAAGGCGCAATCACCTTGGTAGGGTGGATTGGACTAGCTTGGGGGTTTCTCAAGTGAACCAGGATATATCGCGTGTTCTTTAGTTTTGCTTATGCTTTAGATTTTATGTTTACTTAACTTAATTAGAATCATTACTTAGAAGTTACATTCAAGAAAGAAAAACACAATTTAACCCCCCCCCCCCCCCCCCCCCTCTTTCTTGTGTTTTCCTCACACCTTCAGAGGGGTTAGTGGTGGATATAGTGACTCATCTTGACCTTCCAAGTCATATAGCCAATTATCATGGTTATGTATATCAGTCCTCTCATGATTAGGTAGATTAATGTGGTGTACCAATTCATTGTTAATCAACATCTCATACTCGCTGGATCCTTTGTTTCTTATAAAGTCACGGTTAAAGCAAAACACGATGTTCATTGGTCCGATACCACCTAGAGGGTTTAAGTGGGACAATGGATTTCTCTGAACTATAGCCATAAAAATCATAGTAATAAGGCCTCATATTAGAATGATTATGTGGGTATAAAGGGTGTTTATATCTAGGATGCAAGCATAAAGGTCACAACATTGATTAGCCTAGATTGAAAAACACAGAACATGATAAACAAATCTTCTTTGGACACGGTAGTAATGTTGTCACATTTTCTGAAAATGGTATAGGCTAGGACAATATAGAAGTATCTGACGGATGGGTTGTTGATGCAATTAGCATACATAAAATTAGGTTCAGGATTTACTTCCCTAGAAATTCTACCCCAGAATTCATCAAGCTTATATTGCAGGAACCTATCATCAAGAACTACGGTGTGGACATCAGGGCCGTTAGGGAACCTTAAAAGGTCGGATATCTCATAGTGGCTATAGCGGTAGGTGTATATGAATAGCCTAAAGGTGATTAAACTTATTCCTTGGGTTAGATCATAAGTGAAGGAACTGAGGAACTCCTGAGTGAGTTTATGGTAGGTTGAGAACCTAGAAGTAGAAAAATGGTCTCAACCAATTTGGTTGAACATAAATCTGAAACTCTCTCTGATACCTAAAGTTGACATAGTCAGGCCATTGGGGTACTTAGTTAGTGACATCTTTCTCTGAAACAAGACCTTGTAACGCCTCCTCTGAGGGTTATTTCAAAAGATAACTTACATGTTGTCAATGTTTTGCATCTCTAATAAGTTAATAGATAAAGTTATCTTGGGGAATGAATGTAACCTAAAAGGAGACATGCGTTAAGTTAGTATTTATCAATAAATTTGAATATACCTATTTATTATATTGGGGAAAATAGTAATAAGACGACTAAATTATGGGTTACCTCCAACGCAGCGCTTCATAAAAGGTTGGTAGCTCGACAAATATAAATAATTTTATGAAGTAGTGGGCATCTCTTATAGTTTTAAACTAGCATAGTAATCCATATTTTTGACACAATGACTGTGTTTAAGTCTCCTCTCTCATGACCCTTCTTAGTTCGTTCCTTATCAATCTGGGCATTCTCAAAGGCGTTTAACGTTAGTTCCTATAATTCATGTATGTCTAAGATTCGTTTTTTTATTGCGGATGCATAGTCCATGTTTAGGGCTTTTATGGACCAATAAGTTTTATTCTCTTGCTCAACCGGTAGATGGAAAGATTTACAATAAACTAACTTAAATTGTGTAGTTCCTATGGGATTTTTGTAGGCCGTTCTATAGGCCCATAAATCCTCTAGAAGTTTTGATGACCAATCCTTCCTAGATATATCAACTATTTTTTCTAATATTTTCTTGATTTCCCTATTGGAAATTTCGACTTGGCCACTTTTTTTGTGGATAGTAAGGAGTTGCTATTTGGTGTCGATCTCTATATTTAAGCAATATTCTTTCAATGATTCGGGATATGAAGTTAGACCCACTGTCACTAATGACGAGCCTCGGGATACCAAATATAGGGAAGATAATATTCTTGAACATCTTAATAAAGACTCGTGTGTCACTTGTAGGTGAAGCTATAGCCTCAATCCATTTGGACGACTAATCTACTACAATGAGTGTAAATTTGTTTTCGAAAGAGGATGGGAAGGGACCTATGAAATCAATAACCCATACGTTGAAGACTTCAACTTCTAAGATGTTTTTCAATGGCATCTTGCCGTGTCTAGTGATGTTTCCAGTGTGTTGGCACCAATCTCATTATTAACTATAGTGTGAAAATATTTTCATAGTCGAGGCCAATAGAGGCCATATTGAAGTATTTCTTCACATGTCTTGGATGTACTTGCATGCCCATTATAGGGAGCAGCATGATAGTGGGTTATGATGTTATCGATCTCTTCTTTAGGGATACATCAACGAAAGATAACATCGGCACCTCTTTTGAATAGGAGGGGCTCATCCTAATAATATTGTTTTAGGTCATGGAAAAACTTCTTCTTCTTTTGGTATGTTAATTTAGGTGGAACTACTTCGGCCGCTAGGTAGTTGACAAAGTTAGCATACCAAAGGTTTATGGATTGAGCTAGTGCCGTTTCCATGCTTTCATCATTTGAATTTATGAAAATATCTTCCTCAGAAGAGTCATCATAATGAGATCATTCAGGTGTGTCATTTCTTAATCGGACGACAAGTGTATCATATGGGAAATCATCATTGATTGGAACTTGTTCGGATTTTTCATTATCAAGTCTGGAGAGGTGATATTCCACAACAATTTATTTTCCTTTCTTATCTTTGATTTTTAAATCAAATTATTGTAGTAGTAAAATTCATTTAAATAACCTCGATTTAGCATCTTTCTTACTTAATAAATACATAATAGCTCCATGGTCTGTATAGAGGATTACTTAATCTCCTACTAAGTAAGCGAAATTTATCTATCGCAAACACTACGGCTGAAATATATTTCTTTATGGTGGCATAATTCCTTTGTGCCGCATCTAAGGTTTTACTTGCGTAGTAAATGGCATGAAGCTTTTTATCTTTTTGTTGTCCCAATACAACACCTACGGGGTAGTCGCTTGCATCACACATGATTTCAAAAGGTTTATTCCAATCGGGAGGTTGCATGATGGGTGCGGAAATCAAAGCCTCTTTGAGTAGTTGAAATGCTTCCAAACACTTATCATCAAAGATGAATTTTGCATCTTTCACCAACAGAACGGTTAGGGGTTTAGTTTTTTAGAAAAATCATTGCAAAATACCCTTTTTGGTCCTGTATCTTAACGTCAAGGTTCATTTTTGTCCCTTAACTTTAAAAAAGTTCATGTTGGTCCTTTAACTCTTCAAACGAATTCATTTTAGTCCTTTTTATCTAATTAGAGACTGAAAAAGTCAGAAACCGGTCACTAAATTCGTCGCTAATTAGACAAAAAGGACTAAAATGAAACATTTTGAAGAGTTAAGGGACCAATATGAACCTTTTTTAAGTTAAGGGGCCAAAATGAACCTTAACGTTAACATATGGTACCAAAAAGGGTATTTTGCAAAAATTATTTAATGAAACGTCCGTAAAAACCAGAGTGTCCTAAGAAACTTCGTATCTCTCTAATGGTTTTGGGTGGTTAAAGGTTTTCAATTACCTTTATTTTGGATTTATCCACTTTGATTCCCTTGTCGAGCACTGTATGTCCGTGTACTATTCCTTCTCGAACCATGAAATGACACTTTTTCCCAATTAAGACTTTTCATGGTTTGGGCTACTGGAGGAAGAGAAGCGTATGAATCAACTGTAGGAGGAATTACAGTGAGAGGAACAACATGGAGGGATTGTAGGAATTCCTCTTGAACTAGTTCTATCATAACTTGTTGTGATCGGTGGGAACGAGAACTGACTGTTTTTTAATGCTGGTTCGCGTTTGCGTTTGTTTTCGCAAAGTGTCGCGGTAAGCAAGAGTCGCCACCGTCTTTTATTTTATCCAACAAGGGAAAGGACAAAAGCACAGAAAAAATTCCTTTTTGAGATTGTTTCTCGGGTTCGGGAGGTAGATTATAGAAAGGGAAGGTTTTAGCACCCTTTCTATCCGTGGTTATCCACGGGCTCTTAGGTACTTGCTCACTATGTTTTCAAAAAGGTTTACTTTTCTTTGTGATTGTGGGTTTTGAAAAAGTTTTGTTTTTGAAGAAATTGTAAGTGCGAAAAGTTTTGTTTTGTTTTAAAAGGAGCAAGTACTTAAGAACCTCTACCTACTCAAAAAGGAATTAAATTGTGCAAATGTCCTTTAGACAGTACTATCCCACTATTGAAGAGTAGGTAGCACCATCGTTGGAGTTTTCGGGTCAATTCGATTTTAAGGGACTTGTGGTCACTAAAGCAACTTTAGGATGCTTTAGTGGTAATCCTAATGTCTTAGATCATTTTTCCGAGGCAACCGTTTCGAGGCAACTTATGATCTTGGGACAAAAGGACGACCTCTAAGACATCCTATACTTAATGACCACATTTGAGGCAACCAAATTAGGTGTACCCTAGGAGTGGCATGTGCAAGTGTGTCAATTTTCAGTTTATATTATCTTTGTATTTTTAGGTGTTCTACCATTTGTTTTTAGATCTTGTCATACAATCCTAGTTAGCATACATCTAAGCAGTTAATATATATACAGGAATTTAAAGTGTAGAAATTGTAAATCCTACGCTATTACAAGGCTTCGGGGAGGGGGATTATTTACATGTCGAAAAATTGGGGGAATAATAAGCAGTAAAGCAAAAGTCTTAATTTAAGCTACCACAAACCATTAATCAGTCACAATAAGAGCTCTTTTTTTTGTTGTTTTATTTTATTTTGGGAAAATTCTAAATATTCAGTTAAGTCAAATTTAATTAATTAAAAATACTGATTAAAATTTACTCTAAGACAAACCTAATATTTTTTTGTATTTTTTTGTTTATGAAAAGGATTGAATTTAAATAAATCCTAAATCTATTGATTTTAAAAATTGAAGAAAATAAGTTAAAATGATTAATTAAATTAAATCCTAATTCTAAGTTATTTATTTTTTATGATTTTTATGTTAATTAAAAAAACCTAAAAGGAATAAACAAAAACAAAATAAACAGAGTACAAATGAGCCAGGCAGCAAAACAAGATAAAAAGAAATATAATTCTGGAGGTCTGGGTCGAAAGAGGTGCAGGCTGTCTTTCGACCCAGTGAAGAGTCTGGATCGAAGGTGCATGAGGGGCTGCACTCTGAGGGTGTTTGATCTGGACATGTCATCCTTCGATCTGGAAATCCTGGGTCCAATTCGAAACTTAAACTGCTGAGCTTCGGAACTCTGAACAGGAATCTGAGAATATGGTTCCTACAAAACGAAACACATATTAAAGGTCCAGGGGGGATTTTACCCCCTGGTTCGAATCTCCCCCTTATTCGCACCTTCTGAATCTGGGTCTGGGTTTGTTTTATCCTGGGATTCGAAGAAGAAACACAGATTGTGCCCAAGCAAAGGCACAACCTCAACTCTGCGCTGTAACTAATATTTAGCATATTAAATCATTCACAACACAACAGTAATAATATGAATATGCAATCAAAATGAATTTAAAAATGAGTTTGAGATTAGATTTTTCTTTTACCAAACATAAGTGATTCGATCTGTAGTTGTGAGGGTGGAGGTGTTCGCTGGGTGGCAGCTTTGGCTTGGAAAATTTTGGGCATCGTCTCTCAAAGTTCTCTATTTTTCTATATCTATTTTTCGTGTGTCTTTGCAGCATTTGTGATCTCTTTATATAGAGGGGGTGGAGGGGATAAGAAGACAAAGGTTTAAATGACCTTGATTATGTGTTTTGACAGCCATGAATGAGGATTTGTAACGTTAATCATGTGTTTGAAAGCCATGAATAAGAGTTTGTAACGTTGGCTAAACACATGGGATCCTGTCCCTTTTTGAATTTTGAATGATATGCAGCTGGCCTTCGAATGCTCCCTTTCAAATGGGCTGATGGTCTCCTTCGAATGCTCCCTTTCGAATGGGCTGATGGCCTCCTTCGAATGCTCTTCGAAAGCTTCTTCGAATGTACCCTTTGAATGCTTATTCGAATGGACCTTTTTGGAATTCCAATCGAATGACACCGTTATAATGCCAATCGAAGTACTTGTCCATAATGTCAATCGAAAGGCTTGTCCAGAATGCCAATCGAAAGGCTCCTTCAGAATACCAATCGAAGGGCTCCTTCAAAATACCAATTGAAATGGTCCTTCAGAATGCCAATCGAAATGCTCCTTCAGAATGCCAACCGAAGGGTCTTTCAGGATGCCAATCGAAATGCTCCTTCAGAATGCCAATCGAAGGGTCTTTCAGGATGCCAATCGAAATGTACTTAAAGCATCACTCAAAAATTTTCCTTTTCCTTAGGCAAGAGTTTGTGACCAACCATGCAAGGGGAGGACTTTGGGAAACATGAGAGGGCAAATTTTGGGGTACAACAGTTGCCCTTGTTCAATCTTCTTAAACCTGAGGATGTAGATTGGCTTGCGGGCCTTTCGTGATCCGAAGGTGGAAGAGGATTGAACACTAGAGTGCCCAGAAATTTGCACTCGCATGTCAGGAATGGGCTTACAGATGCCATTTAGAGGTTGTTGGTAGGTGGTCCTATCCTTGTTAACGAGTTTGTCTCTATTTACGGGGTGTCTCTATTAACGAGTTTGGCCACCGAAAAATCTTTATGAATTGATTTAACTGACTTTGTCTCCATTGACTGGCTTCGCCTCAGAAAAAACTTTAGGAATCGATTTAACTGATCTTGTCTCCATTGACTGTTTCACCTCAGAAAAATCTTTAGGAATCGATTTAACTGATCTTGTCTCCATTGACTGTTTCACCTCAGAAAAATATTTAGGAATCGATTTAACTGAATCAGACAAGGTCTTGGAATATCTTCAACTGGATCGGCATCAGAAAAATCTTTAGGAATCGATTCAACTGAACCAGAGGAGATCTTGGAATAACTTCAACTGGATCGGCATCATAAAAATCTTTCGGAATCGATTTAACTGAACCAGAGGAGGTCTTGGAATAACTTCAACTGGATCGGCATCAGAAAAATCTTTAGGAATCGATTTAACTAAACCAGAGGAGGTCTTGAAATAACTTCAACTGGATCGACATCATAAAAATCTTTAGGAATCGATATAACTGAACCAGAGGAAGTCTTGAAATAACTTCAACTGGATCCGCATCAGAAAAATCTTTAGGAATCGATTTAACTGAACCAGAGGAGGTCTTGGAATAACTTCAACTGGATCGGCATCAGAAAAATATTTAGGAATCGATTTAACTGAACCAGAGGAGGTCTTGAAATAACTTCAACTGGATCAGCATCAGTAAAATCTTTAGAAATCGATTTAACTGAACCAGAGGAGGTCTTGGAATAGCTTTAACTGGATCGGCATCAGAAAAATCTTTAGGAATCGATTTAACTGAACCAGAGGAGGTCTTGGAATATAGTTGAGAACTTAACTGGATCTTTCCTGAAAGGTAAAAGGTCAGTCATATGCAATGCATGATATGGATCAAGCAATGATGTTCTCAACATAAATGAGACTGTATGGTATAATGCGTATATGCATGTATCATGATGTATGGAAATGTGATGTTTTAGCTTGGGAAAATAAATCCCGGAGCTGCTGGAGAATAAAGTTGAGTTCTTAGTTTCCACTAGGGATGACGAACGAAGGTGATTGCAAGGATAAACTTGTTAGGAGAAAAGAACTTCGTTGGGGGATAAACATGATGAAGAGATTACTCCGAGGGGAAATACTATGTGGGGGCAGAGATACCTTGCTGAGATTTTAATGATAAACTCCGCTGGGGATTCCGTTGATAAGCTCTGTTGGGGATTCTAATGATGAACTCCACTGGGGATTGAATACCATTGCTGGTGATATTGAATCTGTTGAAGATAGAAGTCCTGCTTGGGGAATTAAAGAACTTTGTTGGGGATGATCTTTCAGTTGCAACTTGCTGAGGATAACCCAGTTAGACTCTTGTGAGGATAACCTTCTGAAATTGGTTGGGGAGATTTATTTGTGCCCTGCAGAGGATAAGCTTCCAGAATCTGCTGGGGAAGACGATTCAACTCTGTCGGGGAAGCTTTTTTAGACTGCGCTAGGGAAATAGCTCCACTGGGGGTGTCTTGCATTCTATCGGGGAACATTCTTATATTCTGTTGAGGAATATTAAGACTGTCAAGGATACTCTTACGCTTGCTAGGGAATATCCTTATACTCCGCTGGGGAAAATCTTTATACTTCGCTGGGGAAAATTAAGATCTTGTGGGGATACTCGACCTTTTCAGGGCTGATGGTAGACCAACTCTGCTTGGGGGGAGTATTGGCGACTCGTCCATAGTTGCAAGTTTTAGCTGAGAGAGCTATCATTACTGTCTTATCCTGCGGGGAGTGAAGGTATCTCACCCATATTCTTCAGCTGAATATATACCTTGGTACCTGGTGGACAGAGCAACTAGACCGCTCAAACAATTCTTATTGCCCCTACTTCTGATATCACCCGTAATTTGTCTTTTGTTTGGCATGTAAATATTTATGAGCAGCAATTAATGTCAAATGCATATATCAAAAATGAACATTGGACGTTCTTTGCAAAACAAAACAGATAAAGGAAAAACAATTTGAATTTTGTTTGAAAATGAATTTATATTGACTTTGAAGTTTGGCCTGTAAATAGGCGTTTTGTACAAGAGGATGACGTCCTAGTAAGAGAACGTCGCCGAACAAATAGAATATATACAATTTGTGAAAAGAAAACAGCTATGTGAATAATCCCACTGGGTTTCAGCTCTGTTATTGCCTTTATATCTTCAAGAATCTCATCACTTTGCTACTTAGTTGAAGATGAAGGTTATTGCCTGGTGTCGTCCGAGCCTGATAGTTGATACCGAAGTCCGGATGCGAGGTGATCCAATGAGACATAGTGTTACGCTTTAATCCCTAACTTTTTCCTGGACCACCCTTTCGGGTTTTCAGTCCACCGGGATACCCATTTTTGCCCAAGCCGCCTGTTCAGGTTTTCGACTTGCCGGGTGTACAGATTTTTTTATTTTCATCCCTTATTTTTGCCTGAACCCTTTTTGTTCGCCAGGAAGCCCTTATTTTTGCCTAGGCCAGTCAACCTAGCGGGTCTTTGATTATGCGAAGTATCTTTTTACTATGTCTGCATTGACGGGGTGAAGAAGGTCGTCACCATCCATGGTGGTTAGAATCATCGCTCCTCCTGAGAATATGTTTTTAACCACAAATGGCCCTTCGTAAGTAGGGGTCCATTTTCCCCTGGGATCACCATGAGGTAGAATAATGTGCTTGATTACCAGGTCCCCAACTTGATACTCTTGTCGTCTGACTTTCTTGTTAAATGCCTTGATCATTCGTTTTTGGTACGTCTGACCATGACAAATAACAGTAAGCCTCTTTTCGTTGATTAGATTCAATTGATCAAGCCGGGTCTGGATCCAGTCGTCTTCACTCAAACCTGCATCCTTCATGATCCGAAGAGAGGGTATCTGAACTTCAATGGGCAAGACTGCCTCCATGCCATAAACCAAGGAATAAGGTGTTGCCCTTGTTGACGTCCGTGCTGAGGTACGGTACCCATGAAGAGAAAATGGTAACATCTCGTTCCAGTCTTTGTATGTCACTGTCATCTTCTGCACAATCTTCTTAATGTTCTTATTAGCTGCTTCTACAGCCCCATTCATCTTCGTCCAGTAGGGAGAAGAGTTATGATGTTGTATCTTGAATTGTTCGCAGAGCTCAATGATCATCTTGTTGTTAAGATTGGTACCATTGTCCGTAATGATCCTCTCTGGTACACCGTATCGACAAATCAGGTTGTATCGAATGAACCGTGCCACGACGTTCTTGGTTACGGTAGCAAAGGAAGCTGCTTCAACCCACTTTGTGAAGTAATCTATCGCTACCAGGATGAAATGATGCCCGTTGGATGCCTTAGGTCTGATCTCGCCGATCATATCAATGCCCCACATTGCAAAAGGCGAAGGTGCTGTCAAAACATTTAGAGGAACTGGAGGAATATGCACCTTATCGGCATAGACCTGGAATTTGTGACATGCCCGAAAATGCTGATAACAGTCGGCTTCCATTGTGGACCAGTAATATCCTTCCCGAAGGATTTTCTTTGCCATGGTATGTCCACTGGAATGAGTTCCGAAAGTACCTTCATGCAGCTCTACCATGATCCTTTCTGCTTCAATTTTATCCACGCAACGCAGTAAGGTTGAATCATGGTTACATTTGTAAAGAATACCATTGCTGATGAAGAACTTTGCCGCGAACCTTCTCAGAAACTTTTTGTCATTAACAGATGCACCCTCGGGGTACTCTTGAGTTTCAAGGTACCTCTTTACTTCATGATACCAAGGCTTTTCTGTTACCTCTTTGGTCTCAACATTACAGCAATGTGCAGGTTCATTCAATTTCCAAATAATGATTTGGGGAGCCTCGTTGTCCCACTTGATTTTGAACATAGAAGACATCATAGCTAACGCGTCCGCCAACTCGTTCTCCTCTCTTGGGAAGTGTTCAAAGGTTATCTCCTCGAAATGGGGAAGCAACGTCAATACGTACTCCTTGTAAGGAATACGATTTGGGTATTTCGTATCCCACTCTCCTTTGATCTGACTGATCACGAGAGCGGAATCTCCGAAGACACTCAGAAACTTAATCTTTAGGTCAATTGCAGCTCGAAGACCCATAATGCATGCTTCATACTCCGCCATGTTGTTGATGTAGTTGAAACACAGTCGGGCGGTAAACGGTGTATGAGAGCCTTTAGGAGATATGATTACAGCGCCAATGCCATTACCCAAAGCGTTTGAAGCTCCATCAAAGTGCATAGACCATCGAGATCCTTCCTCAGGTCCTTCATCTGGTCCAGGTGTTTCACAATCAGTTATGAACATGATATCCTCGTCTGGAAATTCAAAGTTCATAGACTGGTAATCCTCCACTGCCTGATGTGCCAAATGGTCTGCCAATACACTTCCCTTGATTGCTTTTTGAGTCGTGTACTTGATGTTATATTCAGTCAAGATCATCTGCCATCTTGCTATTCTTCCGGACAAGGCAGGCTTTTTGAAGATATACTTGATTGGATCCATTTTTGAAATCAACAGAGTAGTGTGAGTCAACATATACTGTCTCAGCCGACGAGCAGCCCATGCCAAAGCGCGGCAAGTTTTCTCGAGCAGTGAGTATCGGGTCTTACAGTCGGTAAACTTTTTGCTAAGGTAATAAATAGCATGCTCTTTTCGGCCAGACTCGTCATGCTGCCCCAGCACACACCCCATTGAGTTGTCAAGTACTGTCAAGTATAAGATTAGAGGTCTCCCTTCTACTGGTGGCATAAGAATAGGTGGCTCCTAGAGGTACTCTTTGATTCTTTCGAAAGAAGCCTGGCATTCATCGTTCCAACGTACCACTTGATCTTTCTTCAGCAGTTTGAAGATTGGCTCACAAGTAGCATTTAGGTGCGAGATAAATCGGGAAATGTAGTTCAGACGTCCTAGAAAACCTCTGACCTCTTTCTCTGTCTTGGGAGCTGGCATCTCTTGTATGGCTTTCACCTTGGCAGGGTCCACTTGAATACCTTTGTCGCTCATGACGAAACCTAGCAGTTTTCCAGACCTCACCCCGAAGGTGCATTTGTTTGGGTTCAATCTCAGCTTGTATAACTTCAACCTTTCAAACAGTTTCTGTAGATGGTCAAGGTGTTCCTCCTTAGTTTGGGACCTCACAATCATATCGTCGACGTATACTTAAATCTCATGATGGATCATATCATGAAATAAAGCAACCATGGCACGCTGATACGTTGCCCCAGCATTTTTCAACCCAAAAGGTATGACCTTGTAACAAAAGGTACCCCACTGAGTAACAAAAGTGGTATTCTCCATGTCTTCAGGAGCCATCTTGATTTGATTATAACCGGAGAAACCATCCATGAAGGAGAATACCTTGTGCTGAGCAGTATTGTCAACCAGAACGTCGATGTGAGGCAGAGGGAAGTCATCCTTAGGGCTTGCCCTGTTCAAATCTCTGTAATCAACACACATTCTGACCTTACCATCTTTCTTCGGCACTGGAACCACATTGGCAACCCATTGAGGGTAAGAAGTTACTGCTAGAAAACCGGTGTCAAATTGTTTCATAACCTCAGCCTTGATTTTCTCGGACATCTCTGGGCGCATACGACAAACTTTCTGTTTTACGGGAGGACATTCTTCCTTGGTAGGCGGGCGATGAACCACAATTTCGGTATCCAACCCATGCATATCTTCGTAAGACTAGGAAAAGATTTCCACGTAGTCATGCAACATCTGAATCAACCGTTGTTTCACACTAAGCTCCAGATTTGCACCAATCTTGACTTCCTTCTTGTCTGTTTCGGTACCCAAATTTACTGTTTCCACTGGCTCTTCATGTGGCTGAATGGCCCTCTCTTCTTGGAGTAGTAGTCTTGCAAGCTCACCAGGCACTTAGTAATCACCTTCACCTTCGTCTTCGGCTAAGTTGATCGGATTTTTGAAGTCATAACTGGCAGTAGCAGAGTCGTTACCAGTGAGATCCAGAGTGGATTGGGACATGTATATGGGAGTGTGTTTAAAATAGTTGTTTTGCAATATGTAATAAAGAAAGACAAGGAGCACAAAATTTGAAATGCAAAAACGTCCAATGCTTTTATTAATGGTATATGAAAATGGCATACAAAAGCCCTCACAAATGAAGCCACGGTGCCTCAGGTAAGACACCGGGCCATAAAGTTTCAAAACATTGTCTGTTACAAATTCGAAACAAAGAGCTCATTACTGAGTGATAACTGAAACGGGCATAGAATCCTTTGCTGTCCAGTTGTTTAATCCACCGCCGGTCGTAGGGTAGATCCAATTGTCGATATCAAACTCTTCATCATCATCATCCCTAATAGCATTTACCCCATGTTTGGGCATGGGAGCACTCACAACATTAGGCCTCTCGGGTGCCTCAAACTCAATATCCTTTGCATCAATTAAGTCCTGCACCTTGTTCTTTAGGCTCCAACAATCATCTGTATGATGCCCTGGGCTATCAGAGTGAAAGGCGCAACGGGCATTAGGGTTATACTTCGGTGATGCAGTATTTTGATTCTTTGGAGCTTCTCTTAGAGTCACCAGGTTAGTCTTCAGAACTGCGGCAACATCTGAGACAGAGTCATGCTGAGACGAGTAAATTTCCTTCGAGGTCTCTCGTCCCTTTGTTGGTTGTGATGCTGAGGAGCACCAGCAGGTTTTGAGATAACAACCGCATTGACAGCTTGGCGGTGTTCAGATCTGCTTTGTCTTCTTGAACTGTAGGCAGCACTGGACTCTTTCTTAAACGGTCTCCTCCCGGTGCTCGATGAGGCACCCTTCTGTATTTTTCCAGCCTTAATTCCAGCTTCAATCCTCTCACCAGTCAAGATAAGGTCTGTAAACCCGACTGAAGAGCTTATAATCAAATTGTTAAAGAATGGACCGGATAGAGTCCCCAAAAACATATCAACAAGTTCATGATCAGCTAAAGGTGGTTGCACCCTTCCGGCAAGGTCTCTCCATTTTTGAGCATACTCTTTAAATCCTTCGCCCGTCCCTATTGACATACCCTGGAGTTGGGTACGCGTAGGAGCGAGGTCGGAATTATACTAATAATGCTTAAAGAATGCAACAGCCAAATCCTCCCAGCTGCGGATACTGGCTCCGTCCAACTGATAGAACCACTCAAGATGAGTTCCTGAGATACTATCCTGAAAGAAATGAATCCATAAGTTCTTATCAGTAGTTTAAGGTTGGATCTTCCTTACATATGACCGGAGGTGCAACTTTGGACAAGAAGCTCCGTCATATTTGGCAAAGGCAGGTGCCTTGAACTTATGGGGAATTACCACCCCAGATGATAAACCCAAATCTCCGAATTCCAAATCGGGCACCTTCTGTACTTCCATAGCGTTCAAACGGTCTTCCAACTGCTTATACTTATCCTCAGCAGGAGGATACTGTTCTTCATCATAGTTCGTCTCGTTGTCGGAGACTTCAGGGCTAAGAGCCCTCCTTTCTTGTGGACTGTCTTTCTCTCTAGACGGGGTGGCCAGATCAATTTCATTCTGCAGCCCGTTTCCAAACCTGTGTCCAGTGTTGAACAGGACGGTCCTCTTCTTCTTCTTCTTCTTCTTCTCTTTCAGAATCAAGGTCTTCAGGTCCTGCTGACCCTTAGCTAGATTCATGACCAACTCTTGAAATTGGGAATTCTGGGTCTGGAGGGCCTTGATAGCTTGCTCAGTGGAAGTTTTAGCAGACATGATGATTGCTGAAATAAACAATGAAGAAGATAAGAGTCCTGTAAAAGGGTACCTGTTATGCATATGATGAATGGTATGTTATTTTTGTAATGCATTCAAGGGTTCAAAAATTCAAATTTATTGTAGACAAAAAGAACACACGTCATACTAAGAAGAAATTTGTTAGTACATAAGTGCCCCATGGGCGAAATATTACAAAATTCTTAATGTAGAAAGACATTGCGCATCCTCTTTGGAGCGATGTAAGTGTTGAGGGTCTCCTCCTCGTGAAGTCGGTGGGTAAGCTCCAAAATCTTCTTTTCACTGGCATAGAAGCTGGCTTCAAAAGTATTCTGCTCTTCCTTGAGTTGGATCCAACTCTTTTGCATTTCCTCCCATGATGTTGGCATGTCAGGATGTAGGATGGCGTATGGAACCTCTCCTTCCATAACAGGCTCTTTGATCAAGGGGAGAATGTGAGGATATGGCATCATAAGATTCTGGGAGCGGGTTCGTACCCACTTGAGGTAAGGCTCAAGGGGGATGGAATTCTTGTGCCCCAGTGTCTTACTATCCATTTTGTTAGGCATCCTACAATCTCTGATGAACCTTTGTCGAAGTCCTTGCGTATCGTTGTCGAAGTCAAAAACTAAGTCAGGAATCAGCATGTCATGAGGGCCATCCCTCCGAGCATATCCAAATTGTCTCAAAGCTAGACAGGGGTTGTAGGTAATGCCTCCCCTAATTCCAAGTAATGGAACATTAGGAAATTCTCCATAACGATCAATGATGGTGACATTTTCTCTTGACCGAGAACACCAATGTACATCAGAATGTGTGAGGGTCATCAATCGTTGTGACCACCTTAAACCCTGCTCATTCTTCAAAACTAATTGTGGAAGGTGAGAAATAAACCACCTTGCTAGGAGAGGAGTACAACACATGAGAACACCTCTTTTCCTCATTGTTCGTGTGTAAAATGAGTGGAGGATGTCCCCAAGCAATGTAGGTATAGGATTCCTGGATACGAAAATCTTGACAGCATTCACATCTATAAGTTGATCAGGATTTGGGAACAAAACCAACCCATAGATAAGGAGTGCCACAATCTCTTCAAAGGCTTGTAGATCAAGATAATTCCAGCATTCTCGTTCCTTCTCAAATAGAAACTTTGCCAAGAATCCTTTGATACCACTTTTGGTTTCCCAATGCCCCTTGATGTCGGATGGTTGTAAGCGTAATGCTTGAGCAATATCTTCAAGTTTTGGTTCCTTTTCCGTACCGTTGTAGGGTAGTTGACTAAGAATAGGAATTCTCAGGAGTTGAGAAAATTCCTCCAAAGTAGGCACCAATTGATAATCAGGGAATGTGAAATAGTGGTGTAGGGGGTCAAAGAACTGGAAGAGAACTTTCATCATGTCTTCTTCAATGTTGGTGTTGACCAAGCTGAGGAGTCTACCATGTTTTTCACTGAAGAGAGAATTCTCGGGAATCCTGGATGTAAGCTCTTTGAGTTGAAGAGGGACCCTTACAAGGTTGATTTGAATTGTTTTCCTGCGGAGAGACTCCATATCCTGCAAAACAAGAACAAAGATGAAGATCTAAACCCTTGAAATGGTTAACAGATGCATATGATGCTTTATGATGTATGCAAAAAGGGTATTTTGCAAAAATTATTTAATGAAATGTCCGTAAAACCAAGAGTGTCCTAAGAAACTTCGTATCTCTCTAATGGTTTTGGGTGGTTAAAGGTTTTCAATTACCTTTATTTTGGCTTTATCCACTTTGATTCCCTTGTCGAGCACTATATGTCCGTGTACTATTCCTTCTCGAACCATGAAATGACACTTATTCCCAATTAAGACTTTTCATGGTTGGGGCTATTGGAGGAAGAGAGGCGTATGAATCAACTGTAGGAGGAATTACAGCGAGAGGAACAACATGGAGGGATTGCAGGAATTCCTCTTGAACTAGTTCTATCATAACTTGATGTGATCGGTGGGAACGAGAACTGACTATTTTTTAATGCTGGTTCGCGTTTGCATTTGTTTTCGCAAAGTGTCGCGGTAAGCAACAGTCGCCACCGTCTTTTATTTTATCCAACAAGGGAAAGGACAAAATAACAAAAAAATTTCCTTTTTGAGATTGTTTCTCGGGTTCGGGAGGTAGATTATAGAAAGGGAAGGTGTTAGCACCCTTTCTATCCGTGGTTATCCACGGGCTCTTAGGTACTTGCTCACTATGTTTTCAAAAAGGTTTTCTTTTCTTTGTGATTGTGGGTTTTGAAAAAAAGTTTTGTTTTTGAAGAAAGTGTAAGTGCGAAAAGTTTTGTTTTGTTTTAAAAGGAGCAAGTACTTAAGAACCTCTACCTACTCAAAAAGGAATTAAATTGTGCAAATGTCCTTTAGACAGTACTATCCCACTATTGAAGAGTAGGTAGCACCGTCATTGGAGTTTTCGGGTCAATTCGATTTTAAGGGGCTTGTGGTCACTAAAGCAACGTTAGGACGCTTTAGTGGTAATCCTAATGTATTAGATCATTTTTCCGAGGCAACTTATGATCTTGGGACAAAAGGACGACCTCTAAGACATCCTATACTTAATGACCACATTAGAGGCAACCAAATGAGGTGTACCCTAGGAGTGGCATGTGCAAGTGTGTCAATTTTCAGTTTACATTATCTTTGTATTTTTAGGTGTTCTACCATTTGTTTTTAGATCTTGTCATACAATCCTAGTTAGCATACATCTAAGCAGTTAAATATATACAGGAATTTAAAGTGCAGAAATTGTAAATCTTACGCTATTACAAGGCTTCGGGGAGGGGGATTATTTACATGTCCAAAAACTGGGGGAATAATAAGCAGTAAAGCAAAAGTCTTAATTTAAGCTACCACAAACCATTAATTAATCACAATAAAATAAACGCGCGTGAATCTAAAAAAAATCCTAAGAATAAGAGCTCTTTTTTTTGTTGTTTTATTTTATTTTGGGAAAATTCTAAATTTTCAGTTAAGTCAAATTTAATTAATTAAAAATACTGATTAAAATTTACTCTAAGATAAACCTAATATTTTTTTGTATTTTTTTGTTTATGAAAAGGATTGAATTTAAATAAATCCTAAATCTATTGATTTTAAAAATTGAAGAAAATAAGTTAAAATGATTAATTAAATTAAATTCTAATTCTAAGTTATTTATTTTTTATGATTTTTATGTTAATTAAAAAAAACTAAAAGGAATAAACAAAAACAAAATAAACAGAGTACAAATGAGCCAGGCAGCAAAACAAGATAAAAAGAAATATAATTCTGGAGGTCTGGGTCGAAAGAGGTGCAGGCTGTCTTTCGACCCAGTGAAGAGTCTGGATCGAAGGTGCATGAGGGGCTGCACTCTGAGGGTGTTTGATCTGGACATGTCATCCTTCGATCTGGAAATCCTGGGTCCAATTCGAAACTTAAACTGCTAAGCTTCGGAACTCTGAACAGGAATCTGAGAATATGGTTCCTGCAAAACGAAACACATATTAAAGGTCCAGGGGGGATTTTACCCCCCTGGTTCGAATCTCCCCCTTATTCGCACCTTCTGAATCTGGGTCTGGGTTTGTTTTATCATGGGATTCGAAGAAGAAACTCAGATTGTGCCCAAGCAAAGGCACAACCTCAACTCTGCGCTGTAACTTATATTTAGCATATTAAATCATTCACAAACAGCAGTAATAATATGAATATGCAATCAAAATGAATTTAAAAATGAGTTTGAGATTAGATTTTTCTTTTACCAAACAGAAGTGCTTCGATCTGTAGTTCTGAGGGTGGAGGTGTTCGATGGGTGGCAGCTTTGGCTTGGAAAATTCTGGGCAGCGTCTCTCCAAGTTCTCTATTTTTATGTATCTATTTTTCGTGTGTCTTTGCAGCATTTGTGATCTCTTTATATAGAGGGGTGGAGGGGACAGGAAGACAAAGCTTTAAATGACCTTGATTATGTGTTTTGACAGCCATGAAGGAGGATTTGTAACGTTAATCATGTGTTTGAAAGCCATGAATAAGAGTTTGTAATGTTGGCTAAACACATGGGATCCTGTCCCTTTTTGAATTTTGAATGACATGCAGCTGGCCTTCGAATGCTCCCTTTCGAATGGGCTGATGGTCTCCTTCGAATGCTCCCTTTCGAATGGGCTGATGGCCTCCTTCGAATGCTCTTCGAAAGCTTCTTCGAATGGACCCTTTGAATGCTTCTTCAAATGGACCTTTTTGGAATTCTAATCGAATGACGCCGTTATAATGCCAATCGAAGTACTTGTCCATAATGCCAATCGAAAGGCTTGTCCAAAATGCCAATCGAAAGGCTCCTTCAGAATACCAATCGAAGGGCTCCTTCAAAATACCAATTGAAATGGTCCTTCAGAATGCCAATCGAAATGCTCCTTCAGAATGCCAATTGAAGGGTCTTTCAGGATGCCAATCGAAATGCTCCTTCAAAATGCCAATCGAAGGGTCTTTCAGGATGCCAATTGAAATGTACTTAAAGCATCACTCAAAAAATTTCCTTTTCCTTAGGCAAGAGTTTGTGACCAACCATGCAAGGGGAATACTTTGGGAAACATGAGAGGGCAAATTTTGGGGTACAACACTTGCCATTTTGAGTTTTGACTGGTTTTGAGATGATTGAGAAAAGCAAGAACTCACACACAATGTTGAAACCCTTTATTTTACTATAAGAGAACAAATAGCGTGTAGAATAGGGTTATATAAGGAATATAATAATTTTCCTAAAAAATTGTCCATCATTTAATTGGTGAAAACAACATTCCTTATAATGGTTTAAACCTAAGAGGAAGTTTAAATTTTTTCACTGTTGATTCTGGATATCCTTAAGATTACAGAATATTGTCGAGACATTTAGTGTGACATTGAGCCTTTCTTACTTTTGATGCCCCCAATTCATTTAAGCCACTTTTCTTTTATTCTCTTTGGACCAAACAACCTTCAGACCCTTACCATTTTGTTTGTCTATCTTAACATCATCATTCTTAACTATTGAACACGAAAAAAAATAGACAACATCTTCAGACACTTTGTTCACAGAAGTCCCATGATTTTTAGTGAAATTATCCTTGCCTTTTCTTCTCTTCGTGATCCTTCCCTTTACATACTCAATTCTAGATTAAGAAGTGTGCTTTGGATAACCATATAGTTTAAAGCAATAGGATTTTATATGCCCATACTTTCCATAATATTGACATTTATAGGGGTGAACATTCATTTTATTTTGGAGTTTTTGTCCCTTTACAGGATGTTGGAACATTGAGTCTGACATGACTATTTTACCACCAACATCATGTTTTATCATAGAAATTTTTTCCTTTATCACTCAAAGACTGATATTTAAAACCTATCCTACAGAAATTTCTGCCTTCTTCATTTATTTGAACAGCTTCATTCAGTCCACTAGATCCATCTGTCATGTTTTCAAGTTTAAAGGTCAGCAATGTTACCTTTTCTTCAAGTTCAGAGTTTGTAGCTTGAAGTTTTCCTTTCTCCTCTTGAAGTTTAACCATGGCTTTCTTTTGGGCTTCATTTAAATTAGACACTTCTTCATTTTTTACACGGATATCTTTGTATAGACTTACTAGTTCATCATAGGTAATATTCTAATCACAAGAATCTGTATCAGATTCATACTTGCCAGTCAGAGCTACATTATTTGCAGTTTCCACACTTTTAACATTACCTCCCTTTATGATGTTAGAGGGAATATTCTGAACATCTGGTTCTGATCTTATCTTGTCCAGTAACTGATTAAACTTTTACTCAAGAAGCATAATGCCTTTTGATAGCTTTGCATCAGAGTCAAGAGTACTGACAATACTCTTGTTTTTCTTTTCACATCTTTCACTCATTTTCAACTCAAAAATTTGTAGGGATCCAATAATTTTATCAACCCTCATGTTGTTGATATCCTAAGCTTCTTTTATAGTTGTGACCTTTATGTCAAATATCCTAGGTAAGGACCTAAGAAACTTTATAACCAGCTTTGCTTCATTCATCTTTTCTCCCAAGGCACTTGATACACTAGTAATTTCAAGAATCTTCATCTGATATTCCTGAATTGTCTTTTCATCATTCATCTTCAAGTTCTCAAATTTTGAAGTGAGAAGCTGAAGTTTTGAAATCTTCACTTTAGAGGTACCTCCATAAGTTGTCTTGAGAATTTCCAAGCATCACTACTACGAAAAACCCATTTAACAACAGTTGGAAAATACATATAATCACGTGGGTTCAGGCGTTGTTGTGTAGAGTGTGGTTCTATATATGACACTTAGAATCACGGTCCGGTGACCATTGTTGTAAAATGTCTATCACAACGGTTGATATAAATAATCGTTGTAATAAATATAGTGGCACGGGTTTGATACCCAGCTACAACCAAAATTAAAGTGCATAAAAATAGCATTTCACCGTGTTTAAACTTTCCAACCATTGTGGTATATGTCAGAGTTTTTTATAAAACATGGGAATTCTTGTTTTTCCCTGTCCCTCATTAACAATATAAAACCATTCAAATATATTTAAGACAATAATCAGAAAAATTAAGTTACTATTGAAAAACAACTTAAAAGATCCAATATATTTCGAATTGCAAGCATCATGTAAATCATGACTTCCTCATTTAGCCTATAGAATTTGATTCAATCCCAAATTATTCAAAGTAATATTGATAAATGAATGTTAGTTTGAGTCTTTCACATAAAATTTGATTTTCTCTTATTTTCTACTTTATTTTTTAAACATCAAGATTTGTGTGAAAGATCCAGAATGACACCCATTTATCAACATTACATTGAAGAATTTATGTCATTGAATGAAATTCTAGATGCTAAAAAGGGAATTATAATTTACAAGATGCATGCGATTCTAAAAACATTAGATTATCTAAGTTGATTTTCAGAATAATTTAATTTTTTAAATTATTATCTTAAAAATCTTTTTTAATGAATGCAAGTTCAATTAGGGGTTAGTGAAACAAGCAATCACATATGATATAACAAACTCACTAACAACAATTATCAACAAAAACATCAAATTTTTACATATATTGAGATAACTGAACAACTAACAATTTCTTGAAGCTTTAAGTGATAAGTAAAGAACGATAACCACTTGCTATCTACACATGATGGTCATTTATTTTGTAAGAAGAACAAGAATGACGGCTATAAAACACAAAAATATATTAAGTTGTTTATAGAACACACTTCTTATTAAAAATAATCGTGGAACTATGAAGTTCATCTAGTTTGTGAATTAATGAAGAAGAAATACAAGGTGGATGAAGTTTCCATAATGACTTCATACTTTTTGTATTTTTCTCCATTAATACACAAACCATATGTAGCTTATCAACGCTTACTATACGGTTTCTACCACCATCATCATCACCATATGAGGTTTAACTAGTTTGTGAAGCCATGAGAAAGAAATATAATATGGATGAAGTTTAAATAATAGCTTCATACTTTTTATATTTCTTCTCATACCTTCTCAAACTAAATGAAGTATGTTGATGTTGTTGTTTCTTGAGTCCTACAAACACCTTAAATATTATCAACATGTGAAACTGCAAGCTTATTTATCAACAATACAACATGAAACAACAACATACAACCAGAAAAGAACAATAAACTATCTAACAAGAAGAAAATTATAGGAAAACCATGTGAGACATAACAACAACATACATGAAAACGTGAGAATAAGGAAAAAGAAGAATACCTTTATGTAAGAAGAACAAGATTGACGGTCATACTGTCGAATATGAATGCTAATGTTAAAGAAGAAGAGAAAAAATGGGTTCTAGGGTTTTGTTATGAAAGATACAGCGACATTGTCAAAGAGTGAGTGTTAATTTGCTTATATATAAATATACTCACAACAATTTATCTTTTCAACCGCGGTGATATATGTAAATTTGTCACCATGGTGGAACATATTAACTATAGTCATAACCCTTTAAGTATTTTATTTAAAATAAATAAAAAAGAAAAGGCATGTCTTAACATTAAAGAAATAATATATATGATGGTGCTGAGATTCAAACCATGAAAGCTTGATGGTATCTGTAATGCGGTGGGAGAACTCACTTAGGTGTTTTGCGTTTGATCTCAATTGTGCGATAGCAAGAGTCGCCACCGACTTTTCTTTTATCCAAAAGGAAAGGCTGAAAAGAACAGGAAAGACCTTTAGAAATGTTTTCTGAGTTCAGGGGGTAGATCATGAAAAGGGGAGGTATTAGTTGCTTGCTAGATCACTTGCTTTTGTTTGAATGTGCTTGTGGTGTGGGTTTTTGAAAGTATTTTGAAAATATCTTTGTAATGGTTCTCGTTTCTATAAGAACACGTACAAAGTATTATTTCGAAAATAGTTCAAAGAAGTCTTTGTGTAATGTATTTTTTGAAAGTGATTTTTAAAAGGTGTCTTTGTAATGGCTCTTTTTTCTATAAGAACGCATACAAAGTGTTTGTCTTTTGAAAATGTTTCAAAATGGGAGTGTTGGTGTATAAAATGTTTTTTGTTGTGAGCAAGCGAGACACTAGGAGCAAATCTACCTACTCAAAAGGTCTTCAGTGTTCTTTTCCTCCTCCTTTAGATGTTGTTATCTTACCATTGATTTGGTAAGAAGCCCCATCGTTGGATGTGAAGGAACGTGCATGGGACATTTGTATAGTCATAGAAGGCAACATATGGGACGTTTTAGCAATTTCGTTTAGGGACTAGATCGTTTACCGAAGGCAACATCGAGGGTCATCGAGGGACTACGATCTTTTATCCAGTGTCTTTGCTAAAACGCCCATGTTCGAGGCACATGACTATTTTCCGATAGGCAACAAGTGAGATTACCCTAAGGGTGCATGTGTGCAAAGTGTGTTTGATTGCATGCTTTTTTCTTTGATTTCTAGGTTGTCTACTTGTTGATTTTTATCTTGCCATACACTCCTAATTACTAGCATTTGTACAAAAGCCATAAAAGTGCAAAAAAAATAAATTCTACACTATTACAACCATATTAAAGTGCATGGAAATATAAAGGCAAAAATGAAATAAAAGCAAGAAGAAAATGAAGGAAAATAAGTGTCTTTCGATTGGGGCAGGAGAACCCTTCGATTGGGCACTTTTTGGTTTCCTTCGATTGGGGCTGGCACCAATGCAGGCGTGTCCTTCGATTAGGGCTGACATCAGTGTGGGCATGTCCTTCGATTAGGGCTGGAAGTCAGCATGGGAGTGCCTTTCTTCTGGGCCTGGACTTAATGCAAGTTTGCCTCTAGTTGGGCCTGAAAGTAACATGTTGTATCCTTTGACAGGGGCTTGGAAGTAGCAGGTTGTGACTTTCGATTGGGTCTGGAACCAATTTTAGATGCCATCTTCCTTTTTATCTCCTTCGATTGGACCTACAGGTCAGTGCGTTCGAAGCAAGTTTGTATGTGTTTAATGAACATGTTCATGTCGAAGCATGTGTGTGTGTCGAAGCAGACATATTTTGTATTCCAACATTTTTAGGGGAATGTACAGATTATTTTTAACATCCACTTGGAAAAGGAAAAGCATGCAATCGAAAGTCTAGAAATAAAAAAGGAGCAAATATTATTTACGTGTTATGTTTAAAACGAAAAGCTTAAGGTTAAGGGGACTTACCTTGATTGTCATTGGAATGTAAGTGTTGGAACTTGAGCTGCTGCCTTGATGCTTCTGGATTCAAAGGAGGAAAGACACAAGTTTTCTGTTTCAAGTGTATTCGAAGGGAACAAGGTACAAGGGCCTTTTGGATTTGAAAGGGTAAAGCTTAAGGATGACTGGGTTTTGAAGAAGACTGAAGCGTGCTTGCTTTTCGAAATTGAAGGAGGTGAGTATGGTTCTGGGTTTTTGATTTCTCAAGTGTTGATGAACTTGAGAGTTTTGGTTGTGTTTGAGAAGATTTTGGAGGTTTTGTTCTTCTAGTCAAAAAATCCTCCTTCAGCTTTGCAAAAGTTCCTCTATTTGTAGAGAAAAATAATGGATATCTTCCAAATCCAGCCTTGCAAAGAATCATAAAATAATGAAACGTGAAAGGTACAAGTATGAGGTTCTTGGCAGTTGATTAGACTTGTGCCTCTGGCCCTGCTTTTCAGTCAGATGAAATTCAAGTGGAAAGTTGCATTTGTGACAAAAGTACTTTCTATGAAAATAAAGAGATAGTAGCCTTTTGCCAAGAATAGTATTATCCAAAAGAAAAAGTTTAAAACCTTTGTACAAGCCTCTTGCTTCGAACGAGCTTGCTTTGAATGGCCCAGACTGGATTCGAAAAGAATCAAAACTTCAAATGAAGCTTTGTAGGTGGATACTTTTTGTTCAATTGAAGGCTTGCCTTCCCAGGGGTCACATGTGGCCAAAAGAAAGAGTGTACGTGGGGGGGGGGGGGGGGGGGGGTCCCTGTCTTGTGATTGTTTAGCATGAGGGAAGTTAAATGCCCAAACGAAAGGCTTGACCTTGTGCTGAAGGATTCATGCCCAAACGAAACAAGCACGCAGGTAGTAAACTTTGTCCAATTGAAGAGTTTGTCTTTGTAGCGATAAAAAATGTAGCGGGGTACATCGGAGATCGAACTATTAATTAATTCATCTCACAAAAAGCAAGAGTCGCCACCGCGCTTTATTATTTCCAAGGGAAAAGGGAAAAGAGCGAAATAAAACCCTAAAAGATGCAATGTAAAATAATACTTTAAAAGTAATGAAAATACAAGGCTCAAAGAGGTCTAAGGTTCGGGGGTTGGTTATACAATGGGAAGGTATTAGCACCCAATGTATCTATAGTATTCTATAAGAACCTTTTGAAATATATGTTTATTAAAATGTTTGTTTGATTAAAAATAAAATTGTTTTGGCCAAAAAATGGGTATGGACGAGTTTTTGAAGATACGACGACCTAATGTCGAAGTTTTGACTTAAAAGGTGTGAGTTTTGGAAAATTGAATATTTGGGGAAAATTATCTTAACTTTTTAATGAAATGAGGGTATTCGCACAATGTTTTTTTTGATGACATGAAGTCGACAAAAATTAGACAATTCCCTTGGATTTTGCAAGCAATATGAAAATTAAACTAAAAGTATAAACACTCATGGAATTAAATCGAAATAAACTCAACCAACATGTATCATGGGAGGAACATCATGAGGGGGGATAAATTCAAAGATAACTTATAAACTTATCAATAAAAGACTAGTTTTAAAAAAACCAACAAAATTAACTAACATACTGACCAAACGAAATATCAAGATTTAAATGAATTAAAAAACTAAACTAACTAATTGGGTTATGAAAAAGAAATAAAGTTCCTGCATGGGACTAAAATCAAAATCGAACAATGCCTCTTTCGAACTCTCTCTTTTTCTCTCTTCGAACTCCCTCTTTCGAATTCTGCTTTTCTCTCTTTCGAACTCCCTCTTCGAACTATCCTTTGAACTCTCTTTCGAACTCTCTCTTCGAACTATCCTTCGAACTCTCTATCCTCTAAATCGAAATTGAACACTCTGCTCATGGGTTCGAACTCTCTCCATCCATATCAAAATCGAACACTCTGCTCCCCTAAATCGAAATTGAACACTTACTCTTCTAGCTTCGAACTCCCTCTATTCTAGATTGAAATCGAACACTCTGCTCCCCTAAATCGAAATCGAACACTTACTCTTCTAACTTCGAACTCCCTCTATTCTAGATTGAAATCGAACACTCTGCTCCCTCTTTCGAATTCCTACTCTTCTGAAACGAAATCGAACAACAACGCTGCTTCTAGTTTCGAATTCTCCCTAAGTCAGAACGAACAACACACTGCTACTGGTTTCAAATTCTTCCTAAGTCAGAACGAACAACACTACTGCTATGGGTTTCGAATTCTTCCTAAGTTAGAACGAACAATACACTGCTACTGGTTTCGAATTCTTCCTAAGTCAGAACAAATAACACTACTGCTACTGGTTTCGAATTCTTCCTAAGTCAAAAACAAACAACACTACTGCTAGGGGTTTCGAATTCTCCCTAAGTCAAAACGAACAACACACTTCTACTGGTTTCGAATTCTTCCTAAGTCAAAACGAACAACACACTGCTATGGGTTTCGAATACCGCCTCCCCTAAATCGAAATCGAATAAAAACACAGTTTCTGGCTCTTTCATGCAGTTAAACAACAAATCAACAAAGTGACAAACATTCATGGCAAGAGAAAAAACAATAACAAACTAAAGGGGTTCTGACTTATTGAAACATCAACAATAAAAAAAAATGCAGCAACAACAACTAGTGCACAACATATATCGTTATGACAAGCATGGCAACAGATTTTGAGGGAAAAAAAGTAGTAAGGAAACTTACAAGATCAGAGAAAGTCTGATGGTTTCGATTTTTTGACAATAATAAGGAAATCCAGAGATGAGATAATATGCTTTTTAATTCCTCCTGCTCTTCTAGAAATCTGACTCGAAAATGTTGTAATAGAGAGTAAATGTTGCTTGGTTTGAAATGGGCTTTGAGTTATGGTTTGTTGATATTTTTTTTGACATGGTTTGCTGTTTGCAGTTTGTGGTTATGGAGGTTTCAATGCAGGCTAGTGTTTGCAGGTTCGAAACAACTTTGTAAGTGTGGTTGTGTTTGCTGTTTGAAACGGCTTTGGTGAGGAGGGCAGGCTTATGCTTGACTAGAAACAGGCTTTGGTGAGGAGGGCAGGCTCATGCTTGGTTCGAAACAAACTTGGAGTTTATGGTGTGAGGAGGTTTCGATGCAGATTTGTGTTTTTGCAAATTCGAAACAGCTTGGCAAGGGTGACAGTTTGCAAGTTTTGCGTTTTTCTCTTTTTATGAACTTCTTTTTTTCGCCCCCTAATGCCTGTTTATATAGTGATACAAAGAGGTTCTAGGAGGGAATTTTTTGATGAGTTTGAACATATGTAATGGTCTGATTTCGACACTTTTCTGATACAGTTTTGGTGTGTGCCATTTGAGGCAATTCTTGGACAGATGTGCACGGGTTTGTTGGTGGTGGAGGCAGTTTTTGTTGTGGAGGCAGCAAGAGGTGACCGTTAGGGGCAGTAGTAGCATGCAGCATATAGGACATATTCTTGGCATGGCTTGCGAAGCATAAAGACAAACTCAATTGACATATTCATATTTTCATAATATTAATAATAAACATCAATGACAATAATAATAAAATAACTGTTAGTAAAATTAAACTAAAAATGTAAAAGTGAAATAAAAGATATTAATTAATTTTTTTTTGAGTTTTTCAAATAAAGTGATGCAAAAATATATAAATTATATTTAACTAAGATTTTTTTTGATAATTTTAAATTAACATAAAGAACTTGCAAAAATAAAATAAAAGAATGTGAAATTACTATTTTTTTGAGATTTTTTTACTAAATTAAATCTAAAAGACTATAATTTTAACTTACATGATACAAGAACAAAAAAAATTAAATGAAACTTAAGGAAACTAATTTTTTTTATATTTTGAATATTTTGAAATAAACATAAATAAAATAAAAATAGCATGAACTAAATATTTTTTAAGATTTTCTTTTTTTATGAAAATAAAATAAGGGAAAAAAATGAGTAAAAGTGCAAAAATACATGATTTAATAAAGTCAGGCAAAATCAATTAAATTTCATTAAATTCACAACAATTTCTAATATTCTATTTTTTGGTGGATTTTCAAAGCATAATCATCTCTTGACTTGTAAAGAAAAGTTGTAGTTGTTGCAGAGGAGAATCATATGTAAAAGAACCACTAAAAAATTGAAATTTGAAGAAGTTATGAACTTTTTGAAATCTAACTCGAGAATTTGCAAAAATAGGTTGAAACGCTTGTGAACGCTTGCTATGTAACAATGCAGATGGGAGGTGGTATCTTAGGTCAAAATTTGGGGTATGGCAGCTGCCCCTATTTAAGTTTCTTCTATCCGGAGATATGAAGATTAAAATCTTCGTCTCGACGAGATTGAAGGTACTTAAATACATAATACGCAAATTTTGCCATAAGATTCTGCCATTATGTTTGTGATTATGAGTGTAGTATTTAAATTCACAGAGAATGATATTGTATGAGACAAGATAATGCTGGAGAGACTAAACACCAACAAACCACAGGAACATAGATTGTACACTACTAGGGAAATGAGCCATCAATCTCAAATGATAGATTCTTGACGGCGAATGAAATTTGAGAGAAAACGACCTCTGACCCTAACAAAGAAGGCATCTTGCATAGGCCACAAAACAGATTATTGACCCAAAAATAATAGTGAGTTCCCAACTCAAGGTCGAAGATAGACGAAAGATGTATCAAATTTGCTGATAATGGATTACTGACTTCTGAAGGTAAAGATTCATAATAACTTCTCTGCGAGATTTTCAGAGAGATACCAATTAATGCTGAAATAATAATATGGTTGTAGATACACAAGCTGCTCAAATAAAGACGCTATGACATACAAGCTGCTCAAATAAAGAAGCTGCCACTTGCTGTCTTCCAAAAAATAATATGACATACAAGCTGCTCAAATAAAGAAGCTGCCACTTGCGATCCTCCAAAAAACAGTAACATACAAGCTGCTCAAATAAAGAAGCTGCCACTTGTTGTCTTCCAAGAAATACCAATAACATACAAGATGCTCAAATAAAGAAGCTGTCACTTGTTGTCTTCCAAAAAACAATGACATACAAGTTGCTCAAATAAAGAAGCTGCCACTTGCTGTCTTCCAAAAAAAATAATAATCATACAAGCTGCTCAAATAAAGAAGCTGCCGCTTGCCGTTTTCCAAAGATAATAACGTACAAGTTGCTCATGAAGAGCTGCCGCTTGTCGTTTTCCGAAGAAAAAATAACGTACAAGTTGCTCATGAAGAGTTGCCGCTTGTCGTTTTCCAAAAATAATAACGTACAAGTTGCTCATGAAGAGCTGCCGCTTGTCATTTTCCAAAGATAATAATGTACAAGTTGCTCATGAAGAGCTGCCGCTTGTCGTTTTCCAAAAAAAAAAAAACTAACGCACAAGTTGCTCATGAAGAGCTGCCTCTTGCCGTTTTTCCAAAAATAACGCACAAGTTGCTCATGAAGAGTTGCCGCTTGTCGTTTTCCAAAAATAACGCACAAGTTGCTCATGAAGAGTTGCCGCTTGTCGTTTCCCAAAGGATAACTCAGAAGAAAATTGCGATAACACTGCCAGTCAGAGAATAAAATCTTCGTCAAAGGGAACCATAAATCAATCCTTCCCGAGGAGATCACATACTTAAATGTGCAAAATAAATGCACCATTCGTCTAGGTTGCCCAGCTTGGAGAAAACCATAAGATAGCCTATGCAAGAGGCGACAACTCCCTCTAGGAATAAACCAGAGAGAAAACAGTCAAACAAGACTCCACCCAATGAGAAAATAACTCGATTGGGGATTCATCCTATCCAGAAATGGACAAGGAAGGCTAAACTAAGAAAATCATCCGCGAGGATTAGCTCAGTTGGGGAATTTAGAAAGGAAGAACATTTTTTGCCTAAGCTAACATTCTACCTGGAAAGAGCATGTACATTGTCTTAATAAACATAAACAAGGTATACGACCCAAAATCAACGACAAGTGTGAATATGCATGCGTGATATAAGTGTGAATGAATGAATGAATGTTATGCTGACAAAACAGGAAGACGAAATATCTTGAAGATAATGAGATATCACAGAATAATAGATACTCGGCCAATCTTAAAGAGACAGAAAATTACTGGAATTGGAACCACAAAGCAACGTCAGAGCGTATCACGCTACAAGGCTCAAATCTTCTGGGAGAAAGGTATCGAATCCAATCTTCTAACACCAATAGACCACCGGCATGAGACAAAGTGTACCATACTTCAGAAATCTGCTCAAACCGAAACAACGCTTAACTGGAAAAGCTGGGGAGTCACCAAACTTAGTACCACTAGAAACAAAAGTTTAGACAACCAACACCTCGTGAAGATTTTGAAAGAAAACATGTTCATCATGCAAGGATAAATTACTGTATTGTTTTTCATTTCATGGCTTGACCAACCTCGGAACAATTGTTAATAATACTTTAAATAACTTTGTTTCAAATATTGCCGTAAAAATTAAAATTTTGCCCACAAAAGGTAAATGCTCAAATTTCATTAATAAGATGGTAGTTCGCTAACAATGCGACTCCAACGGTTTACAAAAGTTTGGGAAATAGTACATGAAAGAAAGGGTTACACAAAAACAATGATCACTATTCTCCCTAACAACTTTGAATTCTGAAATGTGCTCAAATGCCACAACCGGTCTGACCAAAAGCTTGCCTAAGCCACCCCTTCGGGTTTTCAACTTAGCAAAATGTCAACTCAAAACTAGGCGAAATTCTTCTTGACTACATCGGAGTTCACGGAACGCGGGAGCTCTTCACCATCCATATTTGTGAGAATCATGGGACCTCCAGAGAAAAATTTCTTAACGACATATGGTCCTTCATAATTTGGAGCCCACTTGCCCCTAGAATCAGGTTGAAAAGATAATATCTTCTTGAGCACAAGGTCACCTTCTCTGAACTCGCGTGGTCGAACCTTCTTATGAAAAGCCTTCTTCATTCTCTGCTGATATAATTGACCGTGACACAACGCTGTCAATCTCTTCTCTTCAATTAAATTCAACTGATCATATCTACTTTGACACCATTCAGCCTCAGAAAGTTTAGCTTCCATCAACACTCTCATATACGGAATCTCGACCTCCACGGGTAGTACTGCTTCTATACCATAAACTAGGGAAAATGGGGTTGCACCTGTTGAAGTTCGAACTGAAGTACGGTATCCATGTAAAGCAAACGGAAGCATTTCATGCCAATCTTTATAAGTTACCACCATCTTCTGGACAATCTTTTTAATGTTCTTGTTAGCAGCTTCAACAGCTCCATTCATCTTTGGCCTGTAAGGAGAAGAATTATGGTGTTCGATCTTGAATTCTTCACAAAGCTCTTTCATCATCTTGTTATTCAAATTCGAGCCATTATCAGTGGTGATCTTTCTCGGGATGTCGTATCGACAAATGATCTGATTCTTGATAAATCTGACTACCACCTGTCTGGTTACATTAGCGTAAGATGCTGCTTCTACCCATTTAGTAAAATAATCGATCGCTACCAAGATGAAACGATGACCATTTGAAGCCTTGGGTTCAATCATTCCAATCATATCAATGCCCCACATAGAAAAAAGGCCAAGGTGAAGAGATAACATTGAGGAGGGTCGGTGGAACATGTATCTTGTCCGCATAAATCTGGCATTTATGACATTTCTTCACATATTTGCAGCAATCAAATTCCAGTGTCATCCAATAGTAACCAACTCTCAACATCCTTCTAGCCATTGCATGTCCGTTGGCATGAGTGCCAAAGGATCCTTAATGTACTTCTTGCATCAGCATGTCTGCTTCATGTCTGTCTACACATCTGAGCAAGACCATGTCGTAATTCCTCTTATACAACACTTCTTCATTGAGGAAGAAACTGCTTGTCAATCTCCTCAACATCTTCCTATCTTTATTGGATGCCCCGGGCGGGTACTCTTGAGTTTGAAGAACACATTTAATGTCATAGAACCATGGTTTGTCGTCGGTGGCCTCTTCTACTGAGAACACATGAGCAGGTCTATCGAGGCGCATAACTCTGATTGTAGGCACATCGTTCCAACCATTCACTTGAAACATTGATGTCAAAGTAGCTAAAGCATCAGCCATTTGGTTTTCATCTCTAGGGATATGATGTAACTCCACTTTGTTGAAGAAGATTAACAATCTTCTAGCATAATCTCTGTAAGGGATCAAGCCAGGATGACGAGTCTCCCATTCTCCTTTGATTTGATTAATTACCAACGCTGAGTCTCCGTAAATATCAAGAATCTTAATCCTCAGATCCACTGCTTCTTCGAGACCCATAATACATGCCTCATATTCAGCCATGTTGTTCGTACAGTCGAACTTCAATCTTGCCGTGAACGGGATATGAGTACCTCGGGGAGTGACGATGATTGCCCCAATTCCATTTCCATAAGAATTCACAGCTCCGTCAAATATCAAACCCCAACGGGATTCGGGATCAGGTCCTTCCTCAGGTAACGGCTCTTCACAATCTTTAGCTTTCAAGTACATAACATCTTCATCTTGGAAGTCAAACTTGATGGATCGATAATCTTCAATTGGTTGATGAGCCAAGTGATCGGCCAAAATACTCCCTTTGATTGCTTTCTGAGTGTGATACTCAATGTCATATTCAGATAACAACATCTGCCAACGGGCTATTCTTCCAGATAAGGCGGGCTTCTCAAAGATATACTTGATCGGATCCATTTTGGAGATCAACCAAGTGGTGTGGTTAATCATATACTGGCGCAGACGGCGAGCAGCACAAGCTAAAGCACAACATGTTTTCTTAAGCATTGAGTATCGAGACTCACAGTCTGTGAATTTCTTACTCAGATAATATATGGCATGTTCCTTTCTTCCAGTCCCATCTTGTTGACCAAGCACACATCCCATGGAATCTTCCAATATCGTCAGGTACATAATCAAAGGTCTTCCTTCCACTAGAGGAATCAAAATAGGAGGTTCAAGTAAATATTCCTTGATGCTATCAAAAGCTCTCTGACAATCTTCTGTCCGCACACATCCTTGGTTCTTTCGGAGAAGCTTGAAAATCGGCCCGCAGGTAGCAGTCATATGAGATATAAATCTAGAAATATAGTTCAGCCTCCCAAGGAATCCTCTTACTTGTTTTTCCGTCTTGGGTGTGGGCATTTCCCGAATAGCTTTGACTTTATCAGGATCTACCTCAATACCTTTCTGACTGACAATGAAACCCAAAAGTCTTCCAGAACGAACACCAAAAGTGCACTTGTTGGGATTCAGATGGAGTTTATACTTTCTCAAACGCTGGAATAACTTCAATAAATGTTTCAAATGATCCTCTTCAGTTTGCGATTTGGCAATCATGTCATCTACATACACTTCTATCTCTTTATGCATCATGTCATGGAACAAAGCAGTCATGGCCCTTTGGTATGTTGCACCAGCATTCTTCAAACCAAACGGCATAACTCGATAACAAAATGTTCCCCAAGGTGTAATGAAAGTTGTCTTCTCCATATCTTCTGGTGCCATCTTCATTTGATTATAACCAGAGAAACCATCCATGAAAGAAAAGACCTTGAAATTTGCGGTATTGTCGACCAATACATCAATGTATGGTAAAGGAAAGTCATCCTTCGGGCTAGCTCTATTCAGATCTCTATAATCTACACACATCTGAACTTTGCCATCTTTCTTAGCAACAGGAACTATATTGGCTAACCATTAAGGATAGACCGATGTAACAAGGAAACCTGCATTGATTTGCTTCTGAACTTCTTCTTTGATCTTGCCGGCCATATTGGGACGAGTCCTTCTCAACTTCTGCTTAATCGGCGGACATTCAGGTCTCAACGGCAAACGATGCTCCACAATATTGTTGTCCAAACCTGGCATGTCCTGGTAGGACCAAGCAAACACATCAACATACTCTCTGAGAAGCTCTAACATTTTCTCTTTGACCTCTGGGATAAGCAATGCTCCGACCTTAACTTCCTTTTTATCTTCTTCATCACCTAAATTGATCAACTCTATAGGCTCTTCAAACGACTGAATAATCTTTTTATCGTGCTCAAGTAAACGGGAAATTTCATCAGGGATCTCTTCATTATCTTCTTCCTCGGCTCCGAGCACAAGGAATTCAAAGTTGGGAGGGGGCATAGGATCATTGTTTTCAATGGTTAAGTCATGGATTAATTCAGAAATGTGCATCACAACAGGAACATCAACAACAATCCAGTTCTGGAAAACCATTCCATGTGTTACAAAGTCGGGTAAATTCTCTTCAGAATCGTCTCCTATTATGGAATCAACCTCAGGAGGAGTTGGATGGATAAAACCTGCACTTCAGAAAACCTCTTGTATCGGACGGGTAATTGTTTCCTGCTTGAATCTTATAGACACGGGATGAAAACCAAGACCTTCTCCAGACTTGTTCCCAGGCAAAGTTAACACCTGGCCCTAACCTTCAGCCGAACCACTTTCAACCACTCGTCGCGCATCCTCCAAAGAAGAGATAGATGTCCCTTTCTTCTTCACTTCATCATTAGCAACAGAAAGAGCTTGGAATTGGGTTCCAACGTCTTCATCAGCATCAGTAAAAGAGAAAGATGACAAATGGCTTACCACCATAGCCTGCTCTCCACCAATCATTACCAGCTTCCCATGCCTTACAAACTTCAATCTCTGATGGAGCGTGGAAGTGACTGCCCCTGCATCATGGATCCATGGACGACCCAATAGGCAACTGTAGGCGACACGAATATCCATTACTTGAAAAGTGATCTGAAAAGTAAAAGGACCAATTACTATAGGAAGATCCACTTCACCAAAGACAGTCTTCCTAGAACCATCAAATGCTTTGACAATTACCCCACTAGGTCTCATGGGAGCACCTTGATATGAGAGTCGAGATAATGTAGTTTTCGGCATGACATTTAATGACGAACCTATATCTACCAACACACTTGATAAAGTATCATTTCCACAACTTATTGAGATATGCAAATCCATATTATGGTTCCTTCCCTCCTCCGGAAGCTCTTCATCACTGAAACCAAGATTGTTACACAAAGTAATATTTCCCACAATTCCATCAAATTGGTCAACCGTCACATCATGATCCACGAATGCCTGGTCCAAGACCTTCATCAAAGCTTCTCTATGGGCACCAGAATCTTTCAGTAAAGCAAGCAAAGAAATCTTGGAAGGAGTTTGCAATAGTTGGTCCACAATCTTGTATTCACTTCTCTTGATAAGCTTCAGAATCTCATCATCATCGGGGTGTGGGATAGGTTCATTGGATCGGCCTACCTCAACCCTGGGTTCAACATTTCTCACTGGAATTTCTGCTGTTATGGGCCTCCTGACCTGAACCTCTGGTCTTTTCAAAGGTACTGCTGCAAAGACACGTCCGCTTCTCGTAACTCTACTCACATCAGCGATGTTAACAAAAGATGGCCTTGTTGGTATAGGGACTTCTACCCCATTCTTAATCATTGTGGCATTATACTTATACGGTATAGCTTGGTCTGAGCTGTAAGGCACATGACCAGGTGGATAAATGATCAAAGGAGCAACAGGTGCAGTCTGACTGTCGTAAACGATCTCAACTGGTTCAGCCAAATTGAATTGTGGTATTATAACATTCACTTCATCCACCGGATCTCTGCCATGTGTAATAGTGATAACCCTCTGGTCTAACAATTTCTGAATATCCTCCTTCACAATAGGGCAATCAACTTCTCTTGAACAAAATTCGCACACATCATAATCATGATAATGCTTAAAAAAGGAAAGTATTCTTAAGCTCTGATGTAACCTGATCAACGAATCTCTTACGTGTTCAACTTGAAAAACTCGAAACTTTCCCGGACAACCTTCCACCATATTCACTGATGCTGACCCATGTCGAGGCAAAGGATTATCTCTAACATTCGGGTTAACATCTTTAAAAGACAAGATACCATTCTTAATTAATCTATGCACATCCGCCTTTAGAGCAAAGCAATTTTCAAGGTTAAGCCCCGGCGACCCTTGATGATACTCACAAAACTGGTCCGCCTTGTACCACGGAGAAGTACTATTTGGTGCGACAGGAGGAGGCTTTGTCGTTATGAGGTTCTTTCTGATAAGAGCAGGGAACAATTTAGTATAAGTCATAGGAATGGCATCAAAATGCGGTTTCCTTGGTGAACGATTCTGGTTGTTAAATGGATAAGCCTGTTGTCGAGGCTGCTGTTGAAATGGTCGTTGCTGAGTTGGTGGGGTTTGATGAGTTGGGGTCACCAATGTTGGGCGGACAACCGGAGTGACTGCCACAACATGTGAGTAACCTCTTCTCGGTCTCCTGGGGAAGATTACGCTGACATCCTGTTCTTTTCTTTTATGGAAAGCACTTCCAAACCTCTTGCTACTGCTAGACGGACTTCCTTCTTTAACCAAACGTCCCTTACGAATCCCTTCTTCCAACCGCATGCCCATACTTACCATCTCAGTGAAGTCACTGGGTGCACTGGCAATCATTCTTTCGTAATAAAAGGAACCTAAAGTCTTCAAGAATATCTTCGTCATCTCTTTCTCCTCAAGAGGGGGATAGATCTGAGCAGCAATTTTGCGCCACCTCTGGGCGTATTCCTTAAAGGACTCTCTGTCTCTCTAGGACATCGCCCGGAGTTGATCTCTATCCGGCGCCATGTCGACGTTGTACTTATACTGGTGAACAAAAGCTTCACTAAGATCGTTGAAGTTACGGATCCGAGTGTAGTCCAAACCCATATACCACTATAGAGCGGCACCAGTTAGACTGTCTTGAAAATAGTGAATTAGCAAGTCATGATCCTTAGAATATGTAGACATCTTTCTCACGTACATAGTCAAATGACTCTGTGGACACGAATCACCTTTATACCTCTCAAAGTCCGGCACTTTGAATTTGGCTGGAATCTTGACATTTGGAACTAAGCCTAGATCATGAGCATTCTTTCCAAACAAATCTTTCCCCTTCAACGCTCTGATCTCCCTCTGCATTTCTTGGAATTGGTCTTAAAATTCTTCCATTCTATCAAAAAGACCTAGACTTTCAGCAGGTTCATTCATGTATGGCATAGAATGAATCACAGGAGCGACCGTCATCATCACCGGTCGAGGGAGAGGTTCCACAGACGGGTTTACAGGCGGCATGGCAGTTGTCTCCGGTTGAAGGAAAGACACAGTAGGCTAAACCAAAGGCTGTACGAAAGGTTGATACCCTTCCAGCACAAAGTTGTAAGGCATTCCCCACGGAAAACCTTTTGGCATTTGATGTTGAAGCGGCGATTTGATTTGAGTCACGGAAGTTGGAACAGTGACAATCTCAGAAACCACTATAGTCGAAGTCTGAATCTCAGCAGTTGCAGTCGATGGCTGATTCTGAGCAGCCATCAAACTCTCCACCTGCGCAGTTAGTTTCTCCATACCGATATGAAGGGTAGCGACCTCCTCGCGAAGCTCGTGGTTTTCGTGTTCTAAATCTTCCATCTTCCTTTGACGGTTGGCTCGAGTATCATATTGATGAGACAGCTTGATAATCTACCGGATTGGGAAAAAAACAAGGATAAGACTCTAGAAAACCTGTGAAGTGGAATGTTGGATGATGCATGATATGCGATGCAGATGATCGTTCATTTTGATAGTTTTTCAAGGAACTTCGATAATTTTGTACACATCAATGGTAGAGGAATTTGGAACAACAAAAACTCTTTTCATTAATCAAAAGCGATAAATTACAGCTTACAATTTTGAAACAACAAAACAATAAATTACAACTTGGGACAACAACCCAAAAATAAAAAGCAATAAATTACAACTTTGGAACATGAAGCCCATAATAAAAGCAGTAAATTACAACTTTGGAACATGATGCCCTTTTACAGAGTTTTACAAAATGACAACAGTAAAAAAAAACTAAGAGCCAAAGATCACTCAGAATCATCAGATGAAGGACCAAATGCCAATTGTAACTGGAGCTTCCTGATCTTCTCTTCATAAAAGTCTTCCATCTCTTTCTTCTCAGCTACTAGTCGATCAATGATTTCCTTTTGTGGATTAGGAACAAGAGCAACACTTACTGAATCTTCCTTCTTTCTCTTCCTTTCACTTGCATATTTCTTCAGTAAAGCATCCTTTTGACGAAGCTTCTCATCATGCTCAATGAACCAGCCGTCTTGGATAAATAGCAAATCCTCCTTTTCCTTTAGTTGTCGAGTCAGGACCCGATTCTCATATTCCGACATAGTATCCTTTTCTTTCCAAGCATCTCTCTCGGACTTCATCCTAGCCATATTTCCTTGGTATTCTCCCATATTCTCGATAGCAATATCAACAGATGATGACGCAACAGTAGGGAACAAAGTTTTCTCAGGTTTATAGGGCATCTTGAGAGCACAAGCCCTAGCACGGACCCATTGTAGGTAAGGCTCCAAAGAAACGGCACCTCTATGTCCTAACATGTCTCTCCCTTTCCTATGGATGTGGCGCCAAGCTCCTTCAATCTCCTTCTTAGCTTCCTTGTGATCTTGTCCTTCTTGTAGAAAGAAACCACTCACAAGAATGTTGTTCGGCTTGTCCCTCACCGGGTATCGAAACTGACGGCGCGCGAGAACAGGATTATAGTTAATTCCTCCTTTCATACCAAGGAGGGGCACGTTAGGAAAAGCACCACAGTTATCGATGATCTTCACGTCATAGTAAACTCGATTATACCAATCAATGTTGAAATGAGTGAGAGCCATAATTTTTGGCGCCCATCGCGGCTCCTTCTCGAGATCCTAGAAAACATCAGACCTAGGTAGATGAGAAACATACCACTGATACAACAACGGTGCACAACAAATAATCATCCCTCCTTGATAAGAGTTTCGAAGATGTATGGAGTAGTAGGTATCTCCTAGCAGCGTAGGGACTGGATTTCCAATCAAGAAAATTCTGATGGCGTTGATATCCACAAACTTATCAACATTAGGGAACAAGAACAGGCCGTAAGCGAGTAAAGAAAAGACGTCTTCAAAGGCAATAGTATCTTTTGTCTTAGCGAAATAACGAGCTTTCTTCAACAAAAACTGCGCAGGTAAGCCTCAGATTCCCCCTTTGGTAGTCATATTCTCCTCTATCTCCGACTTCTTCAAGTGGGTGATGGTCGCTATCTCGTGAGATTTGGGTTCCTCTTCTAAGCCAGAAAAAGGAACACAGTCGGTGATCGGCAAACCAAGTATGTAGGAGTACTCTTCTAAGGTGGGCATCAGCTGGTAATCCGGAAAGGTGAAGCATCGGTACAAAGGATCGTAGAATTGGACCAGAGTATTAAGGATGCCTTCCTTCATCATGCGCTTCATGAGAGGTATAAGGGACCCATATCTCTTCTGAAACTCCGTCGGGTTCTCGATCTTAGGAATCAAACTCTTCAGTTCTTCGATCTCGGGCTCTTTAAAACTAAAACTTCGAGTGTTTCTTCTTCCAAACTCCATAATAACAGTACCTAAGATGTTTGCAAAAATCATTCTTAAGTTCCTTGAAAAACAAGTTTTTTACAAAAAAATGTTAATGGATGCATGGATGAATGATAATGCAACAGTTACACACAAGTTCACAAACATAGGGTTCAAAGGTTCAACGTTTGTGCATGGAGTCAAGGGATAAAGCCCACCCCAAGGTATGTACTAATGGTGAAATCACACCTGCAAGACAAGGTTCTAAGAGTTCCCAGAGTCTACATCCCTCTTTCGGATATTACCAACGTCTTGATTACTCAATAATTAGCAATATTCTCAAGAGAAACTCGTCCGAGCGTAGCATCGCGTGACAACTACTTCTGGATTACTCCGTTATAATTTCCGCGCTACACCTAAAAGGCCAAGTTGGGTTAGGGTTCTACGGTTCTCAATTTCTCTGGCTCCCAGGTCGAAAATAATAATGTCTTCCCGATTACTCGGTAAACAAATATTACGTTCAAAAGGGCCTTCCATTGGGTGGGGGATTTCATGCCTCCTTTTTCGGGATTACTCCCTCAAAGTTAACATGACTATACCGCATGTCCTATTCTTAAGTGTAACTTAATCTGGGTATAGGATTCGTCCTTTACAAAAAACCCAAACAACCCAAATATAAACACATAATTAAAAAAATCAAATAATAATAACAGATAAAACAAACTAGGCTTAACCCACTTAGGGATGGACCAGTAAGAGGTCAATCTTTCCCTAGCAGAGTCGCCAATTCTATAGCGATAAAAAATGTAGCGGGGTACATCGGAGATCGAACTATTAATTAATTCGTCTCACAAAAAGCAAGAGTCGCCACCGCGCTTTATTATTTCCAAGGGAAAAGGGAAAAGAGCGAAATAAAACCCTAAAAGATGCAATGTAAAATAATACTTTAAAAGTAATGAAAATACAAGGCTTGAAAAGAGGTCTTAGGTTCGGGGGTTGGTTATACAATGGGAAGGTATTAGCACCCAATGTATCTATAGTATTCTATAGGAACCTTTTGAAATATCTGTTTATTAAAATGTTTGTTTGATTAAAAATAAATTGTTTTGGCCAAAAAATGGGTATGGACGAGTTTTTGAAGATACGACGACCTAATGTCGAAGTTTTGACTTAAAAGGTGTGAGTTTTGGAAAATTGAATATTTGGGGAAAATTATCTTAAGTTTTTAATGAAATGAGGGTATTCGCACAATGTTTTTATTTTATGACATGAAGTCGACAAAAATTAGACAATTCCCTTGGATTTTGCAAGCAATATAAAAATTAAACTAAAAGTATAAACACTCATGGAATTAAATCGAAATAAACTCAACCAACATGTATCATGGGAGGAACATCATGAGGGAGGATAAATTCAAAGATAACTTATAAACTTATCATTAAAAGACTAGTTTAAAAAAACCAACAAAATTAACTAACATACTGACCAAACGAAATATCAAGATTTAAATGAATTATAAAACTAAACTAACTAATTGGGTTATGAAAAAGAAATAAAGGTCCTGCATGGGACTAAAATCAAAATCGAACAATGTCTCTTTCGAACTCTCTCTTTTTCTCTCTTCGAACTCCCTCTTTCGAATTCTGCTTTTCTCTCTTTCGAACTCCCTCTTCGAGCTATCCTTCGAACTCTCTTTCGAAGTCTCTCGTCGAACTATCCTTCAAACTCTCTCTCCTCTAAATCGAAATCGAACGCTCTGCTCCTGGGTTCGAACTCTCTCCATCCACATCAAAATCGAACACTCTGCTCCCCTAAATCGAAATCGAACACTTACTCTTCTAGCTTCGAACTCCCTCTATTCTAGATTGAAATTGAACACTCTGCTCCCTTAAAACGAAATCGAACACTTACTCTTCTAACTTCGAACTCCCTCTATTCTAGATTGAAATCAAACACTTTGCTCCCTCTTTCGAATTCCTACTCTTCTGAAACGAAATCGAACAACAACGCTGCTTCTAGTTTCGAATTCTCCCTAAGTCAGAACGAACAACACACTGCTACTGGTTTCAAATTCTTCCTAAGTCAGAACGAACAACACTACTGCTATGGGTTTCGAATTCTTCCTAAGTTAGAACGAACAACACACTGCTACTGGTTTCGAATTCTTCCTAAGTCAGAACGAATAACACTACTGCTACTGGTTTTGAATTCTTCCTAAGTCAAAAACGAACAACACTACTGCTAGGGGTTTCGAATTATCCCTAAGTCAAAACGAACAACACACTGCTACTGGTTTCGAATTCTTCCTAAGTCAAAACAAACAACACACTGCTATGGGTTTCGAATACCGCCTCCCCTAAATCGAAATCGAATAACAACACAGTTTCTGGCTCTTTCATGCAATTGAACAACAAATCAACAAAGTGACAAACATTCATGGCAAGAGAAAAAAACAATAACAAACTAAAGGGGTTCTGACTTATTGAAACATAAACAATAAAAAAAATGCAGCAACAACAACTAGTGCACAACATATATCGTTATGACAAGCATGGCAACAGATTTTGAGGAAAAAAAGTAGTAAGGAAACTTACAATATCAGAGCAAGTCTGATGGTTTTGATTTTTTGACAATAATAGAGAAATCCAGAGATGAGATAATATTCTTTTTAATTCCTCCTGCTCTTCTGGAAATCTGACTCGAAAATGTTGTAATAGAGAGTAAATGTTGCTTGGTTCGAAATGGGCTTTGAGTTATGGTTTGTTGATATTTTTTTGACAAGGTTTGTTGTTTGCAGTTTGTGGTTATGAAGGTTTTGATGCAGGCTGGTGTTTGCAGGTTCGAAACAACTTTGCAAGTGTGGTTGTGCTTGCTGTTTGAAACGGCTTTAGTGAGGAGGGCAGGCTTATGCTTGACTTGTAACAGGCTTTGGTGAGGAGGGCAGGCTCATGCTTGGTTCGAAACAGGCTTGGAGTTTATGGTGTGAGGAGGTTTCGATGCAGATTTGTGTTTTTACAAATTCGAAACAGCTTAGCAAGGGTGACAGTTTGCAAGTTTTGTGTTTTTCTCTTTTTATGAACTTCTTTTTTTCACCCCCTAATGCCTGTGTATATAGTGATACAAAGAGGTTTTGGGAGGGAATTTTTTTATTAGTTTGAAATATGTAATGGTCTGATTTCGACACTTTTCTGATACAGTTTTGGTGTGTGCCATTTGAGGCAATTCTTGGACAGATGTGCAAATGTTTGTTGGTGGTGGAGGCAGTTTTTGTTGTGGAGGAAGCAAGAGGTGACCGTTAGGGGCAGTAGTAGCATGCAGCATATAGGACATATTCTTGGCATGGCTTCTGCAGCATAAAGACAAATTCAATTGACATATTCATATTTTCATAATATTAATAATAAACATCAATGACAATAATAATAAAATAATTGTTAGTAAAATTAAACTAAAAATGCAAAAGTGAAATAAAAGATATTAATTAATTTTTTTTTTGAGTTTTTCAATTAAAGTGATGCAAAAATATATAAATTATATTTAACTAAGATTTTTTTTTATAATTTTAAATTAACATAAAGAACTTGCAAAAATAAAATAAAAGAATGTGAAATTACTATTTTTTTGAGATTTTTTTACTAAATTAAATCTAAAAGACTATAATTTTAACTTACATGATACAAGAACAAAAAAAATTAAATGAAACTTAAGGAAACTATTTTTTTTTATATTTTGAATATTTTGAAATAAACATAAATAAAATAAAAATAGCATGAACTAAATATTTTTTAAGATTTTCTTTTTTTATGAAAATAAAATAAGGAAAAAAAATGAGTAAAAGTGCAAAAATACATGATTTAATAAAGTCAGGCAAAATCAGTTAAATTTTATTAAATTCACAACAATTTCTAATATTCTATTTTTTGGTGGATTTTCAAAGCATAATCATCTCTTGACTTGTAAAGAAAAGTTGTAGTTGTTGCAGAGGAGAATCATATGTAAAAGAACCACTAAAAAATTGAAATTTGAAGAAGTTATGAACTTTTTGAAATCTAACTCGAGAATTTGCAAAAATAGGTTGAAACGCTTGTGAACGCTTGCTATGTAACAATGCAGATGGGAGGTGGTATCTTAGGTCAACATTTGGGGTATGACAGTCTTGCAGGGGGCACATGTGGCCAGCAGCTTGTGTTGAAGGAATCACATGCCCAAACGAAGCTAACATAATGGGAGTCAAATGCCTTGTGTCTGTTTAGCATGAGGGAAGTTCCTTCTGAATCGAAGAGTGTTCCTTCAAGGGAAACAATAACTTAGCCAAATCTTGTATGAAGATATCTCTTGGCCCAAACAAAACTTGTACAAAGCAAAGTCTGCAAGGAGCCCTTGGTGCAAGTGAATTCGAAGGATGCATAGAGATGGTTATTTTGCACCATTGAAGCTTGCCCCAAACGAAACAACATGCAGGAAACAGGCAGCAGGAAGCATGTGCCCAATCGAAGCAGCTTGCAGGAAGCATGTGCCCAATCGAAGCAACTTGTAGTCAGTAGGCAGCAGGCAGCATGTGCCCAATCGAAGCAACTTGGAGGAAGCATGCAGAAGGAAGCATGTGCCTAATCTAAGAAGCTTGCATTCAGCAGGCAACAGGCAACATGTGCCCAATCGAAGTATCTTGCAGGCAGCATGCAGCATGTGCCCAAATGAAGCATCTTGCAGGCAGCATGTGCCCAATCGAAGTAGCTTGTAGGCAGCATGTGCCCAATTGAAGCATCTTGCAGGAAGCAGACAGCATGTGCCAAATAGAAGCAGCTTACAGGAAGCATGCAGCATGTGCCGAATCGAAGCAAACTTACTATCTCTTTGATTTTGTCAAAAAACAAATTTATCTGTTTTCTTCCTTTTTGACAGTTTTCTTTTAATTCTGGTACTGGAAAATCCTAATGCACTTGTGCAAGCTTGAATCCTGAGAATCTTTGTGAGAAAACCCTTTGTTGTACCCCAAAATTTGCCCTCCCATATTCTTCAAGATTTATCAAGCATCATCCTCAAATGGCTCAAGATCTCTCAAGGGTTGCCTAGTCAAACATGCCTCATAAGCCAGTCAAATTAGGGTTTTGGTTCCTTCAGGGAAGTTGAGGTTTTCAAGGGCTCAATCAGGTCACATATGCCTATACACATTGTCAATCATCTACATGTCAAGTTACAAGACTCACAACATTAAATTGCACAGTCAAAAACCCTAGTTGCTCTACAGTCAACTGCAGGGGAAAAATGGTCATTTGGCAGTCAAAAGTCAAATTTTTTGGTCAACATCTTATTTTGAAGCCACAATCATCATTTTATCAAGTCTTGATCATGATTCCACAAGCATGGTTCAAAAATCATCAAGATGCAAAAGTTTCCATTTTTGGACAGTTGAAAAGTCAACTGTAACTTGACCAAGGCATAACTTTTTCATGGTTCATCAGAAAAATCCCATCCAATGCTCATTTTGAAGAGGAGGATATTTCCTAAAACTCATCTTCACATTCAAAGTCCAAGAAATTCTCTCACAAAAAGTTATCAATTTCAACATTATAGGTCATTTTCAAAAGTCAACAAAAAGGCATTTTAAGTCAAAGACGATAACTTGAGATTGGTAAATCAAAATGACATGGGACCAAAGGCATTGTTTAGAGGACTTCAAGACCTTTCCAAAATGTCCAAGAACATGTTCATATGATCAAAATTGAGCAAGATATGCATTGGAGAAGTTGGGAAATTTTTGTGAAATGGCAAAAGTCAACTATCCTTGAAACTTCAATTCTTGACAAAAGGGCCCACTTTTTTCAACTTGATTCATCCTTGTCATGCCACCCACGTGTCCCATGATCAATTTCAAGACCAAATAATTATTTTTCCATTTTTATTTAATTTTTATGAATTTAATTCATTTTAATCCATAATAATTCAAATAAAATTAAAAAAATTAATTAAATGGTACTTGTGGTTTGATTAGCCTTCATGTGTCATATTCCACATACCAAAACCATGCCAAGCTCATTTATGCACGAAATTTTGAATTTGGACAAAGCTTTGAAAGGCCTTTAATGGTGGTTAAGACAAAATCCAAAAACATAATGACACAAGTTTAAGGCTCCTAAAGGTGAGTTATTCTCATTCATGACTACATATGCAAGCCTTGCAAGCCTCATTCACGACCTAGAGTGTGTACAAACGGCCAGAGCAAAATCCAAAAAGTGTCAAAAAAAGTGTGAGATCAAAAGGAGTGTTGCAAGCATTTTCAGGCCAAAAGGAGAACGTGACTCTCTTCTTTGCCATACTCTGAAGCTAAAGCAACCCTTGCCACGTCCTAAGGTCCATCATACCGCGCTGTAAGTTTTCCCAGGTCCCCCCAAGTCTCAATATTATTTTTTCTAACAAATTCCCATGCAGCTTCCTAGACGCGTTCCACCATAGGCCTCATACAGATGCGCGCCAAGTGGCCTCAAAGATCAATCTAATGGCCATGGGATGGATGACCACCATGTTCCTCAGTCAAAGCCAGCTCAGCAAATCCAAGAAGTCAACGTGGCTTGAAGGCAAATGGGCTTCAGCTTGCTAACAAAACCCTCAAATCTGGCCTTCACCTCCTTGGTTTAGCATTTCTTTTCTTTTTTTCTTTTTTTCTTTTTTCTTGCATTAATTATTATTATTATTTAATTACCACCAAGATTAACATAATTAATATTTTTCATAAAAAATCAAAAAAAACTAACATTATTATTATTTATTTATTTCATATCATTTTTGTAAATAAATTATAATTAATTAATTAGTTTAAATAGGCAACTTTAATCTTTTTCTTAATAACTAAAATAAACTTAGAACTAGATTTTTTTCTTCTTTTAATTTTAATTCGTTTTGTTTTATTTCCATTAAAAACATAAAAACACAAAAGTATCATTTTCTTAATTAATTAATTAATTAGTTATTAATTTTAATTTTATTTAATCACAAAAAAAGACAAAATTCAATTCTTATTCAAAAAAAAGGGTCAAGGCCCTTAGGACGTTCCAATTTAATTCTCGTGCGCATTTATTTATTTTGATTATTTATGTAACTGTCTCCAGATATGTAATAGTTAAATAGGAATTTTACCGCTTTATTTAGTTTCTCGCATTTATTTACCAAAACGGGTTTTTGTCTTTGGCGATGTATAGACCCGCGCCTTGTAATAGTTAGAATTTATCTTTCCGCAATTTACTTTCCGCACTCCTAACTGTTAACAATGCATGAAAGAATGTATGTAAATAAAATTAATCCGTAGCTCACAAATAATATGTACAGAACAATTTAACTGAAAAACAACACACAAAGCACATGCCACTCCTAGGGTACGCCTCACTGGTTGCCTCGAACATGGTCATCAAGTATAGGGTGTCTTAGAGGTCGCCCTTTTGTCTAAAGATCCAGTTGCCTCGAAACGGTTTCCTCGGATAAAAAGGATCTAGGACATTAGGGTTACTTCTAAGGTGTCCTACCATTGCTTTGGTGACCACATTGTCCCTTAATCGAATTGACCCAAATAACTCCAATGATGGTGCTACCTACCTCTCAATGGTGGGATAGCACTATCTAAAGGACTCTTACACAGCTTAATTCCTTAGAGTAGGTAGATTTCTCTTAAGTACTTGCTCTTTTCAAAACAAACAAAACAACTTTTCACACCTACACTTTCAAAAGTTTTCAAACAAATTTCTCATACACTCTTGAGGACAGATACAAGAGTTACTTAGAAATCTTTCAAACGAAACTTTTTCAAAGCCCACACACACTTGAAAAGAAAAAAAAAATTTGAAAACATAAGAGCAAGTACCTAAGAGCCCGTGGATAACCACGGATAGAAAGGGTGCTAACACCTTCCCTTTCTATAAATCTACCTCCCGAACTGAGAAACATTCTCGAATAAGGAATTTTGCTGTGCTTTTGTCCTTTCCATATTGGAGAACATAAAAGACGATGGCGACTCTTGCTTACCGCGACATTTCGCGAAACCAGCTAAAAACAGTCAGTTCTATTCCCACTGATCACAGAACTGGCGACTCTGCTGGGGAAACTAATAAAAGTGAGGTGTACCTTAGGAATAGTTCATCATCATGTTTTCATTTTCTTGCTTTGATTGCTCTAAAATTGTGGTCCTGTCTTGGGAGTTTCATAGATCCTAACTCGGATCTGGGGGATACCTCTTAGAAAGTAGCAACAAACTGTGAGGGAACTGTGCGGGGTATACCGACACGGTTGAAGCAGTTTGCTACGTTGATGTGGAACTTTGGTGAGTACCGGTAACCCTTGAGTCAAGTCAAGGAGAGTACGGGGCCGCCGCGTGGTGTCGTGAAGCATCAACTGACCTTAGGAACCTTACTTGACCATCCTGGCCTCTTTAGGGGTAGTGAGATGACTAACTTTGGTGCAGTCCGAAGTTGGTTGATACTCGATACTACACTCATTGAGGGTTGTTTTCTTGGAATATTTTGATCGCCAGTCCAGTGGCTAAATCAAAACAATGAACACAGAAAACAACCCAATGATATTGAGCTCCTTAGAACCCAGTTACTTTTGATAGGACAGGTTTGAGCCCACCAACTTCAAGAGGGTAGTACCCCAAACTCCATGCTGGCCTAAACTCTAAGGGCTCTGTATGACTTGTGTGCCTTCAAACTTGAATTACTTGCACACTTGTTATCTAACAACATGAGTTCCTTGCAGGTTTTGTTTACAGTCCTTAATTGGGACTCATTATAGGGCCTACTTACATCACTCCATGCATAGCATAACATCATACCATTGCATACATCCTGCATAAGGACTAACCCATTTCAAGGATCTCAAGGGTTTGTGATGCAGGTCATGCTGAATCAAAAGTCTAGCAAGGGGAAAAGGGGATTTATTTTCCTCTAGCCAAGGTTAATGACTTGGGTCAGGGGCTATGACCCACTCGATATGGTGAGCTTTGACTCTTGAAGAAGGACTCTCAACAACATGAAGTTCCTTCAATCAAGCTACCGAATTCCAATTCTAACAAGTTTCTCTGGTTACCCTGCGAGACCCTTGAAAACATCACATGCATACATACACATCATTGCATAACAGGTACCCTTGTTACAGGTCACTTACCATCTCCGCTGTTTATTTCAGCAATGGCTTCCCAACAAGACAACCAGGATCTTCACACTCAAGAGACTCGGTTCGGGGAGATCCTCTTAAATCTATCCAAGGGGCAGGAAGAGCTGAGAACACTCCTCATGGGGACTTTGGTCAGGAACAGTCCTGAAGACGATAAGGACGAACGGCTGAAACGTCTACAAGCTGAGGTGGATACAATGAGAACCCAGATGCTGGGGCAAATGGCTCTTATCCAAGACTTATCTCAAAGACAAAGAGAGCTCAGGGTTTTCATCAACCAACTGCTTCGGGATAACCAACTGGGGCAAACATCTAAGGTTGAAGAGCAAGCCATCATTCAACCACCTGTGGTGCAAGAAGACAAGGGAAAAGCTCCTCAGTTTGCTTCAGGGTCACAAACCCAGCATCAACCTCACCAGTGTCAACAGGGTAATCGGCGTAAGCGAAATACGTCTGGAAGACATTTCTCGGAGACTGGTGGTGCCATCCTCACTAATACTGAAACGCTTGTTGGAGGTCAAGCTGATTGCTTTAAAGGATCCTCCTAAGAAGCTCAACATAACCTCCCTAAAGTACAATCCTGATGAAAGGTGTGCCTACCATTCTGACAGTCCTGGACATGACACTGACGACTGTTGGGCTCTGAAGAACAAGGTCCAAGACATGATTGACGCCTGAGAGATTCAGTTTGAAGCACCAGAGACTCCAAACATAATCACTGCTCCTTTGCCCAATCATTGAAGGCTTTTGTTTATTTTAATTTCCGAGTTGTATTTTTCTTTGCTTACCCGAACAATTAATGTCATAGCAAACTCTTTTATTTCATTAATGCACTGCATATGTCTGTTGTTGAAATAATCCAATTATTTTCAGTATATTCAATTTGCTTTCATATTTTTTTGTGATGATCAACGCTCGGTTAATAATTCTAAGCCTCTTGAGGGAGGATGACGAAAATGATACCACGATCTTTACAGTATGCTTTTGAACAGACCCCGCTAATGAGGTACAGGCATTGTTTCAATTCCTAAACACCGGAGTTATAAGGAAGATAATCACTCGTCAACCCCTTTAAGCCAAAGAAGTAGGAGTTTTTCTTTTTGAAAATTAAAACCCTTAATCATAACCTGGGTCAGGGTAGTTCTCTCAGTTGATCCAAGTGCACAGCGAATACCACCAAAGGAGTCCTTACAAAGAAAAAGACAGTGATGGTTCTGAATAATCATAAAGACAGGCAGTCATTACCAAAAAAAAAACTAAAGCCCAATAAGTCAAAACCTATGAAGGAGACTTACAAAACTGGGGCATCCCGCTGACTGTAATCACAAAAGAAACAGTTCAGGCAAAAAACAGGGATAATGAAATCAGAAAAGAAAGAGGTCCTACAAACCCTCAACAACAACAAAAAAGGAAATGGGTGCCTATTCAAAATAAACTGTCAATATCCGAACCATCATTGGAACATCAGGACAAAGACTCAAACAAGGTCTAACGCACGATCAGCTGAGTTTAGGTTTGAAGAACATCACGAAGAGCGGGTGGGTACAAATAATTTGAGCCTTTATCCTTTGTTTCTTAAACCGTTGAACCAGGCCACGTTACAACCCTTAAAAGTCCTAGCTGAAGCATGGGTTAGTTCGAAAGCATATTGTTATGAAAGGTATCCTGACTCCTTAAGGCTTGCGGTAAAATAACGAGTTGACATCACCGTTTACAAAAAATTCACTTGTTTTTATGAAAAAATGCATTTTCAAAAACTTCAAAAACAGACATGAGCTTTGCATTTTAAATAACATTGTTTGCATATGATTATTTGTTTGAACAGCAGAGAAATTTGCACGACGAAGATCCGGTGAACAAAAATCTTCTCAACAAAAGCTCAAATGGAGAAAGCACCTCCAATCAAGGGGCATGACATGATCATGGTCTATTATCTGGGGCAGTTAAGTCAAGATTCGGAGAATCTCTCAAAAGGCCAACCAGCTTGGGGCAAATCTCCATCTGGATCACTTGGGGCATTGGACGATCAAACGAAGATCTTCTGGTAGTACGACAACACAACACTACTGACGGTGACAACTCCCTGCATTCTGAGCATGGACATAGTCGAAAAAATACTACGCATAATCAAAGACCCGCTAGGTTGACACACCTAGGCAAAAATAAGGGCTTCCCGGCGAACCAAAAGGGTTCGGGCAAAATAAGGGATGAAAATGAAAAAATCTGTACACCCGGCAAGTCGAAAACCTGAAAAGGAGGCTTGGGCAAAAATGGGTATCCCGTTGGATTGAAAACCCGAAAGGGCGTCCAGGCAAAAGTTAGGGATCAAAGCGTACGACTATATCCCGTCATCTTGTCACTTGCCTACCAGAAGAAGATTTTTCAAATCGGCAGTCTTCAAGCACCTCTACAGGTACCTTCTCCCACAAAAGCTGGGGCAATAAGAGTTGCCCAAACTGTACAACTGCTTTCCTCCAGGTACAAGGTAGATTCAGTTGAAGAATTTGACCAAGATACCTTCACTCCCCGTTGAGTTAGACCAGAATCATAAATACTCTCCCCAAGCAGAGTTGGTCTCCCATCAGCCCTAAAAAGGCACAATATCCCTAGCAAGTCAGCAATACTCTCCCCAAGCAGAGATATGCTACTGTCAGCCTTAAGGAAGTTGGGCATCCCCAGAAGATCTCAACATTCCCCAGCGGAGTATGCAGATATTCCTTAACAAGCATCCCCGGCAGTCTTAATATAAGATTGTTCTCCGGCGGAATACAGACACCCAGTGGAGTCACTTCCCCAGTACAGTTCAAAAGATTCCCCAGGAGAGTTGAATCCATCTCCCCAGTAGATTTTGGAAGCTTATCCCCAGTAGATTCTGGAAGCTTATCCCCTGCAGAGCACGAACGCGTCTCCCCGCTTTATTCAAAGGTTTTTCCCCACAAGAGCTTATAACTTGGTTATCCTCAGCTGATTACCACGGAAAGATCGTCCTCAGCGAAGTTCTTCCTATCCCGAGCGGAGTTCATCAAATTTCCCAAAATAACTTATCAACGGAATCCCCAGCGGAGTTATCTTCAAAACCTCAGCGAAGTATCTCTTCCCACGGAGCAATTCCCCGCAGAGTAATCTCTCCAACAAGTTTCTCCCCCAACGGAGTCATCTTCTCCTACCGGTTTATTCTTGCAACCATCATCCCCAGCGGAAACGAAGAACTCTACTCTTCAACATCAGCCCAGGATTCAACAAACTTCCCGACAATCGTTAAGGATTTATTTTCCCACACGAAAACACATCCATAAACATCACATCTTCATGCATTATGACATGCATACACATCATACAACACAAATCTCATTTACTCTTGAGAACATCTTAATGTCATGCAGTTCATGCATCATGACACTGCATACAACTAACGTTTTGCCTTTTCAGGAAAAGGTCAATCAAAAGATGATTACCATCTACCTCTACAGTTCCAGATCAACATTGGTAACAAGCCAGGAAAATTCTGTGGACGACTGATCGTGGGTTAATATCTGAAACCAGACAGGACAATCATCTACTTAATCATCATGAAGCAACCCCACACCGGTTCCTTCTCAACTTCAGATGTAGTTTTACACGAACTCATCATAAGGCAACCCCACACCGGTTCCTTCTCAATTTTCAGACGTAGTCTTACACAGACTTATCATCAAAGTAACCCTACACCGGTTCCTTTATTTTCAGACGTAGTCTTACACGGACTTATCATCAAAGTAACCCTACACCGGTTCCTTTATTTTCAGACGTAGTCTTACACGGGCTCATCAACAGGCAACCCTACACCAGTTCCTTCTCAATTTTCAGACGAAGTCTTACACGGACTTATCGTCAAAGTAACCCTACACTGGTTCCTCCAGAAGTCTTACACGGACTTATCTCAAGATGACCTTACCCCGGTTCATCAAGAAGTTTTACACGAAATTACCCTGCAGTAACCTTACCCGGTTCCTCTAGAAGTCTTACACGGACTTATCTCAAGATGACCTTACCCCGGTTCATCAAGAAGTTTTACACGAACTTACCCTGCAGTAACCTTACCCCGGTTCCTCCAGAAGTCTTACACGGACTTATCTCAAGATGATCTTACCCCGGTTCATCAAGAAGTTTTACACGAACTTACCCTGCAGTAACCTTACCCCGGTTCCTCCAGAAGTCTTACACGGACTTATCTCAAGATGACCTTACCCCGGTTCATCAAGAAGTTTTACACGAACTTACCCTGCAGTAACCTTACCCCGGTTCCTCCAGAAGTCTTACACGGACTTATCTCAAGATAACCCTACACCGGTTCCTCCCAAAGTCTTACACGGATTTGTCCCAAGGTAACCTTACCCCGGTTCCTCAAAAAGTTTTACACGAACTTATCCCAAAGAAACCCTACACAGGTTCTCTCTCCAGACGTAGTTTTACACGGATTCGTCATCAAGAAACCCTACACAGGTTCTCTCTCTCCAAATGTAGTCTCACACAGACTCGTTATCAAAGTAACCCCACACAGGTTCCTTCTCCATTTAAGATTGCAGTTTTACACGAACTCGTCATCAGTAAACCCTACACAGGTTTCTTTCTCAACTCTAGACGTAGTTTTACACTGACTCGTCATCAGTAAACCCTACACAGGTTTCCTTCTCAGATCCAGATGCAGTTTCACACAGACTCATCAACAGTCAACCCTACACAGGCTTCCTTCTTTCAAAAATGCAGTTTCACACAGACTCATGAACAGTCAACCCTACACAGGTGTCCTTCTTTCCAAGATGCAGCTTTACGCGAGCTCGTCATCAGGCAACCCTACACAGGTTCCCTCTTTCAACTTACAAAAATTACAGTTCAACAGACCACCTCCAGATGGCATCTATAAGCCCATCCACCTATCAACAGTCTCCAAATGGCATCTATAAGCCCATTCCCGACAAGGTTCTGTCACATCTCCAGATGGCATCTATAAGCCCATCCTCTTATCCACCATCTTTCCAAATGGCATCTATAAGCCCATTCCCGACAAGGTTCTGTCACATCTCCAGATGGCATCTATAAGCCCATCCTCCTATCCACCATCTTTCCAAATGGCATCTATAAGCCCATTCCCGACAAGGTTCTGTCACATCTCGAGATGGCATCTATAAGCCCATCCTCCTATCCACCAACTTTCCAAATGGCATCTGTAAGCCCATTCCCACCATCACACTACTGATATTCTACTATGTGAGTGCAAATTTCTGGGCACTCTAGTGTTCAATCATCTTCCACCTTCGGATCACGAAAAGCACACAAGCCAATCTACATCCTCAGGTCTAAGAAGATTGAACAGGGGCAATTGTTGTACCCCAAAATTTTCCCTCCCATATTCTTCAAGATTTATCAAGCATCATCCTCAAATGGCTCAAGATCTCTCAAGGGTTGCCCAGTCAAACATGCCTCCTAAGCCAGTCAAATTAGGGTTTTGGTTCCTTCAGGGAAGTTGAGGTTTTCAAGGGCTCAATCAAGTCACATATGCCTATACACATTGTCAAGCATCTACATGTCAAGTTACAAGACTCACAACATCAAATTGCACAGTCAAAAACCCTAGTTGCTCTACAGTCAACTATAGGGGCAAAATGGTCATTTGGCAGTCAAAATTCAAATTTTTTTGTCAACATCTTATTTTGAAGCCACAATCATCATTTGATCAAGTCTCGATCATGATTCCACAAGCATGGCTCAAAAATCATCAAGATGCAAAAGTTTCCATTTTTGGACAGTTGAAAAGTCAACTGTAACTTGACCAAGGCATAACTTTTTCATGGTTCATCAGAAAAATCCCATCCAATGCTCATTTTGAAGGGGAGGAAATTACCTACAATGCATCTTCACATTCCAAGTCCAAGAAATGCTCTCACAAAAAGTTACCGATTTCAACATTATAGGTCATTTTCAAAAGCCAACAAAAGGGCATTTTTAAATCAAAGACCATAACTTGAGATTGGTAAATCAAAATGACATGGGACCAAAGGAATTGGTTAGAGGACTTCAAGACCTTTCCAAAATGTCCAAGAACATGTTTATATGATCAAAATTGAGCAAGATATGCATTGGAGAAGTTGGGAAATTTTTGTGAAATGGCAAAAGTCAACTATCCTTGAAACTTCAATTCTTGACAAAAGGGCCCACTTTTTTCCACTTGATTCATCCTTGTCATGCCACCCACGTGTCCCATGATCAATTTCAAGACCAAATAATTATTTTTCCATTTTTATTTAATTTTTATGGATTTAATTTATTTTAGTCCATAATAATTCAAATAAAATTTAAAAAATTAATTAAATGGTATCTTGTGGTTTGATTAGCCTTCATGTGTCATATTCCACATACCAAAACCATGCCAAGCTCATTTATGCACGAAATTTTGAATTTGGACAAAGCTTTAAAAGGCCTTTAATGGTGGTTAAGACAAAATCCAAAAACATAATGGCACAAGTTTAAGGCTCCTAAAGGTGAGTTATTCTCATTCATGACTACATATGCAAGCCTTGAAAGCCTCATTCACGACCTAGAGTGTGCACAAACGGCCAGAGCAAAATCCAAAAAGTGTCAAAAAAAAGTGTGAGATCAAAAGGAGTGTTGCAAGCATTTTCAGGCCAAAAGGATAACGTGACTCTCTTCTTTGCCATACTCTGAAGCTAAAGCAACCCTTGTCACGTTCTAAGGTCCATCATACCGCGCTGTAAGTTTTCCGAGGTCCCCCCAAGTCTCAATATTATTTTTTCTAACAAATTCCCATGCAGCTTCCTAGACGCGTTCCACCATAGGCCTCATACAGATGCGCGCCAAGTGGCCTCAAAGATCAATCTAATGGCCATGGGATGGATGACCACCATGTTCGTCAGTCAAAGCCAGCTCAGCAAATCCAAGAAGTCAACGTGGCTTGAAGGCAAATGGGCTTCAGCTTGCTAACAAAACCTTCAAATCTGACCTTCACCTCCTTGGTTTAGCTTTTCTTTTCTTTTTTTCTTTCTTTTTTTCTTTTTTTCTTTTTTCTTGCATTAATTATTATTATTATTTAATTACCACCAAGATTAACATAATTAATATTTTTCATAAAAAATCAAAAAAAACTAACATTATTATTATTTATTTATTTCATATTATTTTTGTAAATAAATTATAATTAATTAATTAGTTTAAATAGGCAACTTTAATCTTTTTCTTAATAACTAAAATAAACTTAGAACTAGATTTTTTTCTTCTTTTAATTTTAATTCCTTTTGTTTTATTTCCATTAAAAACATAAAAACACAAAAATATCATTTTCTTAATTAATTAATTAATTAGTTATTAATTTTAATTTCATTTAATCACAAAAAAGAGATAAAATTCAATTCTTATTCATAAAAAAGGGTCAAGGCCCTTAGGACGTTCCAATTTAATTCTCGTGCGCATTTATTTATTTTGATTATTTATGTAACTGTCTCCAGATATGTAATAGTTAAATAGGAATTTTACCGCTTTATTTAATTTCTCGCATTTATTTACCAAAACGGATTTTTGTCTTTGGCGATGTATAGACCTGCGCCTTGTAATAGTTAGAATATATCTTTCCGCAATTTACTTTCTGCACTCCTAACTGTTAACAATGCATGAAAGAATGTATGTAAATAAAATTAATCCGTAGCTCACAAATAATATGTACAGAACAATTTAACTGAAAAACAACACACAAAGCACATGCCACTCCTAGGGTACGCCTCACTGGTTGCCTCGAACGTGGTCATCAAGTATAGGGTGTCTTAGAGGTCGCCCTTTTGTCTAAAGATCCAGTTGCCTCGAAACGGTTGCCTCGGATAAAAAGGATCTAGGACATTAGGGTTACTTCTAAGGTGTCCTACCATTGCTTTGGTGACCACATTGTCCCTTAATCGAATTGACCCGAATAACTCCAACGATGGTGCTACCTACCTCTCAATGGTGGGATAGCACTATCTAAAGGACTCTTACACAGCTTAATTCCTTAGAGTAGGTAGATTTCTCTTAATTACTTGCTCTTTTCAAAACAAACAAAACAACTTTTCGCACCTACACTTTCAAAAGTTTTCAAACAAATTTTTCATACACTCTTGAGGACAGATACAAGAGTTACTTAGAAATCTTTCAAACGAAACTTTTTCAAAATCCACACACACTTGAAAAGCAAACAAATTTTTGAAAACATAAGAGCAAGTACCTAAGAGCCCTTGGATAACCACGGATAGAAAGGGTGCTAACACCTTCCCTTTCTATAAATCTACCTCCTGAACCGAGAAACATTCTCGAATAAGGAATTTTGCTGTGCTTTTGTCCTTTCCATATTGGAGAACATAAAAGACGGTGGCGACTCTTGCTTACCGTGACATTTCGTGAAACCAGCTAAAAACAGTCAGTTCTATTCCCATCGATCACACCCTTGAGAATCGAGAGGGCAAATTTTGGGGTACAACAGCTGCCCATGTTCAATCTTCTTACACCTGAAGAGTTAGATGGGAAAATATGGCATTCGTGACTTGAAGGTGGAAGATGATTGAACACTAGAGTGCCCAGAAATTTTCACTTAATGATGTTTTGGTTGATTGTGTAGGGAATGGGCTTAAAGATTCCATTTGGAGAAATGATGGATAGTTGTTGGAGATTGGCTTATGGATGCCATCCAGACGTGATTGTTAACAGAAATTAGACTAAGTCTAAACTTGACTTCAATTGGAAAAGAATCAGAATAAATCTTGGAGGATTTATCAGAACCAGAGAAAATGTCTGCCGGAAAGAATCAGAATAAACCATTGAGAGATTTAAACTGAACCAGCAGAGGTCTTGAATTTTCTTTGACAGGAAAGAATCATGATGAATCTTGGAGCAATTTATCTGAACCAGAGAAAAATTCTATAGGAAAGAATCAGGATAAACCGTTGAGAGATTTAAACTGAACCAGTAGAGTTCTGGAAAGAATCAGAATAAACCTTTGAGCGATTTATCTGAACCAGAGAGAATGTCTACGGGGAAGAATTAGGATAAATTGTTGACAGATTTAAACTGAACCAGGATTGGTCTTGAATTTTCTTTAACTGGAAAGAATCATAATAAATCTTGGAGCGACTTATCTGAACCAGAGAAAATGTCTACGGGGAAGAATCAGGATAAACCGTTGAGAGATTTAAATTGAACCAATAGAGGTCTTGAATTTTATTTGACTGGAAAGAATCATGATAAATCTTGGAGCAATTTATCTAAACCAGAGAAAATGTCTACTGGAAAGAATCAGGATAAACCGTTGAGAGATTTAAACTAAACCAGTAGAGGTCTTGGATATTCTTCAACTTATGATGGGCCTGTGTAGGGCTGCTTCATGATGAGTCCGTGTAAAACTGCATCTGGAATTGTCTGAGAAGGAACCTGGGTAGGGTTGCTTGACAATGAGTCTGTGTTAAACTTCATCTGGAATTTTATGAGAAGGAACCTGGGCAGGGTTGCTTGATGATGAGTCAGTCTTAAACTGCATCTGGGTAATAGGAGGAACCTGGCTAGAGTTTCTTGACGATGAGTCCATGTTAAACTTCATCTGGAATTTTCTGAGAAGGAACCTGGGTAGGGTTGCTTCATGACGAGTCCGTGTAAAACTGTATCTTGGAAATAGGAGGAAATTGTGTATGGTTACTTGATGTTGAGTCTGTGTTAAACTGCATCTGGAAATGAGGAGGAACCTGTGTAGGTTTTCTTCAATTGGTCATATAGATAAATGCCCTGACTTGTTATAGGTATTAATCTAGAACTTGAAAATGGTTGGTGGTAGCCATCTGTTGATTTACCTTTTCCTAAAAAGGTAAAAAGTTAGATGTGTGCAATGTCATGATGTATGAAATGCATGGTGCAATGATGTTCTCAAAATAAATGAGATTGTGTCGTATGCACTTATCATGTCTGTAACCAGGATGTATGAAATGTGAAATGTTAATGATGTATTTTTTTGTCTGGGAAAATAAATCCTTGACAAAAGCTGGGGAGTCATTAAATCCCGGCCTGCTGTTGAAGAGTAGGTGTGTCTTCAAACGTTGCTTTAGAATGTTTCCACTGGGGATTCTTGTTTTGTTGTTTTGAGGAGAACTCCACTGGGGAATATTGATAACTCTGTGGAGAGTGTTGATTCCTTCTTGGGGAATAGAGTTCAGGAGTCTCAATTGTCTGTTGCTCTACTGGAGAGTCAAAGTTAAACTGATGTCTGGGGAGTCAAATTGAATCTGCGCCCATATATTCCTTGTTGCACAAGTTGAGAGCTGCACCAATTTGAGAAAAATATTATATGATCCTGTAGCGGTAGAAATGGTCAAGACTAAGCCATTGGATTGACTAGACTTTATACAAATCAAAATAAAAATCACCACTGCGCTTTATTGTTTCCAAAGGAATGGGAAAAGAGGGAATAACCTAAAAAGAGGGGGAAAGATTCAAGGTAAGGGGGGTGGTTATGCAAAGAAATATATTTTTATGATTTTTTGCACCCGCCGCGGTTGCGAACCTTTAGTGCCTACGTACCACCTTTCGTGCAATAGGGGATCAGGGTACACGTAGTTCCTCTTTTAAAAATTTGAAACAAAAAGTGTGTTGGTTAATTTTAAGAGATAAGACATCATCGTCATTGTCCGTGTGGAAAACATACTTACCACCCACAATCATGAGAAAGGATAATTTGCATCATCTCAAAGTGGAGGATATGGCTTGGATTTTAAAATCAACAATTCCTCACTCAACACCCAAGTGGAAAAATATCTCACTTCACTACATATTGTATAAGTATAGTTGTTTGCATCACTACAAGGATTGACAAGAGTCTAATCTTTTGAAAAAAAGTTCAAAGATAAAAGCCAAAATGGTAAAATGGTTTGAGATGAGATTGATTGACTTTTAGTGTTCTCAAAAAAAATGTCAAGGTATTGTTAAATTGATTGAAGTTTATTTATGAAAATATTTTGAAAATGCATGGACCTAAGTCCAAGTTTATTATGAAAGTGGTTTAAGTTTCAAAACAAGAAGAGTTTTCAAAAGGAGGGAGAGGATTTTTGAAATTAAAGAAGATGGGAGGAGAAGAAGAGACTATCCTAAACCATAAGGTAAAAGCTAAGGATAAGAACCATCTAACCAACAAGAAGCCAAAACTTGACATCATGAGCCAAGATAGAATTCTCATTCGTTGTATTGAAACCAAGCAAGCAAATATACTAGACCTCTTCAAATGTATTAAGTTTTCACAAAAATTGGGCAGAGTAACGGCTGTATACGGGTGAATTCCAGATTATAAACAAAGGATGTAATCACAAAAACATGCACACAAAAATAAACAAGCAACCCAATGTCTTGAGGTAAACCCCAAGAGCTCCGACAAAATAATTAGATAAAATCAAAAGGTCTCCAAGATAGGCCAAGGCTTCTAATCCTAAGTCCAAGAAAAAGTCCACTACTCCATAATGCCAAGGATAGTAACCAAATAGTCTAAGTACCATTAAGAGTATTTTAGGCTTTATGTTGATTATTAAGTATCTTAAAAAAGAAAAAGAAAAGCTCAAGTGAGCAAAGTAAAAAAAAGACAAGAAAATAAATGCTCAAATGAGCAAAGATGAAAATGACATGAAATGAAAAATGCTAGAAAATAAATAGTACATAAAGCATAAAAGAGTAAAGGCATAAAATAAATAAGTCAAAAATTAGTGGTTTGTTGGATAACCATCTTGAAACTTGCATATGGAACTCATTAGAGGATTGGTAGAACCAAAGCCTCCACACAACAAGTTGCATTTGATTTTTGTTAAGTATATCATCCATTTGGAATTCTCATAACTACCATTTAATGATCAACGATGTTTAAGTGATTTGCATTGACCAAAAGTATTGTAGATCCATTAGAGGATTGGTAGAACCAAAGCCTCCACACAATGAATCTCAAGTTTATTGGATCAAAGAGATCAAATTAACATATTTGGGCTTGCAATCATAAGTTTGGGCCACGAATGATCATTTATTCGAATCCGGACAAAATTTAGCGCTATGTTAAGCAATCGTAAGTGGACTTATAAAGAAGTCGCACCTATTTTGAGGCCGGTCAATAGCAATCTATGCACCATTTGTTTTGAGACATGATATAGAGATCATGCTCCAACAACATTTAGTGCAATGAGAAGGGGATGAGATGAAGGGGATTTAGGGTAAAAAGATAAACCACATTTGAATTAATATTTAATCAAACTATTATTAAAATCATTCATCCATTTTTTGTGGACTTAAACTCTACACCATGGATCCAATGAAGTTAATAAAGCCATGATCAAAAAATCAACCCAAGACAGCCAGAAAATAATCACAAAATAATAATATAATTAATGTATACATTAAAAGGTTTAAAAATGTAAAAAAAAAGGAAAATAATGAGGAAAATATCAATTATATTCAAATTAATCAAGAAATGAAAAATAAGACCATAGAAAAATCAGAAAAGAGGCCAAGTAATTTTATGAAACTTTTGGTAATTTTTAAAAGTCAGAAACTACTTTTAAAAATTGAAATAAATGGATAAAATAAAACAAAAATAGTAAAAAATAGTAAAGTCAGGAACAAAAATAAAATAAGGCCACCAATATTTGTCACAATATCATTGGATCATTCCATCATTTTATCAGAATTTAAAAATGTGTAAAAGTATTTTTAAACATATTAGACAAATCAAATAAGTACAAAATTCATTAAAAAAATACCAAAACACAAAATTAAATTGTGAAAAAAAAATCAGAAAGAGAATAATCAAAAATATTTTTCATAATTTGTTCAGATTTTTTGGACATAAAATGAATTTTCTATGATTTTTTGAAATTTAAAACAATTAAAATATAAAAATCAGAAAAAAGAATATAAAAGTAAAAGATGTGGACCATTGGATGAGAGTTAAAACGCGTTAGTAATCCAATCCAATGGATCTGACGCGTTGTGCATATCATGGTCTTTAATGAATAATGCACAGAATCATTAATAAAATCAGAATTTAAAAATAACAAATGGCATGCCTTTATTGGTCAGAAGATGACACGTTGGTCATCTTCAACCTCCAGCCATCATGAATTGTAGGTCTCTTAAACTGTAAAATCAGAAGCTCAGACTTATGTCATTCGCTTCGTCTCTTCAAGACGAAGACAACCACACCCTCGCGCCAAATTTACATAAACTATAGCTCAAGCAATTTGGAAAGAAAGTTTTAAAAAGGGATTTGAAAATTCATGGTCAAAACGTGCTTCCAGTGAAATGTAAGTGTTGCGACTAGAACCAGGGTAATGAGAGCAACACATTGATATCAGAGTTTTGAAGAATTGATGAAGGAATATACATATTGAAGTTAAGTTGCAGAGCTCTGAAACTAGACTTCTATGGAGCAATATAGGGCACGATTCTTGAATGTAATTATATGGTTAGCTTCAGGGAAGATCAAGGAAGGTGAATTGAGAGAAAAAATGGATTGAAAAAGGCTTGAGAATAGATTTAGAAGTTGCTGAATTATGGGTTGTGAAGCAAGTTTGGTAGGGTGATTCTGGCTATCTAAGCTTGGGAAATTGAATGGGGGTTGACCCTCTATTTATAGGGAATCAAATGGAATGTTCAAGCGTGTGAAATGATGAAGTTTGGAGGGAAATCGTGTGAACCTGATGCACGAGCAAAGTGTGATATGATTTGCATCAAAACTCATCCAATCCTTGGGTTTCAAGGCTCTAATCCACTTTGGTAACTTGGTTAAACATGTTTAAATAACAAACGCGTGCTAATTTGATGTTTAGAGGCCAAAACATGAATTTCAAACTCTGACTTATGGAGAAACTTCAGTTCCAAGTTACCAAGTTCAATCCAATGGAATTTACAACTCAAGGGGTCTTAGGGCAAAATTATTGATCCTTTGGAAAGGTGGGGTTACAAGCTTTGCAATGGAAAAGGAGTGGAATCAAATGGATGCTTGAGATAAAAGTTACATGGAGTCAAAGTTGAAGAAAAATTGTTGACTTTCCATACTTAGAAATATTTCAAATTCTTCTTTAAAAATGACCTATAATCCTTTGCATCCAAACATGGCCTTTCACTTAGAATTTTCTCTTGATCAAAAAAGATGGAATGAAGTAGGTCTCTTGAATGAAATTTTGCAATTTGAACCACTCAAAATCTCCAAAAATTTAGCAAGTTATGACTTGTTGAAGTTGGTCAAAATTCATGAAATGACCTATAATCTTTTGCATTCTTAATGTAACTTCCATCCATTTTCTCACTTTACACATAAAAGAAGGCATGAAGTACACATCCTTAGGATCATCATGGAAAAATAATGGGCTCAAGGTGATAAAAATTGACCAAGTTATGACCATTTGAAGTCACATATGGGAAATTGGGGATTCATTTGGGTGACTTGTAAACTTTCTTCTTCACCAAGTTCCTTCCACATGAAAACTCCTTGGAACTTTTGAAGTGATTTGTTGGTAACTCTTTGAAGAGAATAATGCTTTTGAAATTACTCAAAAATACCAAAATATGAGCAAGATATTCCCCTTTGAAGTCCAAAACCATAGCCTCTAGATCAAGAGAATTCTTTGAGGAACTTTGCCAAGTTTGAACAAACTTTTTGTGCCAATATTATTCCTTTGTGAATGGAAACTGTTGAGGATGATGATGAGGACTCATGGCCACCAAAGCCACTTCCATACCAATTCTTCCAAAACAACTTCAATGGTGAGGCCTGAATTTCTCAAACTATGTTGACTAGGGCATGGAAATAAACTCATGAACCCATGATGCAACTTGCTAAACCTCATTTCCTTTACCTACATTATTAACAAGTTAGAGAAACCAATATTGAATTTTGTTAATAAGAGGGAAAATCAAAGCAAAATATCCATGATCACAAAAGAAAACAAGTTAAGGTGCTTGGTAACTCCTCATAGAGCAAAGCTAAAGATAGGTAGAAGAACCAAAAGCCCTAATGTGATCTTGTTGTGATTGAAATAATATGGTATGATGAAGGAATCTTAGAGGGCAAACATTGGGGTACAACAGATCCAATGATGGTTTCTGACCTATAGTGATTTTATTTGGCTTTTATTTTTAGCTTTACTATATTTTATCCTTTTTTATCTTCTTGTTTAATTTTTAATAGTTTAAAAATAGTTTCTTGAAATTCTGGTATCAGATATGTGATGTCGAAGGAGATGTCACGATACAAATATAATAGTACAATGTAAAGTGCAACAATTATAAAATCAGTAAAAACACTAAGGATTATTAACCCAGTTTAGTTTACAACAACACCTACTCTGAGAGCTACCAAGCCAGGGACAAGTCCATTAAATAGTATCAATCCATATACCATCAGTAAACAACTGGTTTACGATCTAATCACTTAATCACTACTCATTCTATACTTCTACCTAATACAATCCTATTAATGAGGCCTTCCTCAAATCCCTACAATCACTTACAGTGATGAAACAATAGAATTAATAAGTTTTAAAGACTTCAATCATTCAATGCTTAAAAGCTTATGAATGATACACAATTAACAACTTAAATAACAACTCAAGTATTAAATCAATACTAGAGTGCATGACAATTAAAAGACTTAGACTTCTAAAACAGAAAGAAAGTATTATTCTTCAAAAGTTGTGTTTTTCTGAATAAGGAAGCATGTCCTTATAAAGGCACAACAGTGGGCTTGGGTTGAAAAACAAATATTCCAATCTTTTTAATATTTCCATGAAAACAGGCCAAGATATAATCCATAAGGATAATTCAAATAGAAAAATATTCCTCCATATTTTTCGCAGCCTATGAGTCACAAATCCTGAATTATGCCCCGCATGCAAATAGGAAACAGAAAACTTAAACTGATATTGGACTGAGTTCAGTTCAGGAGGCAAATGTCAAGAAATCTGCTTTGACCTCATTCAAAACAGTTTGCTTCAAATGTCAAGACATTTAGAAAAACATTATTAAGTCATTGTTCTACCAAAATTTCTGCTAACAAACGCTTACAAACTCCCCCTTTGGAAAATTTTGGCTAAAACATTATATGAGCACATTATCAAAACATTATCAAAGCATTATCAGAGCATTATCGGAGTAGCAACATAAGCAAAGAAAGCAAAACAAAAACTCAGTCAGCAGTTAGTTGTTAGCATAGGAAGATGTTAGAACATCTTGAGACATTAGGCTCCCCCTCAAGTATTAAGCTCCCCCTCAATCAGTGGTCATTCAGTGAGAGGTCAGACGGTTTCTCTCCCCCTTTTTAGTCATAATATGCCAAATAAAAGGATGCATTCAAGAGAGTATCAGTAATATAGGTACAAACCATAGAATTCAAAAGTCAAGCACATGCAAGTGCCAAAAAATAAACAAAGGGGTCAGACAAATAAACATCAAATAGTCTAATTGTCTTCAGGGCCAATAGATTTGGAAGAGCCAGAACTTCCTTCCTCACTAGAATCTCCTCCTTCATAGCTCACTCTATCATCAAAGTTGTTTTCCTTTTGCAGTTCCTTGATCATCTTTTCAAAAGATAGTGTTGTACCCCAATTTTTTCCCCTAAGATCCCTTCATTATACCATGTTGATTCACTCACAACAAGATCACACTAGGATTCTTGGTTCCCCTCCCTACATTTAGTTTTGTCCTTTTTGAGGGATTACCAAGCACCTTGACTTATGTTCCTTTTGTGATCATGAATATTATTTTGATTTCTTCATTTAAATAATAAAATGAAATGTTTTTTTGTCTTACTTGTTATCCATGTAGGTGAAGGAAATGATATTTAACAAGCTACCCCATGGGTTCATGAGTTTATTTCCATGCCCTAGTAAATATAGCTTGATAAGTTCAAACCTCACCATTATATTGTTTTTGGAAGAATTGGAATGGCAAGGTTGCTTTGGTTCATCACATTTCAAGGTTATTAGATTTGACTCAAAAGTACAAGGGGTTGATTGAAGAAGTTGTCATGTTTGGACAAGGCCTTGTTCCTATTGGTCACGAGCATATTTTTATCAAATCTCAAGATATGGAAGTGGTTTTTGTGGTTATTAGTCCTCATTATCATCCTTAACAACTTATATTCACAAAGCAAGAATATTGGTACAAGAAGTTTGTTCAAATTTGTCAAAGTTCCTCAAGGCATTATCTTGGTCTAGAAGCTAGGGTTTTGAACTTCAAAGGAGTATATCTTGCTCACCTTTTGGTATTTTTGAGTGATTCCAAAGAAATTCTTCTCTTTAAAGGGTTAAAAACAAATAACTTCAAAAGTTTCAAATATTTTTCATGTGTAAGGAACTTGGTGAAGAAGAAAGCTTACAAGTCATCCAGATGAATCCATAATTTTACATAAGTAACTTCAATTGATCATAACTTGGTCAATTTTCATCACCTTGAGTCCATTATTTTTCCATAATGATCTTGAAGATGTGAACTTTATGCCTTCTTTTATGTGCAAAGTGGGAAAATGGATGGAAGTTTCCTTAAAGATGCAAAATACTATAGGTCATTTCATGATTTTTTGCCAACTTCAACAATTCATAACTCTCTCAATTTTTGTAGATTTTGAGTGGTTCAAGTCCCAAAATGTCATTCGGGAGATCTACTTCATGCCATATTTTTTGGTCAAGAGTTCCAAGTGGAAGGCCATGTTTGAATGCAAGACATTATAGGTCATTTTTGAAGAAGAATTTGAAATATTTCTAAGTATGGAAAGTTAACCCTTTTTCTTCAACTTTAACCCAATGCAACTTTCAGCTCAAGTATCCATTTGATTCCATCATTTTTCCATTGTAAAGCTTATAACCTCATCTTTCTAAAGCATCAAGAATCATGCCCTAAGACCCCTTGAGTTGGAAATCCATGTATTTGAATTTGGTAACTTGAAACTGAATTTTCCACAAAGTCAGAATCTTGAAATCCATAATGTGACTTCTAAACACAAGATTTATGCACATTTTTGATTGAAACTTGATTAGAAAACTTGCCAAAAGTGATTAGCACCCCAAAACGTAAGATTTGGTTGAGTTTTTATGGAAATGAAGTCACACTTCATTCGTGCTCGACCTTCACTCAGTTTCCCTCCAAACTTCCTTGTTTCTTTTAATTTTCATTCCCATTCACTTCCCTATAAATAGAGGGTCATCCCCCATTCATTTCTTCAAGCTTTGAGAGCCAAAAACACCCTGCCAAAACTTCACACGAACCCATCTTTTTTTAATTCAGTTTGAGATTTAAGCTGCCTTTTCCAAAATTCTTTGCGCATTCATCATCCTTAAGCATCATATAAACTCTCCAGCACTTAAGCCAATCAAAACGAGCCATAATTCAAGCTACAGAAGTCCAGTTTTAGAGCTTCTTCCTTGAACTTCAAAAAGGTAGAATTCTCCACCATTTGGATCCAAATCAAACACTAATCTATTCTACTCCTTCTCCTGATTCCAATGTTACTTACAATTTTTAAATCCATCGAGAATTGAGAGAGAAATCTCAAATTGAAGGTGCTCGCTATTTTCTGGGTTTTTGATTCATATCTCTCTCCATACCTTATATAAATTTGGTGCGATGGTGGTGTTAGAATCGTCTTGAAGAGACGAGTTCAATGATACTAGCCTGGGATCCTAATTTTTCCATTTGAAGGATCTCACAAAATACCCATTGCAGGATGTCTGGAGATTGAAGACGATGACATGTGTCGTCTCAGCCAATGATAACGTGTCAAACGTTTTAATTTCATTGGTTGCCCTTTTTCTGATCCTATGCGTATCTCACTAAGGTCCATATCAAGCACAACGCGTATGGTCCACTGGATCATCTTACTAACGCGTTTTAACTATGATCTGATGGTCCACATCTTTTTGGTTTTATTTTATTTTCTGATTTTATATTTTTAATGATTAAATTTTCAAAAATTCATAAATCTTTTATTTTTTATCCAAAAATTATGAAAAAATTCTCAAAAATACTTTGAATTATTTCTGATCTCATGACTATTTTTTCACATTTTTATTTTGTCATTTGATATTTTTTTGTATTTTTTGAATTCTTTGCTTTCTTTTAATTACTTAAAAAATACTTTCTGACATTTTTTAATTCTGAAAAAATTCATAAATATTATTTTGCATATTTTTGACTTTCTGAAAATTTTATGGGATTTTATATTGAGGTTTACTATTTTTGACCTATTTTCGGTTTGTTTGAGCAATTTTAAATAGTTTAAAAATAGTTTCTGACTTTTAAAAATTACCAAAAATTTTATAAAAATATTTGGATCCATTTCTGATTTTTCTATGGCCTTACTTTTTCTTTCTTGATTAATTTGAACATAGTTGATATTTTTCTCCTCTATTTTGATTTTTTAAACATTTTTTAAACCCTTTTAATGTATACATTAAATATAATATTATTTTGTGATTATTTTCTGGCTGTCTTGAGTTGATTTTTTGATCATGACTTTATTAACATCATTGGATCTTGGGTGTTGAGTTCAACTCCACCAAAATGGATGAATGATTTTAATAATAGTTTGATTGAATTTTTGATTCAAAAGTGGTTTATTCATTTTTCCCATCCCCTATTCATCTTATCCCTTTCTTATTGCACTAGATGTTGTTGGAGCATGAACTTTATATCATATCTCAAAACAAATGGTGCATAAATTGCTATTGACCGGCCTCAAAATAGGTGCGACTTTTATATAAGTCCACTTACGATTGCTTAACATAGCGCTAAATTTTTTCCCGATTCGAATAAACGATTATTTGTGGCCCAAACTTATGATTGCAAGCCCAAGTATGTTAATTTGATCTCTTTGATCCAATTACCTTGAGATTCATTATGTGGAGGCTTTGGTTCTACCAATCCTCTAATGGATCTACAACACCTTTGGTCAACGAGGATCACTTAAACATCGTTGATCATTAAATGGTACTTATGAGAATTCCAAATGGATGATATACTTGACAAAAAGCAAATGCAACTTGTTGTGTGGAGGATTTGGTTCTACCAATCCTCTAATGAGTTCCAAATGCAAGTTTCAAGATGGTCATCCAACTAACCACTAATTATTGACTGGTTTTACTTTATGCTTTTATTCTTTTTTATGCTTTATGTACTATTTACTTTTAGCATTTACATTTAATTCCATTTTCATCTTTGCTCATTTGAGCATTTATTTTCTTTCCATTTTTACTTTGCTCACTTGAGCTTTTCTTTTCCTTTTTTAAGATTCTTAATAATCAACATAAACCATATAAATATTTAATGATACTTGGACTATTTGGCTACTATCCTTAGAATTATGGAGCATGAGACTTTTTCTTGGACTTAGGATTAGAAACCTTGGTCTATCTTGGAGATCTTATCTGATTATTTTGTTTGGAGTTCTTGAGGTTCACTTCAAGACATTTGTTTGCTTGTTTGTTTTTGTGTGCAGGTTTTTGTGATTACATCCTCTGTTTGTAATCCGAAATTCACCTGTATACAACCGTTACTCTACCCAATTTTTGTGAAGACTTAATACACTTGAAGTTTGGTTCTCTCAAGAGGTCTAGTATTTTAACTTGCTTGGTTTTAATCCAAGGAATGGGAATTCTATCTTGGCTCATAATGTCAAGTTTTGGCTTCTTGTTGGTTAGATCGTTCTTATCCCTAGATTTTACCCTATGCTTTAGGATAGTCTCTTCTTCTCCTCCCATCTTCTTTAATTTCAAAATCGTCTTCCTCCTTTTGAAAACTCTTCTTGTTTTGAAACTTGAACTATTTTCACAATAAACTTGGACTTATGTCCATGCATTTTCAAAACATTTTCATAAATAAATCTCCAATCACCTTAATAATACCTTGACATTTTTTGTGAGATGATTAAAAGTCAATGAATCTCATTTCAAACCATTTTTCCACTTTGGCTTTTAACCTTTGAAACTTTTCTTAAAAGATTAGACTCTTGTCAATCCTTGTAGTGATGTAAGCACCTATACTTCTACAATATGTAGTGAAGAGAGATATTTTCCACTTGGGTGTTAAGTGAGGCATTGTTGATTTTGAAATCCAAGCCATATCCTCCACTTTGAGATGATGTAAATTCTCCTTTCTCATTACTGTGGGTAGTAGGTGTGTTTTCCACATGGACAATGACGATGATGTTTTATCTTATAAAATTAACCAACACATTTGTGTTTCAAATTTTTAAAAGAGGAACTACGTGTACCCTGATCCCCTATTGCACGAAAGGTGGTACGTAGGCACTAAAGGTTCGCAACCGCGGCGGGTGCAAAAATTATAAAATAAATATATTTCTTTTCTCACCTCCACCATCCATTTTTATACAACATTTTTCATAGCCAAAAAATACAGATTTTACAAAGAGGCTCCTGCAGAGTACCGTATATGTTTAGGGTGCTAATACCTTCCCTTTGCATAACCAACCCCCCTTATCTTGAATCTTTCCCCCTCTTTTTGGGTTATTCGCTCTTTTCCCATTCCTTTGGAAACAATAAAGCGCGGTGGCAATTTTTATTTTTATTTTTATAAAGTCTAGTCAATTCAATGGCTTAGTCTTGAACATTTCTACCGCTACAGAAAAAATGGCGACTTCACTGGGGAAAGATTGACCTCTTGTTGGTCCATCCCTAAGTGGGTTAAGCCTATCTTTTTTTATATTTGTATGTGTGTTAGTACTGTTTTTTGTGTTATATGTTGTATATATGTTTGTCTGGATTTTCCTGGTTTTCAGGGTGCTTGGTGATTACTCATAAGTCTTATACCCGGACTTGGGCAAACTTTAAGATAGGACGGGCGGTATAGTCATGTTAACTTTGAGGGAGTAATCCCAAAAAAGGCGGCATGAGATCACCCACTCAGTGGAGGCCCCTTTAATTGTAGTGTTGTTTACTAAGTAATCGGGAAGACGTACTGCTCTTGACCTGGGAGACTGCTGAAACTGAGGACCTTAGAATACCAAACCCATCTTGGCCTTTTAGGTGTAGTGCGGAAGCTATGACGGAGTAATCCGGAAATAGTTGTCATGCGATACTACGCTCGGAAGAGTTTTTCTTGAGAATATTACTAATTAACGTGTTAATTTGGAAGTTGGTAATATCCGAAGGAAGGATGTAGACTCTGGGAACCTCTATAACCTTGTTCGGAAGGTGATAACTTTAAACCAACACCTTATGGGTAGTACCTTCGACCTCATGCTCGTGATGTTGAACCTATGAACCCTATATGTGTGATCTCGTGCCTTTTGCATTGTATATGTATGCTGCAATGTATTAGGTCAACTTTTGGCTCTTGAATCTTTGCACATTGATGTCTTGAGATTTGATTTGATTCACCATTGATAACCTTCCAATTTTGTCCAAAATCCATTCTTTTTGCACATGAAATGTATGATACTAATTTGATTCACTTGATGATGATGATTAGGTCCTGAAAATAGAAAAAGATTTCATGTAATCAAGTTTTGTGATTTTATTTGCTTTAAATTGATTTAAAATGGAATAATTCAAATAAAAATAAAATAAAATAGAAAAATTGATAAATGGACACAAGGATGAAGCTAGGACACGTGTGTAGTGTGACAAGATCAAATCAAGTGGAAAGGAATGGGCCCATTTGACAAAATTTGAAGTTTTGGGGATAGTTGACTTTTGGCAATTTTGCAAAAATGCCCAACTTCAACAATGCATAACTTATTCAATTTTGAACTTTTGGAAGTGTTATTGGACTTTTTAGAAAGCTTGAGATGTCCTCTGACCAACCCTTATGGTCTAATATCATTTTGATATTCTATTCTCAAGTTATAAGCTTTGGCAAAAAAGGTGTTTTTATTGACTTTCAAAAATGACCTATAATGTCCAAATTTATAACTTCTTGTGAGTGCATTTATTGATCTTGGGGTATGAATATGGATTGTAGGAAATTGAATCCTATTCAAAATCATCTTTGGATGGGTCATTTCTCATAAAGTATAAGAAAGTTATGCTTGGTCAAAGTTGAGTTTACTTTTCCTACAAAACCCTAATTTAGCAACTTTTGAGTCTTGATGAATTTTGAGCAATCCTTAAAGAATCATGATCAAACCTTGATAAAATGATGAAATATCCTTCAAAATTAGAATATTGACAAAAAATCTTGAAGTTTGACTATTTGTAGGTCACGGTTGACTTTTTCCCTTGCACAGTCGATTTTTAGACCCTTTGAGCAATTGACTGAGCAAACTTTCTCTACAAGGCTTGAAATTTGGCATGGATGATCTTGAGAGAATATTAGGACATTGAGGATAACTTGAGGTCATTTGGATGCAAAGACCTTGGTGCAACACAAAACCCTAATTTGAGATTGACTGCCTTATGAGATAGCTTGACTGTCCAACTCTTGAGGAATCTTGAGCCACTTGGAGATCTTTCTTGCAATGTCTTGGGAAATATGAGAGGGAAAATTTTGGGGTACAACAGCTGCCCCTGTTCAATCTTCTTAAACCTGAGGATATAGATTGGCTTTCGGGCCTTTCGTGATCCGAAGGTGGAAGATGATTGAACACTAGAGTGCCCAGAAATTTGCACTCGCATGACGTGGTATCAGCATTATGATGTCGGGAGTGGGCTTACAGATGCCATTTGGAGGCTGTTGATAGGTGGTCTAAACTTCGACTGGAATACGAATCAGGGAGATCTTCGCGTCTATCTGACTGAACCAGAGGAGGTTTTGGATTAGCTTTGACTGGATCGGCATCAGAAAAATCTTTGAATCGATTTAACTGGACCAGACGAAAGTCTTGGAATAACTTCAACTGGAATATAAATCAGGGACATCTTATCATCGATCTGACTGAACCAGAGGAGGTCTTGGATTAACTTTGACTGGATCGACATCAGAAAAATCTTCGAATCGATTTAACTGGACCAGACAAAACTCTTGGAATAACTTTAACTGGAATACAAATTAGGGAGATCTTATCGTCGATCTGACTGAACCAGAGGAGGTATTGGATTAACTTTGACTGGATCAGCATCAGAAAAATCGTCGAATCGATTTAACTGGACCAGACAAAAGACTTGGAATAACTTCAACTGGAATACGAATCAAGGAGATCTTCGTGGCGATCTAACTGAACCAGAGGAGGTCTTGGATTAACTTTGACTGGATCGGCATCAGGAAAATCTTCTAATCGATTTAACTAGACCAGACAAAAAGTCTTGGAATAACTTCAACTGGAATACGAATTAGGGAAATCTTATCGGCGATCTAACTGAACCAGAGGAGGTCTTGGATTAACTTTGACTGGATCGGCATCAGAAAAATATTCGAATCGATTTAACTGGACCAGACAAAAAGTATTGGAATAACTTCAACTGGAATACGAATCAGGGAGATCTTATCAGCAATCTAACTAAACTAGAGGAGGTCTTGGATTATCTTTGACTGGATCGGCATCACGAAAATCTTCGAATCGATTTAATTGGACCAGACAAAAAGTCTTGGAATAACTTCAACTGGAATACGAATTAGGGAGATCTTATCGGTGATCTAACTGAACCAGAGGAGGTATTGGATTAACTTTGACTGGATCGGCATCAGAAAAATCTTCGAATCGATTTAACTGGACCAGACAAGAGTCTTGGAATAACTTCAACTGGAATACGAATCAGGGAGATCTTATCGTCAATCTAACTGAACCAGAGGAGGTCTTGGATTAACTTTGACTGGATCGACATCATAAAAATCTTCGAATCGATTTAACTGGACCAGACAAGAGTCTTGGAATAACTTCAACTGGAATACGAATCAGGGAGATCTTATCGGCAATCTAACTGAACCAGAGGAGGTCTTGGATTAACTTTGACTGGATCGACATCAGAAAAATCTTCGAATCGGTTTAACTGGACCGGACAAGAGTCTTGGAATAACTTCAAGTGGAATACGAATCAGGGAGATTTTATCGGTGATCTAACTGAACCAGAGGAGGTCTTTGACATAGCTGAGAATTTAACTGTACCTTTCCTGAAAGGTAAAGGTCAGTCATATGCAATGCATGATATGGATCAAGCAATGATGCTCTCAACAATGAGATTGTATGGTATGATAAGTATATGCATGTATCATGATGTATGGAAATGTAATGTTTTAGCTCGGGAAAATAAATCCCGGATTGTTGCTGGAGAAAAGAGTTGAATTCTTTGCTTCCGCTGGGGATGGTGAACGAAGGTGATTGCGAGAATAAACCTACAGGAGAAAAGAACTCTGTTGGGGAATAAAATGATGAGGAGATTACTCTGTGGGGAAGAGATGCTCTGCGGAGGATTCCACTGATAAATTTCGTTGGTGATATTGAATCTGTTGAGGATTGAATTCCTGTTTGTGAAAGGAAAGGACTCCGCTGGGGATAATCTTTTAGTTGCAACTTGCTAGGGATAAACCTGTTAGACTTTTGTGGGGATAATCCTCTGAGTTCTGCTGAGAATGATCCTTTGAACTCGGCTGGGGAGATTTATTTTCTACTCTGCTGGGGATAAACTTCCAGAGTCTACTGGGGATAATGCTTCAACTCCGTTGGGGAAGCTTTTTTCAGACTGCGCTGGAAAAATTTTAACTCCACTGGGAATATCTTGTATTTTGTCGGGGAATATTCTTATACTCCGTTGGGGAATATTAAGACTGCCGGGGTATCAAGCCTTTTTAGTGTTGATGGTAGGTCAACTCTGCTTAGGGAGAGTACTACTGATTCACTCATAGTTGCATGTCCCAGCTGGGGGAGAGTTACCATTACTTCCTTACTCTGCGGGGAATGAAAGTACTTTGGTCATATTCTTCAGATGAATTTACCTTGTACCTGGTGGACAAAGCAACTATACAGTTCGGACAATTCTTATTTCCCCTGTTTCTGTTGTTACCCGTAATCGTCTTTTGTTTTGCATGTAAATATTCATGAGTAGCAATTAATGTCAAATGCATATATCAAAAATGAACATTGGACGTTCTTTGCAAAACAAAACAGATAAAGAAGAACAGTTTGAAATTTCTATGAAAATGAATTGTATTGATTTTGAAGTTTGGCCTATAAATAGGCGTTTTTGTACAAGAGGCTGACGTCCTAGTAAGAGAACGCTGCAGAATATTAGAATTTACACAATTTGTGAAAAAAACTAAGCAAAACAGCTATGTGAATGATCCCACTGGGTTCCAACTCTGCTATTTCCTTTATGTCTTTGCGCATCTCATCGCTTTGTTGTTGGTTGAAGGTAGATCAGATTGATTAGTGTCGTCCGAGCTTGACAGTCGATACCGAAGTCTGGATGCATGGTGATCCAATGAGACATAGTGTTACGTTTTGATCCCTAATTTTTGCCTAGACTACCCTTTCGGGTTTTCAGTTCACTGGGATACCCTTTTTTTCCCAAGCCGCCTTTTCAGGTTTTCGACTTGCCGGGTCTACAAATTTTTTCATTTTCATCCCTTATTATTGCCCGAACCCTTTTGGTTCGCCGGGAAGCCCTTATTTTTGCCTAGGCCAGTCAACCTAGCGGGTCTTTGATTATGCGTAGTATCTTTTCACTATGTCTGCATTGACGGGGTGCGGAAGGTCGTCACCATCCATGTTGGTTAGAATCATAGCTCCTCCTGAGAAAATGTTCTTAACCACAAATGGCCCTTCGTAATTAGAGGTCCATTTGCCCCTGGGATCACCTTGAGGTAGGATAATGCGCTTGATTACCAGGTCCCCAACTTGACACTCTTGCCGTCTGACTTTCTTATTAAATGCCTTGATCATCCGCTTTTGGTACGTCTGACCATGACAAATAGAAGTAAGTCGCTTTTCGTCTATTAGGTTCAGTTGATCAAGCCGGGTCTGAATCCAGTCATCTTCGCTCAAACCTGCATCCTTCATGATCCGAAGAGAGGGTATCTGAACTTCAATGGGCAAGACTGCCTCCATGCCATATACCAAGGAATAGGGTGTTGCCCCTGTTGACGTCTGCGTTGAGGTATGGTACCCATGAAGAGCAAATGGTCACATCTCGTGCCAGTATTTGTATGTCACTGTCATCTTCTGCACAATCTTCTTAATGTTCTTATTAGCCGCTTCAACAACCCCATTCATCTTCGACCGGTAAGGATAAGAGTTGTGATGTTGTATCTTGAACTGTGTGTAGAGCTCGGTGATCATCTTATTGTTGAGATTGGTACCATTTTCCGTAATGATCCTCTCTGGTACACCATATCGACAGATCATATTATGCCGAATGAATCGTGCCACGACGTTCTTGGTTACAGTAGCAAAGGAAGCTGCTTCAACCCACTTCGTAAAGTAATCGATTGCTACCAGGATGAAATGATGCCCGTTAGATGTCGTAGGTCTGATCTCTCCGATCATATCAATGCCCCACATTACAAAAGGACAAGGTGTCGTCAAGACGTTCAGAGGAACTGGAGGTATGTGCACCTTATCAGCATAGACTTGGCACTTGTGACATGTCCGAGAATGTTGATAACAGTCGGCTTCCATAGTGGACCAATAATATCCTGCCCGAAGGATTTTCTTTACCATGGTGTGTCCACTAGAATGAGTCCCGAAAGTACCTTCATGTAATTCTGCCATGATCCTTTCTGCTTCATTCTTATCCACACAACGTAGTAAGGTCGAATCATGGTTGCGCTTGTAAAGGATGCCATTGCTGATGAAGAACTTCTCCGCGAACCTCCTCAGAAACTTCTTGTCATTAATAGATGCACCCTCGGGGTATTCCTGAGCCTCAAGATACCTCTTCACCTCATGAAACCAGGGTTTTTCTGGTACCTCTGCAGTCTCAATGTCACAGCAATGCGCAGGTTCATCCAATCTTTCAATCATAATCCGAGGAGCTTTGTTGTCCCAATTTACTTTGAACATAGAAGACATTGTAGCTAGCGCGTCCGCCAACTGATTCTCCTCTCTAGGGAAGTGTTCAAAGGTTATTTCCTCGAAATGGGGAAGCAACGTCAATACATACTCCTTGTAAGGAATAAGGTTCGGGTGTTTCGTATCCCACTCGCCTTTGATCTGACTGATCACGAGAGCAGAATCTTCGAAGACACTTAGAAACTTAATCCTTAGGTCAATTGCTGCTCAAAGACCCATAATGCACGCTTCATACTCTGCCATGTTGTTGGTGCAGTTGAAACACAGTCGGGCGGTGAACGGAGTATGAGAGCCTTTAGGAGATATGATCACAGCACCAATGCCATTACCTAAAGCGTTTGAAGCTCCATCAAAGTACATAGACCATTGGGATCCTTCCTCAGGTCCTTCATCCGGTCCAGGTGTCTCGCAATTAGTTACCAACATGATATTCTCGTCAGGAAATTCAAAGTTCATAGACTGGTAATCATCCACTGCTTGATGTGCCAAATGGTCTGCCAACACACTTCCCTTGATTGCCTTTTGAGTCGTATACTGGATGTCATACTCAGTCAAGATCATCTGCCATCTTGCTATTCTTCCGGACAAAGCAGGCTTTTCGAAAATATACTTGATTGGATCCATCTTTGATATCAACAGAGTAGTGTGAGTCAACATATACTGTCTCAGCCGACGAGTAGCCCATGCCAAAGTGCAGCAAGTTTTCTCGAGCAACGAGTATCGGGTATCTCAGTCGGTAAATTTTTTGCTAAGGTAATAAATAGCACGCTCTTTTCGGCCAAACTCGTCATGCTGACCCAGCACACACCCCATTGATTTGTCGTTTACTGTCAAGTATAAGATCAGAGGTCTCCCTTCAACTGGTGTCATCAGAATAGGTGGCTCTTGGAGATACTCTTTCATCCTTTCGAAAGCGGCCTAAAATTCATCATTCCAACGCACTACTTGATCTTTCTTCAGTAACTTGAAGATTGTCTCACAAGTAGCCGTTAGGTGCGAGATGCATCGGGCAATGTAGTTCAGACGTCCCAGAAAGACTCTGACTTCTTTCTCTGTTCTGGGAGTTGGCATCTCCTGTATAGCTTTCACTTTTGCAGGATCCACTTGAATACCTTTGTCGCTTACAACGAAACCCAACAGCTTACCAGATCTCACCCCGAAGGTGCACTTGTTCGGGTTTAACCTCAGCTTGTACAACTTCAACCTGTCAAACAACTTTTGAAGGTGGTCAAGATGTTCTTCCTCCGTCTAGGACCTTGGAGTCATGCCGTCGACGTATACTTCAATCTCATGATGGATCATGTCATGAAATAAAGCGACCATGGCACGCTGATATGTTGCCCCAACGTTCTTCAATCCAAAAGGCATGACCTTATAGCAAAAGGTACCCCACTGAGTGACAAAGGTTGTCTTCTCCATGTCTTCGGGAGCCATTTTAATCTTATTATAACCGGAGAAACCATCCATAAAGGAGAAGACTTTATGCTGAGCAGTGTTGTCAACCAGAACATCGATATGAGGTAGTGGGAAATCATCCTTGGGGCTTGCCCTGTTCAGATCCCAATAGTCAACACACATTCGAACCTTACCATCCTTCTTTGGTACAGGAACCACGTTGGCCACCCACTGAGGGTAAGAGGTAACTGCTATAAAACTGGCGTCAAATTGTTTCATTACATCAGCCTTGATTTTATCAGACATCTCTGGACGCATTCGGCGGACCTTCTGTTTTACTGGAGGATAGTCTTCTTTGGTAGGCAGACGATGAACCACAATATCAGTATCCAACCCAGGAATATCTTTGTAAGACTAGGAAAAGATCTTAATGTAGTCACGCAGCATCCGAATCAACCGTTGTTTCAAACTAAGCTCCAGGTTTGCATCGATCTTGACCTCTTTCTTGTCTATATTTGTACCCAGATTTACTGATTCCACTGGCTCTTCATGTGGCTGTATAGACCTCTCTTCCTGGAGTAACAGTCTTGCAAGTTCACTAGGCACTTCGCAATCATCTTCACCTTCGTCTTTAGCTAAGTTGATCGGATTTTCGAAGTCATAACTGGCAGTAGCAGAGTCGTTACCAGTGAGATCCAAAGTGGATGTAGACCTGTATATGTGAGTGTGTGTAAAATAGTTGTTTTGCAATGTATAATAAAAGAAAAACAAGGAGCGCAAGATTTGAAACGCAAGAACGTTTGATGCTTTTATTAATGACATATGTAAATGACACACATAAAGCCCTCACAAAATGAAGCCACAGTTCCCCGGGTAAGACACTGGGCCGTAAAGTTTAAAAAATTGTCTGTTACAAAATCAAAACAAAAAGTTTCATTACTGGGTGATAACAGAAACATGCATAGAATCCTTCATTGTCCAGTTGCTTAATCCACCATTGGCAGTTGGGTATATCCAGCTGTCAATGTCAAACTCTTCATCATCGTCATCCCCAATAGCATTCACCCCTGCATCTTGTTTAGGCTTTTCTGGTGCTCCAAACTCGATCTCCTTAGCGTCAATTAAGTCATGTACCTTGTTCTTCAAAACCCAACAATCATCTGTATCATGCTCCGGGCTATCAGAGTGAAAAGCACAGCGGGCATTAGGGTTGTACTTTGGTGATGTTGTATTTGGATTCTTTGGGGCTTCCCTTGGAATCACTAGGTTGGTTTTCAGTAACTGCGGCAGAATTTGAGACAAAGTTATGCTGAGACGGGTGAATTGCCTTCGAGGTCTCTCGGCCTTTTGTTGATCATTGTGCTGAGGAGCACCAGCAGGTCTTGAAATAATAACCGCATTAACAGCTTGGCAGCGTTCAGGTCTATTCTGGCTTTTCGAATTGTAGACAGCACTGGACTCTTTCTTAAAAGGCTTTTTCTCGGTGCTTGATGAGGCACCATTCTGTATCTTACCAGCCTTAATACCAGCCTCAATCCTCTCAACGGTCATAATTAGCTCTGTAAACCCAGACGAAGAGCTTCCAATCAGATGGTTGAAAAATGGACCAGACAAGGTCCCCAGAAACATATCCACAAGCTCCCGATCAGCCAAGGGTGGTTGCACTCTTCCGGCGAGGTCCCTCCACTTTTGAGCATAATCTTTGAATCCTTCACCTGTTCCCATTGACATACACTGGAGTTGGGTACGCGTGGGAGCGAGGTCGGAGTTGTATTGGTACTGCCTGTAGAAAGCAGTAGTCAAATCTTCCCAACTGCGAATACTGGCTCCGTCCAACTGGTAGAACCATTCAAGCTGAGTCCCTAAGAGACTGTCTTGAAAGAAGTGGATCCACAGGTTCTTATCAGCGGTGTACGGCTGAATCTTCCTTACATATGACCGGAGGTGCAGCTTCGCACAAGAAACTTCGTCATACTTAGCAAAGGCTGGTGCCTTGAATTTCTGGGGAATCACTACCCCAGATGATAGACCCAGATCACCAAAGTCCAGACCAGGCACTTTCTGAACTTCCATCGCACTCAACCGGTCTTCCAGTTGTTGTATCTATCCTTAGCCGGAGGATACTGGTCTTCATCGAAGCCCGTCTCATTGTCTGAGACCACATGGCTAGGAGCCCTCCTTTCCTTTTGACTATCTTTCCCTCCAGATGAGGTGGTCAAATCAACTTCAACCCGTAGCCTATTTACAAACCTATGACTTGTGTTAAACAGGATTGTCCTCTTCCTCTTCTTCTTCTTCTCTTTCAGAATCAGGGTCTTCAGATCTTGCTGACCCTTAGCTAGATTCATGAACAACTCTTGGAATTGGGCATTCTGGGCCTGTAGGGCCTTGATTGCTTGCTCAGTTGATGGTTCAGCAGACATGATGAGTGCTGAAATAAACAACGAAGAAGATAAGAGACCTGTAATGGGTACCTGTTATGAAGTGCATGGGATGAAATGCGTATGATATGATTTCAAAGACAATCGAGATATTCAAATTTGTAAACAAGAAAGGAAACAAACTTTTATTAAATAAACTTTGTAATTCAAATTGTTCAACAAAGTGCCCTTAAGGCGTTACAAGAAAGGAAATACTGAAAAGTAAATAAAACTGGAAAGGAAATAAACAAAGGACAATCAGTGCTCCCATGGTCTCTTCTTGTCGGTGCGGACATAGTCATTGAGAATCCGCTCGTTCTCCAGCTGCCTAGTCAACTTCTGGATCTTCTGCTCTTGCTCGTTAAACTTTTCTCGGTAAGCATCACGTTCTTCTCTCAGCTGCATCCAAGACCTTTTCAGTGCCCCAATGTCAGTGGGCATGTAAGGGTGGAGGATGGTAGGAAGAACCCCCTCTTCATTAGAAACATCAACAATGATAGGCAGGACGGCTTCATATGGCATACCCAGCTTCTGGGCACGGATACAGACCCATCTGAGATATGGCTCCATCGGAAGTGAAGTCTTTGGGCCCAGCTCGTGTGGATCAGATCTGTGAACTCTATCCCAAGCCCTTATGAATCTGCGGCGTTGCTCGTCGCTATCCCCTTGAAAATCAAAGATGATACTAGGCATTAACAGCTCATGAGGTCCTTCTCTTCTGGCTCGCCCAAAATGACGTAAGGCCAAGCATGGATTGTAAGAGATTCCTCCATGGGTTCCTATCAATGGAGCATTGTGGTACTCTCTGCAACGATCAATAATAGCCACCTCGTCCATACCTTTAAGAGTCCAAATGATATCATTATGAGAGAGAAACATAACCCTATAGGCCCGGCCCATGCCTTCTTTGTTCTTCAGCACTGATTTGGGGAGGTGCGAAATAAACCACCTCGCCAATAATGGAGTACAGCACATCAAGGTTCCCCGCTGTCGGGCAGTACGGGCATAAAGCTGATGAAGAATGTCACCCAAGTAAGTGGGTACAGGATTACGAGAGATGAAGATTTTTACCGCATTCACATCAACAAAGGAGTCAGGATTCAGAAACAATACCAAGCCATATATCAGAAGAGCCAAAATATCTTCGAATGCCTTGAAGTCTAGATTATCCCAAAAATAATTAGCCTTACTAACCAAGAATTTAGTCAGAAAGCCCTTTGTTCCACTTCTAGTCTCCCAATTAGCCATTACCTCATCCTTTGTCAAATGAAGGGCTGAAGCAATCTCTTCGGGCCTAAGGATCTTCTCCCAACCAGTAAACGGGGTCTTCTCCAGAATAGAGATACCGAGCAGATCAGAGAACTCTTTTAAGGTAGGAACCAACTGGTAGTCTTGAAAAGTAAAGCAATGGTACAGTGGATCATAGAATTGGACCAAAACACTCATCATCTGCTCGTCCAATTTGGAGGTGACCAGACTGAGAAGATACCCATGTCTTCTGATGAAGGAGGTAGTATCAGGCATCTTTGCAATCAACTCTTTAAACATAGTGGGAACCTGGACAAAGTTGATCGGGATGATATTCCTACGCATGGGCATCATAACCTACAAAACAGAACAAAGATGAATCCCTCCTATCTTTGAAATAGGTTAGTCCAATGCAAGGTGTATGCAATGTTATGATGTCATGTTAGAAAGCACACCACAAGTATCCACAAATAGTAAACATGGTAAAGGCACACAAGTCACATAGAGAGCCCTTATATTTCAGGTTGGCAGGGAGCTTAGGTACTACCCTCTTTCAGTTCAGTTGGTTTAAACCTGTCCTAAAAATAGTAACCGGGTTCTAGAGGATCTCAATATCACTGACTACCCTCAATCAGTCATAATTCCAGTTTAGCAACCTTTTCTTGCGGCCGAAACCATCGCGACAGTTTAGTCTCAATGAGTGTAGCATACTGCTACTGTTCTATGGCCAAGTTGGTCAATTTAAAGGTTCTAAGGTCAGTTGGTGCTTAATGACCCCTTAGATGACCCATATTCTCCTCGTTCCAACATAAGGGATATCGGTACAATCTAAAGTGCCACACCAACGTAGCTACTGCTTCAACCGTGTCGGTCTATGCCATACAGTTCCCTCACAGTTTATTGCTACTTACCTAAAGGGTATCCCTCAGATCTGGGTTAGGATCTATAGTAACTCTGATACAAGCCCATAAATATAAAGCATACAAAGCAAATAATTGAAAACACAATGATTTAATCCTAAGGTACACCCCACTTATTAAGTCTCCCCAGCATAGTCTCCAGTTCTGTGATACGGTGGGAAAGAGAACTGACTATTTCTTTGGAATGTTGGTTTGCATTTTGCGTTTGTTTTCGCAAAATATCGCGGTAAGCAAGAGTCGCCATCGACTTTTATTTTATCCAACAAGGAAAGGAAAAAAGCACATAAAAATTCTTTTTTCGAGATGTTTCTCGGGTCCGGGGGGTAGATTATAGAAAGGGAAGGTGTTAGCACCCTTTCTATCCGTGGTTATCCACGGGCTCTTAGGTACTTGCTCAAAGTGTTTTCAAAATTTTCTTTTCTTTGTGTTCATGGGTTTGAAGAAGTTTTTGTTTTGAAAGGTGTAAGTGCGAAAAGTTTTTGTTTTAAAGAGCAAGTACTTAAGAACCATCTACCTACTCGAAAAAGGAATTAATTTGTACTAATGTCCTTTAGACAATGCTATCCCACTATTGAGGAGTAGGTAGCATCGTCGTTGGAGTTTTAGGGTCAATTCGATCAAGGGACATGCGGTCACTAAAGCAATGTCAGGACGCCTTAGCGGTAACCCTAATGTCTTAGATCATTTTTCCGAGGCGACCGTTTCGAGGCAACTATGATCTTTGGACAAGATGGCGACCTCTAAAACTTCCTATACTCAATGACCACGTTCGAAGGCAACCAAGTGAGGTGTACCCTAAGAGTGCGCATGTGCGAGTGTTTTGTTTCGGTTAATTTTATCTTTGTACATGTCAATGGTTATCTATGTTGATTTTAGGTTTAAACATTTGATCTTGTCATGCATTCCCTATTATCATACATCTAACAGTTTATAAGTTGCGGAAATTAAATTGCGAAAATTAAACTAACTATTACAAGGCGTCGGGTATTTACATCGCCAAAAGCAACCCTTGAAATTAAAATACGGAAAATAAATAAAGCGGTAAAAATAGTAAAGGTCCTATTAAACTATTACATTCCGGGAAACAGATACAATATTGAATAAAACTGGATCGCGTGCGGGAAAATTAAATCGGGCGAGTTCTAGAGTTTTGACCCTTTTTTGAAAGAAAGCATTTTTTTTGGTTATTTTGAATTTATGGAAATTAAACTAAGTTAATTATTAAATTAATTAATTAATTAATTAAAATGATATTTTTGGATTTTTGATATTTAAAGAAATAAAACTAATTTGATCAATATTAATAAAAACCTAATTGTCTAAATTAATTTTAATTATTGCAAAAAGATATCAAAGTTATTCCTAATTAAAACTAAATTAATTAAATTAATATTTATTAACAAAAATAAAATACTGAAAATTAAATTTAATAAAGAAAATATTTTTGGTTTTTTTTAATTTTATGAGGAAAAAAGGTTTTGATTGGTTAATGATAATAAAAATAATAATAATAAATAATTAAGAAAAATAAAAAAAGAAAAAAGGAAGAGTTAGAAATATATGGGCCTGAAAGGAGGTTTGGATAGCAAGTTCAAGGCCCAATTGACTTGGCCTGTGTTGACTTTCATGATTCAGTGTGCGCCCATTGACTTAACCCCATGGTGGACATTCAATCTGAATCACCAGATCTGGCCTTGGGTCATCTGGTGCTTTGATATTTGATGGTGTACGGTATGCCCTTAACCTGAATCTGCACTGGATCACATGAATGGAAAAAATAACAAGGCATATGGGGACCTGGGATTCGAACCCAGGTCCTGTTGGATTTTAAACTAACGCCTTTACCACTCAACCATCACGCTTCTATTGTTATCATATTGGAAACTAATAATAATAAGACAAACAAGTTAATGGATCAGAAAATATAAAAAACTAAAGCGTGAATTATGAATCAACCAATAGGGGAGGGCCACGCTTCTTCCTCTTCGTTCAACCCTGGATATTTACCTACAGATTTATATCTGCAGCTAAATTCGCAGGACATTCCAAAAATTGATTCTAATCCATGAAAATTCCTTCCAAGACCATGGTTATGTTCGTCTAGGCTTCCTGAACAAACCTATACCATTCTTGGACCTTGATTTTGCCTATAAAAGAAATACCCCAAAAAACACAAACCACGAACCCTAGGTTCGGCTATGGTGCTACAGGCCAGATAAATGCAATTGGCTAATGCAGAACACTTGCAAATTGGATGATAATCATGAATATCCAAAGATTTTGCAAGAAAAATGCAAGAATAAGGATCTACGATTTCAAACGAAAAGCATTTTTCTGAGACACTTACAAGGCTTTTGTGCGTGTATGGAGATTGGTTTTGATTTGGATTCGCTTCAGTGGATGTCCAGCAATGGATTAGCGTTGAGCTTTGGTGTTGAATTTGCCTCTAAGCATGATTTCAGTTTCATACTTTTTTGCCTTTTTTCAAGTTTTGCTTTTGATGATTTGCAGCCTCTAGCCCTTGAACTCGTGCCTTTTGCATTGTATATGTATGTTGCAATGTATTAGCTCAACTTTTGGCTCTTGAATCTTTGCACATTGATGTCTTGAGATTTGATTTGATTCACCATTGATAACCTTCCAATTTTATCCAAAATCCAATCTTTTTGCACATGGAATGTATGATACGAATTTTATTCACTTGATGATGATGATTAGGTCCTGAAAATAGGAAAAGATCTCATGTAATCAAGTTTTGTGATTTTATTTGATTTAAATTGATTTAAAATGGAATAATTCAAATGAAAATCAAATAAAATAGAAAAATTGATAAATGGACACAAGGCTGAAGCTAGGACACGTGTGTAGTGTGACAAGATCAAATCACGTGGAAAGGAATGGGCCCATTTGACAAAATTTGAAGTTTTGGGGATAGTTGACTTTTGGCAAATTTGCAAAAATGCCCAACTTCAACAATGCATAACTTCTTCAATTTTGAACTTTTGGAAGTGTTATTGGACTTTTTAGAAAGCTTGAGATGTCCTCTGACCAACCCTTTTGGTATCATATCGTTTGGATATTCTATGCTCAAGTTATAAGCTTTGGGAAAAAAGGTGTTTTTATTAACTTTCAAAAATGACCTATAATGTCCAAATTTATAACTTCTTGTGAGTGAATTTCTTGATCTTGGGGTATGAAGATGGATTGTAGGAAATTGCATCCTATTAAAAATGAGCTTTTGATGGGTCATTTATCATAAAGTATAAGAAAGTTATGCTTAGTCAAAGTTGAGTTGACTTTTCCTACAAAACCCTAATTTAGCAACTTTTGAGTCTTGATGAATTTTGAGCAATCCTTGATGAATCATGATCAACCCTTGATAAAATGATGAAATATTCTTCAAAATTAGAATGTTGACAAAAAAGCTTGAATTTTGACTAGTTGTAGGTCACAGTTGACTTTTTCCCTAGCACAATCGATTTTTGGACCCTTTGAGCAATTGACTGAGCAAACTTCCTCTACAAGGCTTGAAATTTGGCATGGATGATCTTGAGAGCATATTAGGACATTGGGGAGCACTTGAGGTCATTTGGATGCAAGGACCTTGATGCAACACAAAACCCTAATTTATGATTGATTGTCTTAGGAGATAACTTGACTGTCCAACTCTTGAGCAATCTTGAGCCACTTGGAGATCTTTCTTGCAATGTCTTGGGAAATATGAGAGGGAAAATTTTGGGGTACAACAGATGCCATATTTTCTCTACTTGCTTACGGGTTGTTCTTATTTCCTAATATGGACAGGTTTGTCGACATTAACGCTATTAGGATCTTCATGATTGGAAACCCAGTTCCTAAACTGTTGGGTGATGCTTATTACTCTATCCATCTTCGGAATTATTATCATGGGGGGATAATTATTTGTTGCACGCCTCTGTTGTACCGGAGGTTCATCTCTCATATGCCTCAGTCTGATGCTTTTTGGGATGTCAAGAAGGAACCCCGTTGGGCTCCTAAGATCATGGCACTTACTCACTTAGACATTGATTGGTATCATCAAGCTTACCAGGATGTAGAGATTATTGACATTTGTGGTAGTTTCCCCAATGTACCTCTTCTTGGTACAAAGGGAGGAATTAACTATAACCATGTTCTTGCACGGAGACAGCTTGGTTATCCGATGAGGGATAAACCGAATAGTATTCATTTGAGTAGTTTCTTTCTGAAGGAAGGGGAAGACCATAGGGAAGCTAGGGAGCAGATTGCGAAGACCTGGAGTCATATTCATAAGAAGGGTAGGAAGGATTTGGGACCTAGGGGTGTTGTTTCTTTGGAGCCATATCTTCAACGGATCCGATCGAGAGCCATTCAGTTAAAGATGTCGTATACTCAGGAGACACCCATGCCTGATCTATTTGTGAAGACCACTCCTCCCTTATTAGATGATATGGAAGAGCTGCAGCTTTCTTTGGTTAGGATGGAACAGGAAAGCGATGCTTGGAAGAACAAGTTCCAGACTTTAGAGAGTTCCTACAGAGAAGACCTAAAGGAGAAAGACGACTTGATTGAGATCCTTGAGAGTCGAGCGGTAGAGTCTATGGGGAGGCAAGGGGATTTATTTTCTCCTAAGCCTCAATCAGGTGCTGATTACTAACTTCCTGATTCAGATGATTGGAAGGAGGTTACCATCAGACATACGGAATAAAACCAGAGGTTGAAGGCTCAGATTTCCAGGCTCACAGGGAAGCGCCAGTGTATAGAGTGATCTTCATCAGCTCCTTTTCTCAGGATTTTAGATTTTATTTTCATCTTGTACTTGGGATCATTGAAACTTGTAATCCACTTTGGAGTTATTATAATAAAATTTTCATTATTTCAAAAGCGCTATTACTTTGATGTTTGCAATATGTCTATAAACCTTAAATCCCTTGAAATATTAAATAACAAAGTAAAAATAATCATGTGCATTGCATATCATGCATCATAATGCACATATTTCTTGCATTTTTTATGCATATCCAGGTGTCTTACCCAGCTTCTTTACTTCGTTCAGCAAGTTGACTCATCACTACAACACACGGGCTAATTTCAAAAAGAAGATATACAACTTAAAACAGGAGAATCGCGAATTGCGCGAAGAAGTTTCTGCTTTGAAAGCCGACTTGGCCAATCTAACTACTCTGATGGAAGCTCTGGTGGCAGCTCAGAATCAGCCACCGAGTGTTTATCCTCAACCAACAAGGGCAACTACTAAAGTTCCCACTGTTCCTGTATCTGCTACTCCGGCTGTTATTCATAATCGCATGCCTTAAGGTTATCCATGGGGAATGCCAGAGAATTTCGCACCTTAAAGTTTCAATCTTGGTCCTAAAGATACTCCAGTGTTTCAGACTATTGTTACTCTGGCACCTCCTGTGGTTCATGTTGTTCCTGCTGCACCTCCTTCGCTGAATATGGTTCCATTTGTTAATGATGATAAGTGTCGTCATTTCCCTCTATCGAGTGAAGACTTGGGTCTTTATGACAGAATGGATGATTTTCAAGAGCAATTTGACAAGATGCAGAGAGAGATGAAGGCCCTCAGGGGAAAAGAGCTATTTGGGCAGAATGTGAATGAGCTATGTTTGGTCCCAAATGTTAAGATACCTGCTAAGTTTAAGGTCTCAGAGTTTGAGAAGTTTAAGGGCAACACTTGCCCTCGTGCTCAGCTGGTGATGTACGTGAGGAGAATGTCTACCCATACTGATGATCAACGTCTGGTGATTCACTTTTTTCTGGATAGTTTGACCGGTGTTGTGTTGAAGTGGTATATGAGTTTGGACAACGCCAATATCCATACTTTTAATGATTTGGGAGAAGCATTCATCAAACAATACAAGTACAACATGGACATGGCGCCTGACCGTGACCAACTTAGGGTCATGGTTCAGAAAGACAGGGAATCGTTCAAAGAGTATGCGCAGAGATGGCTCAAAGTAGTCGCCCAAGTAATTCCTCCCATGGAAGAGAAGGAGATGACTAAGATTTTCTTGAAGACACTGGGAGCTTTCTACTACAAGAGGATGGTAGCAAGCGCGCCAAGTGACTTTACTGAGATGGTAGGAATGGGTATCCGCTTGGAAGAGGATGTAAGAGAAGGCCGTTTGACGAAAAGTGAAGGATCTGGAGGTGCGAAGATGCCATCCTATCGGTTTACCAAGAAGAAAGAAGGAGATGCAAATATTGTTATGCAAGAGAGGAGAGTAAATGCTCCTAGAAAGAATTATCAGCGTCATCAGCAAGTCACCTCAATTACTCCTATTATGAATGTCGCTCCAACTACCATTAATTATCAGAGACCGTCCTAGAAGGGGGGTCAAGGGTATAATCAGAGAAGGGAGAGTTATGGCCCTATTCCCATGAGCTATACAGAGTTATTACCGGCATTGATTCAGAAAAAGGTTGTCCATACACGACCATCTCCCGCCATACCATCACCATTTCCTTGGTGTTGTACCCCAAAATTTTCCCTCTCATTTTATCAAGATTTTCCTCACAAAACTCTTTGGACTCAAGACCAGATTAGGGTTTGCTCAAATCAAGACCTCTCCTTGCACTAATAGCCTAAAATTAGGGTTTGAGTTTGCACAGTGATTTTTGGACTTTCCATGCCTCATGTGACTTTTATACTTCATGTTGGACCTCTAAGATTGCTCATACCAAGTTTCAAGCCTTGAATCAAAATTTTGCCCAGTCAATTGGACAGTTGACCTAAAAATCAACTGTATTGGGGAAAACGTCAACCATGGCCAATTTACAGTCAAACTTCATAATTTTTTATCCACATCAACATATAGACTCATATGAACCATTTGATCAAGTTTGGACCACAACTCCTCAAGAAATTTGATCAGATCTTCAAAAGGGCAAAATGGTCATTTTTAGGGTTTTGACTGAGAAAGGGCAATTTCTGATTTTTAACTTAGCCAATGGAAAATTGGGTTCAAGAATGGTTTCAAGGACTCAATGGCACCATCTTGACCTAATCACAAGGTTCAAAAGATCTCAAATGCATTGGATTGACAGATGGGTTTTCCAGTCAACTAATCAAAAATCAAATGTACACTGAAAAGTCAAACTTTGACTTTTTGGTCAAAATCAAGTGCCAAGGGTCATATTTAATCAAGATGTGTCAAAAAATGAAACTTGTTCACCAAGAAACCTAATTTTGAAAATTAGGGTTTAAGTTTGAAATTTTTCATAACTTTGAAATTTTTCTAAGTTATGAAAATTTCTTATTTTTTCCCAACTTTTCCCAACTTTTTCACCATGATGAAATTGGATTCAAACAAAACTTCCAACATGAAAATTGTATTCCTCCACAAACTCTACAACTTTTATTCACAAATTTTTCCCAAAAGATGCTTGGATCTCAAGTTATGATTTTGTGAATAAGGGTCCAAAAACATTTTAACTTAGTGAAATTTTGCCCTAGTTTAGGCAGATTTTTTACCCAACTTCATGGACATGTTTCACCTAGTTCCAAGAGGAATATCAAAATTAATTTCAAATATGGATGGTATAGCATGTTACAAGCTTTCCAAAATGTTCAAGAACTCTCAAAGATCATTTATGGTTGGGGAGAATAGAAGAAAAGAAAATGGCAATTTCTCACTTTTGTCCATGGCATTTTTCACATTGTTACAAGTTGCAAATCTGTCCTAAGCATGCTTGTACTTGGTTTACAGGTTCTAATCCTTTTTACACTCCAAAATTGAATGCAAATACATTGGACAATAACTTTGTTTTGAGCTATGGAGCATTACACAAAGAATTATTCCAAAAATGGCATAAAGGTTACAATGCTACTTTGATAAAGTTTACTTTTAGCAACTTTGTTTATCTTGAGCCATGGACCTAACCTCTTGCTGCAAACAAAGTCCACAAATATCAGGCAAAGTTCACCAACTATGTGCAGTCCCTAAGCTAGCCTGTACAGGCCTTTGGCTTTGTCATTTCACATTTTCTTCAAAAGCAAGAAAACTTGCAAAAGTCCACATAACTGATCCATCTGTTAAAACCAAGACTTGGTATCATTTGAAACAAGTTCAGCATATTTTAACAAGCCTAAGACACGATTTGATAACCTCTCAAACACCCTCTAACACAAAAAAAAACCATTTCTGCCCAAAACAGGGCCATCTCTGCAAATCACAAGCCACTTCGATATTCCCTCATGCGTTTTGCTTGGAATCACTTCAAACACATTCCATACAACACACTTGAACTATCCAGGCCCCTGTCCAGCAACTGTGAGCTCATTTTCACACTTCACCATTTTCATTTTGAAGCTTTGCAGGTTTACTTATACAAGGAGATTCAGGCCACTTCAAAGCAAGCTAAGCATTGGGAAAGGTTGAGGGAACTTCAAGCAAGCTTACCCGACCTTCAGGCCTCACTCAAAGTTGCTACATTGCCATATCCAAACTCAACTAAACAAGGTATTTGTCAAGTTTCGATATCTCTATTTAGACATCCTTAGGCTTAGGTTTGTGAAGCAAAAATGTAGTCTTTAAGTTGCTTGAGTTGTACATATGCATAGATTCCATTTATATTAACTGAGCTAAGAGTATTTGGATGTTGAACATGTTGAAAATTTTAGGTCAGAAATTAGGGGTGATAAAATTCTCTCTGATCTTTGAGAGTTAGGTCAAGTTTTTTATATCATTGGAATCGTGTGATCATGAGCTACATCTTTCATGTTATAAATTTTTGATTTTATGCAAAGAATAGCAAGAACAGGTTTGGATTGCAGAAGCGCGCATGTGGTGTCTCAAGGATAGGGATGAAGTGTGTATGGGCCTCGCGCGCTTGGGCCTGCTTCTTCTGCACCCCCTTTTTACTTTTTGCACCCCCTTGTCCCATTTGTTATATTTTGCATTTTTTTTATTTCTTTTGTGATTTTTGACTTTAATATTTTTTATGAATCTTAAAAAATACCAAAAAAATATTTTCTTAATTTTTGCATTTTTTATTTTATTATTTTTTTGGGCATAAAATTAGTTTATTAGGTTTATAAAACTTATTTTCCTAAATAAAACTTGTAAATAATATAAAAATATTGTATATTTTTATTTTTATTACTTATACACTTAAAATCATATTTTCATCCATATTTCAATTTTTTAACATTTTGTATATATTAATATTATTTTTCTTAAACAAAAATGGACAAATAAATAATTGGAAAACAATATATTTCTTTTTAAACAAAATTATGGTTTTCACCCTTTCAAAAATAATCATTTTATTTTTCTTATTTTTAAGACATAAATAAATTCATTTTTACATACATAAAAATTAATACAAAAAAACATTTCTTGCATATTTACATTTTGTTGCATATTTAAATATTTGCTTATTTATTTATTTGTGCAATATTTCAATTTGGTTGTAATAATATTTCAAACTTGTATCCCCCTTCCCATAATATTGTGTAATAGTCTAGATTTACTTTACGCATTTTACCGCTTTCATATGCCATGATAGTAAACTAGGGTTTTGTATGCAAAGACCAAAAATCAAAACAAATAGCATGACTTAATACAAGACAAAAATGCATGAAAAATGACAACACATCTCACACAAGCACCCCTAGGGTTTCATCCACTTTGTTGCCTTAAAATGACCATGGTATGCATGCTAGATATCTTGGTAAAACAAAACAAAACAAAAAGATCATAGTCCCTCGATGACGCTATCAAAATGTTGCCTAAAACAAATGATCTTAGTCCCTAAAACTTGCTAAGATACTTGGCACCATTGTTATCATGGTCATACGATGACCCACGCCCGTCCCGTTTAACATCCAAAGATAGGGTTGTTTACCAAATGCAATGGTAAAACAACAATGTCAAAGGAATAAAAATGTGTAGGAAAGACATTTGAGTAGGGTAGATAACTCCTAGTTACTTGATCTCTTGTAAACCATCATTTCTATTTTCAAAAAAACATACACAATTTCAAAACATTTTCCAAACAACTTTCAAACATTGAAACATTTTTTCAAAAGACGAACATCTTTGTATACATTCTTACAAACAAGAATCAATCACAAAGATTGCCTAAACAAAGGCCTCTTTTCAAAATACTTTCAAAACCATACAAAGCACCATTTCAAACAATTGAAAAGCAAAAGCAAGTGATCTAAAACAAGTAACTAAGAACACATGGAAAACCATGGATGAAAAGGGTGCTAGAACCTTCCCTTTTCATAATCTACCCCCCGAACCCAAAAATAATCTCAAAGGTCTTTTCTGTGCTTTTTTACCTTTCCTTTTGGATAAAATAAAAGTCGGTGGCGACTCTTGCTAAACCGCAACATTTGCAAACACAAACGCAAAACCTCAAGTCATTTCTCCCACCGCATCACACTTGGTATTACAAGGCAGACAAAACATGTGCTTTTCATCAAGGAGCACCAGGGCATAATGTTGAGAATTGTTATCCTTTGAAGAATGAGGTGCAGAAATTGGTAAAGTCTGGTGTTCTATCTTTCAAGGACATGGGACCTAATGTGAAAGATAATCCTCTGCCCAAGCATGGGGGAGTAAATAATGTAAATATGGTGGCCGGTTGTCCAGGAGACTTCAAGATTTTTGACATTAATCTGGTTAGAGGAGATTTGGTGAAAATGCATGCAGACCTCTGTGAATTTAGCTACTATACACATGACCATAACGGTTGTGCTACATGCAGTAGAAATATACAGGGTTATGATAAGATAAAGGTTGATTTATATGAGATGATGGATGAGGGCCTCATCCACATAATCAGGGCTAGGGCAGAGTATGAAGAGGAAGTTAACATGGTTTCTGGATGTCCTGGTGAATTCAGAATTTTTGATGTGGAGTATATAAATGAGGATCTCGTGCAGTTGCATGCTACCTTCTTCCATACGGAGTGTCACGTGGAACACCAATATGGATCTTGCCTAGTTTGCTGTCGAGATCCCCGAGGATGTTCAATCGTGAAGAAGGGTGTCCAGATGCTGTTAAACAATGGAATTATCAAGATCACAAGTCAGAGGGATGATTATCATGAAGTTGATATGGTTGAGGTTTGTTTAATGGAAGAATAGTCAGAGGGAGAGTATGCCTCTGTGGATGAGTATTTCTCTTCAGACGAAGTTTTGTTTTCCAGAAATGACTTATTGATGACTGGTTGTGTTGAAAAAGGGGTAAACGTCATCGTGCCTTGTTTTGGTGCACCCGCCCATTTTGAGGTGGAGTATCATAGCAAGCCAGTTGTTACCCCATTGATAATTAGTTTGTCAGGTCCTATCCCCTACAAATCAGATGAGGATGTGCCTTACAAATACAATGCTACAATCTTGGAGGATGGTGTGGAAGTTCCCATCCAGCCAATGCCTGATGTTGGAAATATAGCTGAAAATAGCAGGGTGACCCGTAGCGGTCGTGTGTTTGCACCAGTTGTTCGAAGAGATGTTGCTGCTGGAAAGAAAATTGTTGAGAATGATGAACTTAAGAAGACTACAGGAGAGACTAGTGGGGCTACGCTAGAGAAAGAAGTGGATGATATTTTGAAGATAATTAAGATGAGCGACTACACAATTGTAGATCAGCTACTACATACTCCTTCAAAGATATTTATCTTAGCTTTATTAATGAACTCCTCTACTCATAGAGAATCCTTGATGAGGGTACTAGACCAAGCTTTTGTGGAGAGTGACATGCCAATAGATTAATTCAGCAGCGTAATTGGAACATTACGTCATGTAATAACTTGAGTTTTTGCGATGATGAATTACCAGATGAAGGGAGGAACCACAACCTGGCCCTCCACATATCTATGAATTGCAAGAATGATTCGCTATCCAATGTTCTAATTGATAATGGATCCGCGTTGAATGTTATATCGAGGAGTACTCTCATGAAGTTGAAATATCAAGGAACACCTATGCGCCCGAGTGACATCATTGTGAAATCATTTGATGGGTCGAGGAAATTTGTCATCGGTGAAGTGGACTTACCTATCCATATAAGACCACATTTGTTCCAGATAACCTTCCAGGTCATGGAAATCATTACCGCATATAGTTGTTTGATGGGACGGTCGTGGATACATGAGGCAGGGGCTATCACTTCAACTTTACATCAAAAGCTAAAGTTTGTGCGTGAAGGGAAGGTAGTGATCATCAATAGGGAGCAGGCATTGTTGATATCTCATTTGTCCTCCTTCAGTATTGTAGAAGCAGATGAAGCTGCTGTTGAAACCCAGTTCCAAGCCTTATCCATTGACAACATAAGAGGAAATGAGAATTCCATGGTCTCGCTAAAGAACGCGCAGCAAGTTGTACGCGATGGTCCTAATGCAGTTTGGGGACGAATTATGGATCCACCCGTGAACAAGAACAGAACTGGCGTAGGGTTCTCTTCGAAGAATGACAAAGGTAAGGGCATGAAGTCAAAGTCTGCTATGGGCAGGTATCAAGACATTTTCCGCAGCGAAGGTTACCTCCATCCAACTGATTCTGGAGTTAATGTTGTTGAGGAGGATGAAGCAGAGCAGGAAATGCCAAATTATGTGACGCATGGAGTCAAGGTTCATATCTGGGTCACCATTGATGTTCCCTCTTGCATACATGTTTCAAAGTAATTTGATTTGTTAATCTCTTTTTTTTGAAAAGCTTTCACTCTACCCAAGGTGGAAGTATTAATGTTGTAGGGCTTATCTGTTTGCAGTGATTGTTAAGATCGGTAATAAAAGTTATCTTTGTTTCCCAAATTATATCTTTATTTTCCTGATTTTTCTTGGAAAATGGTAATAAAAAAAAACCTTTCAAAATAAATAATAACTTAAATTCAATATGCATGATCACTTGTTATATGTGTCAGTTTCTAAAAGCAATCATAAATCATATGTGTAGATTAATTAAAAAACTCGTTGAATACAATGACCCAGCACCCTCTCCCAACTTTGAATGTCCTGTGTTTGGGGATAAAGAAGAAGATTATGATGAGATTCCAGAAGAGGTCTCACGGTTGCTTGAGCACGAGGAAAATACCATTCAGCCATATAAAGAGCCTTTGGAAGTGATCAATTTGTGTTTAGAAGAAGACCCGTAGGAAGTCAATATTGGAGCATCGTGGCATCCCGATGTGAAGAGAAGGTTGATTGAGTTGTTGAAAGAGTATGTGGATATTTTTGCTTGGTCTTAACAAGATATTCCTGGTCTAGATACATATATTGTCGAGCACCGTTTGCCGTTGAAGCCAGAGTGTCCGCCAATTAAACAAAAGTTTAGAAGAACTCACCCAGATATGGCAGTAAAGATCAAAGATGAGGTTCTAAAGCAGATTAATGATGGTTTTCTTGTAACGTCAGTGTATCCTCAATGGATTCCCAATATTGTCTCGGTACCAAAAAAAGACGGAAAAGTCCACATGTGCGTAGATTACAGAGGTCTAAATAAAGCTAGTTCAAAAGATGATTTTCCATTTCCTCACATCGACATGTTAGTGGATAGCACAACAAAATTCAAAGTATTCTCGTTCATGGACAGATTTTCCGGGTATAATCAAATAAGAATGGCTCTAGAGGACATGGAAAAAACAACGTTTATCACACCCTGGGGAACATTCTGTTACAGATTGATTCCTTTCGGGTTGAAGAACGCTGGTGCCACGTACCAGAGGGCTATGACAACCCTATTCCATGATTTGATGCACAAGGAAATTGAAGTATATGTTGATGATATGATTGCCAAATCCCAGACTGAAGAATGGCATATAGAATATTTGTTGAAGTTGTTTCAGCATTTGAGGAAGTATCGTCTCCGCTTGAATCCATAAAAATGCACCTTCTGTGTTCAATCGTGGAAGTAGTTGGGTTTCATTGTTAGCCAGAAAGGAATTGAAGTTGACCCTGATAAAGTTAAAGCAATTCAAGAAATTCCAGCACCAAGAACTGAAAAGCAAGTCAGAGGTTTCCTCGGGCATTTGAATTATATTTCCAGATTCATTTCCCACATGACTGCAACATGCGAACCGATCTTTAAGTTGTTAAAGAAAGATCAATGTTGTGTGTGGAAGGATGACTTCCAAAGGGAATTTGAGAGTACTAAAGAATATCTGCTTGAACCTCATATCTTGCTCCCTCCCGTAGAAGGAAGACCGTTGATTATGTATCTGACAGTGTTAGATAAATCCATGGGTTGTATTCTGGGACAACAGGATGAAACAGGGAAGAAGGAGTTTTCCATTTATTATCTCAGTAAAAAATTCACTAATTGTGAGTCGCGGTATTCCATGCTGGAAAAAACATGTTGTGCTTTGGCCTGGGCGACAAAGCATTTGCGGTAGTATATGTTGAATCACACCACTTGGTTAATCTCCAAAATAAATTCAATCAAGTACATTTTTGAAAAGCATGCTCTTACTGGAAGAATTGCCCACTGGCAGATTTTGTTATCTGAATATGATATCTGTGATCGGTGGGAATAGAACTGACTGTTTTTAAGCTGGTTCGCGAAATGTCGCGGTAAGCAAGAGTCTCCACCGTCTTTTATGTTCTCCAACATGGAAAGGACAAAAGAACAACAAAATTTCTTTTCGAGAATGTTTCTCGGTTCGGGAGGTAGATTTATAGAAAGGGAAGGTGTTAGCACCCTTTCTATCCGTGGTTATCCACGGGCTCTTAGGTACTTGCTCTTATGTTTTCAAAATTTGTTTGCTTTTCAAGTGTGTGTGGGTTTTGAAAAAGTTTCGTTTGAAAAATTTCTAAGTAACTCTTGTATCTGTCCTCAAGAGTGTATGGAAAATTTGTTTGAAAACTTTTTGAAAGTGTCAGTGTGAAAAGATGTTTTTTTGTTTGTTTTGAAAAGAGCAAGTACCCATGAGATCTACCTACCCTAAGGAATTAGGCTGTGTAAGAGTCCTTTAAACAGTGATATCCCACTATTGAGAAGTGGGAAGCACCGTCGTTGGAGGTATTCGGGTAAATTCGATTATTGGGACAGGGTGGTCACCGAAGCAATGGTAGGACAGCTTAGAAGTAACCCTAATGTCCTAGATCCTTTTATCCGAGGCAACCGTTTCGAGGCAACTGGATCTTTAGACAGGAGGGCGACCTCTAAAACACCCTATACTTGACGACCACATTCGAGGCAACCAGTGAGGCGTACCCTAGGAGTGGCATGTGCATGTGTATTGTTTCATGTTAATGTTTGTCTTGTACATGTTATTTGTGAGCTACGAGTTGATTTTATTTTCATACTTTCTTTCATGCATATTAACAGTTAAGAGTGCGGAAAATTAAAGTGCGGAAATGTAAATTCTACGCTATTACAAGGCGCGGGTCTGTACATCGCCAAAAGCAAAAACCCGTTTTGAAATAAAGATGCGGAAAGTAAAGAAAGCAGTAAATCCTAATTATTATTACATCCTTTGAGCAGATACATAAATAATCAGAATAAAAATAATGCGCGAAAGAAATTAAATCAGAACGTCCTAGGGTTTTTGACCCTTTTGAGAAAATATGAGTTTTTTGTCCTTTGCATTAAAATTAACCCTAGTTTACTAATCAATTATTTAATTAAAAGAAAAAAAGTTTTTTGTGTTTTTAATATTTTAATGAAAAAAGGAAAAAGAAAAGGTAATTAAAAGATCAAGAAAACCCTAGTTCTAAGTTTATTTTAATTATTAATAAAAAATGTCAAAGTTAACCTAATTAATTAAATTATTTAATTTACATTTTATTTACAAAGATAATAATAATTAATAAGGATAAGAAAACATGACTGAAAATTGTCAAACCCTAATTCTACATAATTTTTTATTTATTGAGAAAAAGGTTAAAATTAAACCTAAATTAAACTAAGTTAATTGTTAGTATTTATTTACAAAAAATAATGATTAATGAATTTAATAAATAATAAAAATATTTACAATTTTGTGATCTCTGAATTTATTGGGAAAATTAATTTGTTAGTTAATAAATAATAATAATAATTGGTTATGAAATAATTAAAAGAAAAACAAAATAAAAAATAAGAAGAAAAGAGGTAATTAACCAGGGGGTTTTTAAGGCCCAAGGGAGGTGTTATTCTGGAATTCAGGCCCAATAGAACAAAGCCTTTGTTGACTCCTGGAATCATATGCGTTCTCATTGACTTGGAACATGGTGTGGAGTCATCCCTGGCCTTTGGATTGAGCTTCATGGCCACTTGGCAAGCTTATGCGTGGGTTGCATGGTAGAATGCTCTTGGCAAGCTGCATGAGATAACATTAGAAAAAATAATAGTGAGATTTGGGTGGACTTGGGAATCGAACCCAGGTCCCAACAATTGCCAGACACGTCCTCAACCACTCAGCCACTGCATTGCATTTGTTATAATAATGGATAGTGAAAATAATATACAAAAATATCAATTATGCTGGGAAATTAAAAAAAGCGCGCATTATATTCAAACTAGCCAACCATGTTGAGACACGTCCTTTATCTTCTACCTTTTCCTGTAAAACAAAGAACAATTAGCGGGGGTTTTAAACCCCCACAAAACAAAACTTCCAAGAATAGCGATTAGGTCTACATGTAATATAAAAAGGGCGTGATGGTTGGGTTGAATTCGTCTGGCCTTGACGAATTCAACCATAGGCGTTATGTGGTCTAATTTTTCTCATGCTGTAAAGCCCCAAATTAGAAGCTTCGAAACCCTAGCATTCTCCAATGGCAGTTTTCGTTTTAGGGCACCATAATCAAATTAAACTATATCAAAAGCTTCAGAATGATGTTAGCAATGCAAAGCAATAATTAAAACATGTTAATGATGCATAAAAATTGAATTTCGATTATGGAAAAGAATGGTGAACCGCATGACTGTGTGAGGTGATTCTTTGAGTGTTAGGGCTTGTTCTTGATTGCAAATCGTTCCTGGGAATGTCAGCAATGTGTTTGAACCAAGAAAAGGGTTTGAATTATGCTGGAAGATTGATTTCAGTTTTCAACTTTTCTTCAATTTTTGGAATTTGGTTTATGATGTTTGACAGCAGCTTGCACGTGCCCCCAATTAGGTTTAGACTGTGTGTATATATGAGAAAGGGATTAGGTCATTAGCTGGGCCTTGATCCATGCACATGAGAGAATTAGTCTTAGGTTTTTTTATCATTAACAAACTTTCCCTTTTTTAAGAAAAACCAAGACTTGGTGTACAACATAACCCTATCATTAGTTTGTGAGCTGGCACATGATGTATGGAAGCTATTCAAATTCAAATGACACTATTCCATTGATTTTTAGATTTTACTTGAATTATTATGGATTTAAAATGAATTAAATCAATAAAAATTAAATAAAATAGAAAAATAAATGTTTGATCTTGAAATTAATCACGGGACACGTGTGTGGCATGACAAGGCTGAATCAAGTGGAAGAAAGTGGGCCCTTTTGTCAAAAATTGAAGTTTCAAGGATAGTTGATTTTTGCCATTTCACAAAAATTTCCTAACTTCTCCAATGCATATCTTGCTCAATTTTGATCATATGAACATGTTCTTGGACATTTTGGAAAGTTCTTGAAGTCCTCTAACCAATGCCTTTGGTCCCCTATAATTTTGATTTACCAATCTCAATTTATGGTCTTTGACTTAAAATGCCTTTCTGTTGACTTTTGAAAATGACCTATAATGTTGAAATTGATAACTTTTTGTGAGAGCATTTCTTGGACTTAGAATGTGAAGATGAGTTGTAGGAAATGTCATCCCCTTCAAAATGAGCATTGGATGGGATTTTTCTGATGAACCATGAGAAAGTTATGCCTTGGTCAAGTTACAGTTGACTTTTCAACTGTCCAAAAATGGAAACTTTTGCATCTTGATGATTTTTGAGCCATTCTTATGGAATCATGATCAAAACTTGATCAAATGATGATTGTGGCTTCAAAATAAGATGTTGACCAAAAATTTTGACTTTTGACTGCCAAATGACCATTTTACCCCTACAGTTGATTGTGAAGCAATTAGGGCTTTTGACTGTGCAACTTGATGCTGTGAGCCTTGAGACTTGACATGTAGATGCTTGGCAATGTGTATAGGCATATGATGCTTGATTGAGCCATTGAAAACTCCAAATTCCTTAAAGGAACCAAAACCCTAATTTTGACTGGCTTAGGAGGATGTTTGACTGTGCAACCCCTTAAGAAGTTTTGAGCCATTTGATGATGATTCTTGACAAACCTTGAAGAATATGGGAGGGAAAATTTTGGGGTACAACAATATCGAATACCACACTCAAAAGGCTATTAAAAGTAGTGTGTTGGCAGATTATCATGCTCACCAACCAGTGGAAGATCACCAGTCTGCAGAATATGAATTCCCCGATGAGGATGTGATGTTCCTGAAAGTGAAAGATTGTGATGAACCATTACCTGAGGAAGGTCCTGACCCTGAATCTCGTTTGAGTATGATATTTGATGGAGATGTGAATGTTTATGGTAAAGGAATTGGTGATGTGATTGTCACTCCTCATGGATCTCACATTCCTTTTACTGCAAGGTTAACATTTGATTGCACTAATAATATGGCAGAATATGAGGCTTGCATCATGGGTCTCGAAGAAGCTATTGATCTCAGAATTAAAATTCTAGATGTGTATGGTGATTCAGCTTTGGTAATAAATCAGATTAAAGGAGAATGGCATACTCGTCACCCCGGCTTGATCCCTTACAAAGATTATTCTAAAAGATTGTTACCCTTCTTCGATAAAGTTGAATTCCATCACATTCCTAGAGATGAATATCAAATCGCGGATGCTCTGGCAACTCTGGCTTCTATGCACCAAGTGAATACTTGGAATGATATACCCTGAATTATGGTTCAACGGCTGGATAGGCCCGCTCATGTGTTTACAACAGAGGAGGTAGCAGATGAAAAACCTTGGTATTATGATATCAAGCATTTTCTTCAGACTCAGGAATACCTGATTGATGCATCAAAGAAAGATAGAAAAATATTGAGAAGATTGGTAGGCAGTTTCTTCCTCAGTGAAAATGTGTTATACAAGAGAAATTATGACATGGTCTTGCTAAGATGCGTGGATAGACACGAAGCAGACATGTTGATGCATGAGATTTATGAAGGTTCATTTGGCACTCATGCCAATGGATATTCGATGGCTAAAAAGATGCTAAGGGCAGGTTATTATTGGCTGACAATGGAATCTGACTATTATAAATTTACAAAGAAGTGCCATAAATGCAAGATTTATGCAGACAAGGTCCATGTGCCTCCGACGCTTCTCAATGTGATTTCCTCCCCGTGGCCTTTCTCTATGTGGGGTATCGACATGATTAGAATGATAGAACCCAAAGCTTCGAATGGACACCGTTTTATCTTGGTAGCAATTGATTACTTAACCAAGTCAGTGGAGGCTACTTCATATGCCAATGTTACTAAGCAGGTGGTTGTGCGCTTCATTAAGAATAACCTTATATGTCGGTATGGTGTGCGGAGCAGAATCATCACTGACAATGGCTCAAATTTGAACAACAAGATGATGACAGAATTGTGTGAAGAATTCAATATTTTCCATCACAATTCATCTCCATACAGGCCTAAGATGAATGGAGCTGTTAAAGCTGCTAATAAGAATATCAAGAGAATTATCCAGAAAACGGTTATTACTTATAAGGATTGGCATGAAATGCTTCCTTTTGCTCTGCATGGATATCGAACATATGTCTGCACTTCAACAGGAGCAGCCATGTTCTCCTTAGTGTATGGAATAGAAGTTATACTCCCAGTCGAGGTAGAGATTCCCTCGTTGCGTGTGATAATGGAAACCAAGTTGACGGATGCTGAATGGGTCCAGAACAGGTTTGACCAATTGAATTTGATTGAGGAGAAGAGGATGACAGCCTTGTGTCATGGCCAGTTATATCAAAAAAGAATGAAGAAATCTTTTGATAAAAAGGTCAAACCTCGTGAATTCAGAGAAGGCGACCTCGTGCTCAGAAAGATCATATCTTTTAACATTGATTCTAGGGGCAAGTGGACTCCCAATTTTGAAGGCCCGTATGTTGTCAATAAATCCTTCTCTGGTGGTGCATTAATTCTTGAAACTATGGATGGCGAGGAGTTCCCACGTCCCATGAATGCTGACGCAATCAAGAAATACTTCGCCTAAAGAAATAAAAGAAAAACTCTCTAAGTTGAAAACCCGAAAGGGCGGCTTAGGCAAAAAAGGAGCGTCTCGGTAGGCCGAAAACCCGAAAGGGAGGTCTAGGCAAAAATTAGAGACATAAAGAGAATAAATTTCCCTCTAAGTTGAAAACCTGCAAGGGCAGCTTAGGCAAAAGTTATGGATTTTGTTGGCAAGTAACTACGTCAGACAAGACTTGATCGTTGAAGCAACAATCTTCTCGGATCCTCACCATACTTTAATAAAAGTTACTGCTCAGGATTTCAAAAGTTGTTAGGGGGGATAGTGGTCATTGTATCTCAATGTATCTTTTCCATTATGTATTACCATTTCCCAAACTCTGTAATCATCTATGGAGTCTCGCCATTCGCAGACTACCATTCTATTAATGAAATTTGAGCTTTTACCCGATTCTTTGTGTTTCTTATTTTATTTAGCTTGCAAAGATTCCATTTATTACTGATAATAACTTTCAAAGCAAACAGATTAAATAACAAAATTGATCTTTCAAAAAAAACGAGAGGATTTTTACAATTTACTTTTACTTTGAGATTTGTGATGAAACAATGACAACAAAAATGGTGATCCCAGGAATGGACAAACTCCAGTTGTTTTGAGAAGTTTTTGTTCCCCATGGGAAGGTCTACTCGGGTTGTTTTCACCGTATTGGGTTTATGGTTCTGGTATCCTCGGTCAAGTTTGGATTCATTTCTCCTCTTTTCTGAGTTTTCATGATGTGAAGTTTCAATCCGCATTTTTCTCCAGTGAAGTATGCTTGAATTCCCCAGCGATGTTTGGATGTTTCGGTGTCAGTATGCTTTATTTGAGACTGGTCTTGCAATCTCCAGTAGGCATGTTACTTTTGAGAAACACTGGTTTCCCCGGTGAAGCCTGAAAAAGGATGTTCTACTCCGATATCTGTTTGATTTGGCTACCTCTAGATTATGTTTCTCCTCAGTAAAGTTAAAAGCAGGTAGTAGGTTTGGTTTCCGGAGCTGGCCTTTACCTTTCTTGGAATGATCATCTTGGATGAAGTTTAGCCGAGTGTTGTTAGTGCCCGAGGCAGTTTTACCTGGTTGTTCTCAGTGTTGTATATCTGTTATGTTAGTATACGCACGATAACGCTCATACATTCATGCATACATCATGCATAGCTAAAATTAGCAAGTCATTGTTCATTGACATTTGTTAAAAAAATTGTTGACATATTACCCTGTTTTGCAGATTTACGTTGTCCTCCCTTCAACAGAGTGTTGGTCCTAAGAAGAAAACGTACATTCTTTCAACGTCTCTACTGAGTTGTCCCTCATAGAAGATTTTTGCTTTAAGCCTCCCAGTACAGCTCCTTGTTTAGATAAATTTGGTTTTCCTTCTTGAGTTTATTTCTCAAAGGACGAATTCAGGTTGATTGTTTCATTCCAGTTTATTTCTGGTTTGGATTCGTGGTTCCCTGGCAATGCTATTCACTTTGGAATCCTGAAAAACTCCAAGCTTTGATTAGTGCATTTATTTTGCACAAGAAGACTTTATCCCCTCAGCAAGAACATTATGGCCTCTCCCTAGGAAGTCATACCTCTTGCCTCAAAAAAGTCATTTCCTTTTACAATCCTCCGTGACAACAAATAACAAGTCTCTTTATTTGAGACAGCTTATGTATTATCCTTTCCAGGCGGAGCGCCTTGGTTAAAGAAGAAGTTGAGACTTGTTCTAGGAGAAACACCAGAATCTTGGGTAAACTTGTTATCTTTTTGTTACCCTCGGTGAACGTTGGTAGTTCATCGTCAATGAACGGAGGTGATATGATATATTCTCTTTCTACCTTCAGTGAAAGTTGGTAGACCATCGGCAGTGAACGTCGGTGTTTGTTATCTTTTTTCTACCTTCAGTGAATGTTGGTAGTTCTTCTTCAGTGAACGGCGGTGATATAATATATTCTCTTTCTACCTTCAGTGAAAGTTGGTAGACCATCGGCAGTGAGCGTCGGTGTTTGTTATCTTTTTTCTACCTTCAGTGAACGTTGGTAGTTCATCATCAGTGAACAGCGGTGATATGATATATTCTCTTTCTACCTTCAGTGACTTAAGCATCATATAAACTCTCCAGCACTTAAGCCAATCAAAACGAGCAATAATTAAAGCTACAGAAGTCCAGTTTCAGAGCTTCTTCCTTGAACTTCGAAAAGGTAGAATTCTCCACCATTTGGATCTAAATCAAGCACTAATCTATTTTACTCCTTCTCCTGATTACAATGTTGCTTACAATTTTTAAATTCATTGAGAATTGAGAGAGAAATCTCAAATTGAAGGTTTTCGCTATTTTCTGGGTTTTTTATTCATATCTCTGAAGCTACCGGCAGAAAACACAGATCCGCCACCGAACTTTATTTATCCTGAAGGAAGGGTAAATATTGATATAACCATAAGGGAATGGATAAGATGGTCTTGCGACCAAAAGAAAGGGTAAGGGAGTCGGTTATACGAGGGGAAGGTATTAACACCCCTCACATCCGTTGTACCCAATGGGATCCATTTTGTTTGCTTGTTTTAAAGGGTGTATTTATCTACAACTATGCTTGCTTAAGGAGAAATGAATGGTTTTTATTATTGCATTTGTGAGTGTGATACGGTGGGAGAACTGACTTGAGGTTTTGCATTTTTGTTCGCAATTGTGCAGTTTAGCAAGAGTCGCCACCGACTTTTTATTTTATCCTAAGGAAAGGTCAAAAAGCACAGGAAAGACCTTTGAGATGTTTTCTTGGGTTCGGGGGGTAGATTATGAAAAGGGAAGGTGTAAGCACCCTTTCATCCATGGTTTTCCATGGGTTCTTAGTTACTTGTTTAGATCACTTGCTTTTGATTTTCAATTGTTTGAAATGGTGCTTTGTGTGTGTGGTTTTGAGAATGCTTTGAAAAAGAGGCCATTGTTGTGGCAACATTTGTAATGATTCTTGTTTGAATATATACAAAGGTGTATGTCTTTTGAAAAGATATCTCAATGTTTGAAAGTTTGTTTTTGGGAAATGTTTTGAATTGTGTTATGGAGTGTGTTTGAAGATAGCAAGGATGTTTTACAAGTTTTGATCAAGTAACTAATAGTTATCCACCCTATTTTACTCAAAGATTTTTCCTATATGTTTTTAACCCTTTTGACAGTGTTATTTCACCATTGCATTTGGTGAACAACCTTGTGTTAGGATGTTAAACAGGACAGGTGTGGGTCATCCCATACAATCATTGAAAGCAACTTGTGAGACGCTCTAGCAATTTTGTAAGGGTCGAGATCATTTTATCGAAGGCGACATCGAGGGTCATCGAGGGACTACGATCTTTGTTTATCGAAGGGGCATTTGCTAGAGTGTCTCATATTTGAGGGACATGATTGCATTTCCGAGGCAACAAGCAAGGTTACCCTAGGGGTGCACGTGTGAATTGTGTTTGTCATTTTACATACTTTTTGTCTTGTATTAGGTCATCTAGCGATTGATTTTGGATTTTCGAATACAAACCCTAATCTCTAATCATGGCATATTTGAAAGCGTAAAGTGCGAGAATTAAAATTCTAAGCTATTACAAAAGTATCCGGGGATGGGGGTACAAATTATTACAAATGGGGATGAATCTCACAAGGATAACAATGTCCAAATATTACAACCAAATCGAATCGTTGCAATTCAAATATAAAAGCTATAACAAAAAATAAAGAGAATCAATAAATTATGAAATGCATGTATTTATTAACATAAAAATAAATAAAATCTATTCTAAAAAAAGAAGGATTAAGTATTATATTATTATTTTTTGTATGTGTTTTATTAAGTATGAAAAGAAAAAAAAATTTAAAGAAAGAAAATTTAATTTAAACTAAATCTCTATTATTCTTGTATTTTTATTAATTAATAAAAAAAGTTTAAAGAAAACAAAATTAATTAAATTAGTTCAAATGTTTTTTTTTCTTGGTATTTTATTAAATGAAAAAAATCAATTAATAAAAGAAGACAATAAAATTAATTTAAGGAAATAAATATTATTAGTGTTATTATTAACAAAATAAAACAAATTAATTTAAAATGAAATAAAAAAAAAGTTAGCATCTGTTACTTAACAAAAAGAAAAATGGGCTTAGGGTTGTTTGGGGTTAGGCCCAAAACAAAAACTCAAGGAAAAACAAAGGGGTCAGAATGGCAAAGTGGGGGAGGGACGCGCTTAGCAAGTTATAGTGGGCTTAGGGATTTTGGGACGATCTAGCCCAACACAAAGCTTGTTCACATTTTTTGTTAGGGTTTGGATCAATTTAGGGTTTGTGGCTTCTATTCAAGCTGCGTCGTTTCTCTCGTTCTTCCTCTCTTCATCTTTCTCAATCAAACGCTTCTGATCTCCCTCCATAAGCTCTAGTCGCGGAGCGCCCTCACTCTCCTCCTCTTCCTAACATTCAATGGCCTTGTTCTAAAATGGTACGTTTTATTCTGAGTTTTACAGTTTGTTGTTTATGTGATTTTTTACAGTTTTGAGCTTATTTATTGTTCATGTCTTATTTGAGGTGAAGAAATGTACCTTGGGGTTTTCTTTGGACAAGAGAGATGGAGGGTGAGACGGTGCTCCCCGGTGGCTAGAGGCACAAGGAGAGGAAATGATGACGAGCTTTTTCTTCTGGTATCTCTTTTTGTTGTTCTTTTTTACTTGAATGTTGATGATGATACTGTTTTCTGAAACTCCTTGTTGATATTTCCTTTCTGAAACTTTGATTTCTGATGTTGATGATGAAACTTATTCTGAAACTTGTTGGTTGCTTCTTAAAACTCTTTTCCTCTCTTTTTGAATGTTAATGATGAATATAGTTCTGAGACTTTGTTGGCTTTGCTTCTGGAACTCTTGATTTTTGTTGGTTTTTTGAATGTTGGGATGTTTCTGAAACTCCTTGTTTTTTTTGTTGTTGATGACGACAAGAGTTCTGAAAGTCTTTTCCTCTCTTCTTGAATGTTGAATGTTGGTTCTGAAACTTGTGTATAGTTTTGTGATTGTTGCAGTTTTGTTGTGAAACTGCAAGTTTGTTTTGTGTAACTTGATAAGTTTGGCTATTTTGATAACAGTTTGGCCATTTTGATAACAGTTTGGCCTGTTGGTTTGTAGTTGGTTAACATGTTATGGAAGTTTTGTTGGGCAGTTTGCAGTTTGTTGAGAAACTGTTGTGCTGTTTTTGATAGCAGGCTTTTGGTTGTTTGTGGCTGGCTTGTACAGGTTTTATGTTTTGTGGTTAGCTTGTACAGGTTTTATGTTTTGTGGTTCACAATTTGGGTGATTTGCTGCAGTTGGACAGGCTTGGTCGTTTGTTTGTGGAACTGTTACAGGTTTTTGTAACTTGGTGATTTGTTGTTAGCTTGGTTGTGCTTTTGCAGGTTTGGTTAGCTTACAGTTTGGCTAAGCTTGGTTTACAGTTTGGCAAGTTATGCAGGTTGGTTGTTTTTTGGTTTGCAGTTTGGAACTGCAGTTTGGCCAGTTTGCAAGTTGTGTAGTTTTGCAATGGTTTGCAGTTTGGAACTGCAGGTTTGAAGAGTTTTGTTAGAAGGCTTGTGTTTATTTGAACTGTTAACAGTTTGCAAGCTTGTTACAGTTTTTGTTGTAACTGGTTTGGTGATGGCAGATTTGAGAGTTTTGTGGTTTTTGACCAAGTGTTGTTCTCCTCCTCAAACTGTTATGCAGTTTGATAGTTTTATATCTTTCTTAAATTTTCTGTTTGCAACTTGTGATAGCCTGCTTTGCCAAACTGTACACTTCAAAAGGTGATATCCCTTTCTTTCTTTCTCTCTCCATGAAACAAGCATTTTTGCTTTTTTTATTATATTCTGAAAAGTTTGCCTTTGTCTGGAAAATGATGATAGTTGTGACAAGTCTTTTGCTTGTCAATTGGTTTACCTCCTGCTGTTTACTTTTGCCTGTTGTACTTTCTGCATTGCATACTTTTTTCCTTCAGTTTGCTTACTTGACAGTTGCTTAGTACAGTTTTTTGGCTATTGTTGCAGCTTGCTTAGTTTGACAGTTTCACTTTGCCTTTGTGACTTGCTGCAATGTTTTTAGTTGTTGACTTTGTTTAGTTGCAACTTTGTAATTCAGTCTGGCACTTTGCTTGTGATGCAGTTTTGGCATCCTAATGCTTTTTTTGAATAAATTGCTTTTGTAGCTTCCATTTGCATTTTTTACTTTTCTCTTTGTGAACCAAGAAGAGCAATCTTCTTGTGATTTGCAAAGAGAAAAATAAAAACATGATGAACAAATAGCACTCTGATTTCGGGCGGCAAACTTTAATGATGACTTTTTTTCTTTATTTTTCATTTGAAAATTCTTTTCAATTAACTGTACTAATCTTCTTTTACTTTGTCTTTTTCAGGTGGGTGCAACTTGGATGGCGACAAAGCAGTAGAAGCCGGAGACTTTGAGCATATGAGCAATGGAGTAATGGAGCAATGGGGACTTAGGCTTAGATTAGATAGATTTTCCATTAATTGTAACAATTTACTTTTCAATAGCTATAAGTTGTAAAAACCTTAAAGCATGTGAATAATAATTTATCTTTGTAATCACATTTGGAATGAATGAAAAATATTTTCTCAGTAAAACTCTTCTACTGTCAATAATTTGTAACTCTCTCTTTGCATCTTCACTTAACCCTTTAAGATTCTCAGATAAAAATAATTGAAATTGCATTCCAATAATTTTAATACAGATAACTTAAATTCCAAGTAATCCCAAGAACTTTGCAATCTCATAACTTTGCAACAGCATACTAATCATAATACGCATTGTATTATAATAAACAAGCAAGCATCTTATTCCATTAACAAGCAAATGTTTCATTCCTATAACGAGCTGATGTCTTAACAGACGCACATTATCTGGTTAACCCTGATCAGACAGTCTCATCTCCTATCTCTTATCCCAGATAAACAAGCCTTGAGAATAACCAACAATCTTTCAGCAAATTTGAAAAAGTGTGAAAACAACGTAACAGTTAACTGAATTTCTGAGAATTCAATTTCTTCTGAGAAATGCGAGAGAAACCCTAATTCTTGATCTGTTGTCAAAGAAAAGTCTGTTTGATCAATTCCTGAGCCAATCTTAAAAATCTGAGAAAACCCTAGGGTTGTGATTTCTTGTGAAAAAGGGAGGGCAAATTTTGGGGTACAACAGTAGCCCCTGTTCAATCTTCTTGAACCTTAAGAGTTAGATTGGCGAGTTCGCCGTTCGCGACTCGAAGGTAAAAGATGATTGGACACTAGAGTGCCCATAAATTTGCACTCGTCAAAGCATAGTTTGAGGGAATGGGCTTAAAGATGCCATTTGGAGATGTGACAGAGTCTTGTTGGAGATGGGCTTAAAGATGCCATCCAAGGACGTTTGTTGAACTGTATGTTGTAGGTGAAAGAATGAGTATCAGAAAGGTATCCATGTCTGGAACGTCTCTGAGCTGGGGGTCTGAATAAGCAATAGACTAGCATCCATGTTTGGAGAATCCGTAAACTGTTTTCATGAGATGAATCTGAACAAGCGATAGATTAGCATCCATGTTTGGAAGCGTCCGTAAACTGTTTTCAGAAGTTGAATCTGAACAAGCGATAGATTAACATCCATGTTGGGAAGCATCTGTAAACTGTTTTCAGAAATCCTTGAAGTTGAATAAGCAATAGATTAACATCCATGTTTGGTGCATCCGTAAACTGTTTTCATGATCCTGAGGTTGAAGCTGGCTAATCTTATCCTGAAAAGGGTAAAATATTAGCTGAAACACAAAGTTATGTTGCATGCAATATATGTGTTTTATCAATGTTTATGATATGTGAATGCAATGTATGCGCATGTAAGCTGATGAGCTGTCTTGCTGAGGAAAATAAATCCTGGATAGCCGGAGATAATAAAATTTTGACTGTTGTCGGGGAAAATAAATCTCGGACCACTGTTGAAGAGTATGTGTGTCTTAATGTTTTTTGACAACCTCTGTGGGGAGAAGCTATACTGTTGGGAAAAGTAGGAGTTTGGGTTGTATGCCAATCTACTAGGGACTCCTGTTTCATTGTTTGAGGAGAACTGCGCTGGGGAATATTTGAAAACTCTGTGGGGGATTGAGAATGAGAATCTTCATTCTGCTAGGGGAATTTTTGCTGAGGAGTCAAGAACAAGAATCTTGGATCTGCAAAGGATTAAAAACTCTGACAAATTCATGCTGAGAGTAAAGAAGGTTTTGGTCAACTTCATTGGAGAATCAAGGATGAGAATCTTGATTTTGTTGGGGAGTAAAAACTCTGTGGGGAATAGCTATATTGTTAGGGAATAGCTATCCTGCTGGAGGGTAAGTTCAGGACTCTGGGAAAAGCTTATTCCAACTTGGAAGAAATTCAGGAGCTTAGGTTGTATGCAACTTTGAGAATGAGAATTCTCATTCTGTCGGGAATATCAAGAGCTTGGGTGTATGCCAATCTACTAGGGAAGCAAGAATGAGAATCTTCATTCAGGCGTTTGGGTCAGAAGGTTGGGAGTATGCCAATCTACTGGGGAAGCAAGAATGATAATCTTCATTCAGGCGTTTGGGTCAGGAGGTTGGGAGTATGCCAATCTACTGGAGAAGCAATAATGAGAATCTTCATTCAGGCGTTTGGGTCAGGAGGTTGGGAGTATGCCAATCTACTGAGGAAGCAAGAATGAGAATCTTCATTCAGGCATTTGGGTCAGGAGGTTGGGAGTATGCCAATCTACTGGGGAAGCAAGAATGAGAATCTTCATTCTGGCGTTTGGGTCAGGAGGTTGGGAGTATGCCAATCTATTAGGGAAGCAAGAATGAGAATGTTCATTCAGGCGTTCGGGTCAGGAGGTTGGGAGTATATGCCAATCTTCTTAGGAAGCAAGAATGAGAATCTTCATTCAGGCGTTTGGGTCAGGAGGTTGGGAGTATATGCCAATCTTCTGAGGTTTTAAGGATGATAATCTTCATTCTTGAGAGAAACATAATTTTAGGAGCTTCAGTTGTCCATTATTCTTCCGGGGCATCATCTCTATTGAATTTTTGGAACCTCGATCGTCCGTTATTCTGTTGAGAAATCATCTCTGTTGAATTTTGGGAACCTCGATCGTTCGTTATTCTATTGAGAAATCATCTTTGTTGAATTTTGGGAACCTCGATCGTCCGTTATTCTGTTGAGAAATCATCTCTGTTGAATTTGAAAGTTGGATGCGCTACTATATGGTCGTGGTCCAGGCTTCACGATGTATCATACCATTATCTGGTCGAATCCAGGCTTCATGGCGTTCGGAGATATCAAGATATTATCCGGTCGAATCCGAGCTTCATAGCTTGAATTTGATTGTATATTTCCTGAAGGATAAAGGTTAGTGGCATGACATATATCAAACAATGACGTTCTCAAAATAAATGAGCTTGCGTTGTATGATGTCCTGATGCACAGATGTGTAATGTTTTTTCAAGACAACCTCTCGCCGGGGAAAATAAATCCCAAATTGGTGATGGAGAAAAGAGTTGGATTCTCCGCCTCTGATAGTGAAAAATCTGGAAGTGAATCAGAACAATCATTGAGAGATTTATCTGAAACCGCAAAACCCGGAATATCTTCCACTAGAATGAGAATCGGGGAGATCTTAGTGTCGATCTGTCTGAACCAGAGAAGGTCTTGGATTAACTTTAACTCAACCGGATGATGAAGGAATCTTTTATGACTACTACATCAAAAGGTGATGAAGGAATCTTTGATGACTGCTACTCCAAAAGGTAATGATAACCTTTACCTGCCGATCAATCTGCATATGTCATGAATGTTGTTGAAATGTAATTTGTTTTGGAGAATAAATTCTTGACAAGTGTTGGGGAAATAAACCCATGACCATTGGTCTGCTAGAGAGGTGATGAACTTCTCGAGGATTCTTGAAATTCTTTTCAGAAAGATTTTGGAGAGATTCTTCATTGCCCCTAGTATCAAATGTGTGTGGCACTGCCAAGAAATTTGGATTTTACGTAACCCTTTGATGATATTGACGTTCAATGCCCCAAGTGATGGTGACGGAGTCTTGCCCCTGGTTACTCTGCAATTGTGAGATTTGTTGAAATCTTGACTGGACTACCCCAGGTTAACTGGACTTTGAGAGATTTCTCGAAATCTTGATTGGACTGCCCCAGGTTAACTGGACTTTGAGAGATTTGTTGAAATCTTGACTAGACTACCCCAGGTTTACTGGACAATGCCATTCCAAGTCCCTTTTTGTTGATAGGAATTTTTTGCAGCGGAAGTTTCATTCCACTTGAAGTGATTTTGTTCACTGAGAGAGCTTTCGTTCATCAGAACTTTCACTGTATGAATTTCTTCGCTGTCAAACAAATAGCCATATGCAAACGATGATATTCAAATAATGCAAAGTTTATGGTTGTCTTGAAATTTTGAAAAATGCATTTTTTAGCAGAAAACTTTCTAAAAGGAATAATCAACTCAAGATTTAGAGCAAAGCCTTACAGGAGTCAGGATACCTTTTGTAACACTATGCTTTCGAACTAACCCATGCTTCAATTAGGACTTTTGAAGGGTTGTAACGTGGCTTGGTTCACGGTTTAAGAAACAAAGGATAAAGGCTCAAAGTATATATGTACCCACCCGCTCTTTCTTGATGTTCTTCAATCCTAAACTCAGTTAATTGTGCGTTTGAACTCCAAATGAGTCTGGAACGGCGTTTTTGGTGATGGTTCACACAAGTTGAATTTGTCGGAAGGTAGTCATTTTTGCAACATTTTTCATGTTGTTGAGGATTTGTATTGACCTCTTTCATTTGATTTGTTATCCCTAATTCTTGCCTGACTGTTTTTATTTTCGAGATTACAGTAAGCGGGATGCCCCAGCTTTCGCAAGTCTCCTTTGTAGGTTTTGACTCAGTGGGCTTTTCTCTTTTTGATAAATAATGATTGCCTATGAGATAAGGAACCATCACTGTCTTTTGGTTCCAAAGGAAATTTTGATGTCGTTCGCTGTATTACGAACTGAGAGTTTGCGGCTAAACGCACATTTTGAATTAACTGAGAGACTACCCTGCCCCAGGTTTGATTAAAGGTTTCAATTTGTGTTTAAAACAGAAAACTTCTACTTCTTTGGATCGAAGGGGTTGACTAGGGATTATCTTCCTTATAACTCTAGTGTTTAGGATTTGAAAGAAACACATGTACATCGTCAGCAAGGCCTGTCCAAAAGCATACTGTATGAGATTATGGCATTGTTTTCGTCATCCTCCCTCTAAAGGCTTGTAACTTTTAGCAAGAGTTAAATGTCATAAAGAAAGTAGAAAGCATAGTTCAGGAATAGTGAAAACGAATGGATGAATTCAAGACATACATATGTAATGCATTAATGAAACAGAGTTTGACATCAACAGATAATTGTTTGAATAACAAAAGAAATTACAACTTGAAAATTCAAATGAAACTAAAGCCTCTTAGTTTGAACTTGTCATTTCAGGTGGAGAACCCTCAGCGGAAGATTTTCATCTGGCCATCTTGTGTGAATTCCAACACTCTTTTGTCAATCAAGTCTTGGGTCTTGTTTTTCAAAGCCCAACAGTCGTTGGTGTCATGTCCAGGACTATAGGAGTGGTATGCACAGAATGCATTGGGATGATAGCTAGGAGCAGAGGTATTGGGATTCTGAAGAGGATCCTTTAATATAGTCAGATTGACCTCCAACAAGCGTTCTAGTACTTGTGATAATAGCATATTAATCTCAGTGAAGCGCCTTCCAGATGTATTTTGCTTACGCTGATTACCCCCGTTGATGTTGGAGAGGTTGTTGTTGGGCTTGTGACCCTGAAGCAAGATGGGGAGACTTTCCCTTGGCTTCTTGTCTCAAAGGAGGCTGAATGGTGACTTGATCTTCAACCCTAGTTGTTTGCCCCACTTGGTAGGATCCATCCTGATGCAGTTTGTTGATGAGTACCTTTAGCTCCTCTTGTCCTTGAGCCAGGTTTTGAATGAGAGCCATCTGGCCCACCAACTGTCCCATCATCTGGATTTTCATTGTTGCCAACTCAATCTGTAGTCCTTCCAACTGATCATTCCTGACGCCCCTTGGATTCCCTAGAACCATGCCCCTTGTGAGGAGAGCTTTCACTTCTTCATGCCCCTTGGATAGGTTTAAGAACATTTCTTGAAGCTGAGCGTTTTGAGCCTGGATATCTTTGACAGTCCTCTCTAGAGCCATCTCTGCTGAAATAAACAGCAGGAAGGTAAGCAGACCTGAAAGGGGGAAACCTGTTTATGCATATGATGAATGATATCTATTCATGTAATGCATTCAAGGATTCAGAAATTCAAATTTGTTACAAATAAAACGAACATACGTCATATTAATTAGAAGAATTTGTTAGTACATAAATGCCCCATGGGAAAAATGAATACAAAACTCTAATGTAAAAAGACGTTGTGCATCCTCTTTGGTGCAATGTAAGTGTTGAGAGTCTGCTCTTTGTGGAGTCGGCGAGTAAGTTCTAAAACCTTCTTCTCACTGGCGTAGAAGCTGGCTTCAAAAGTGTTCCGTTCTTCCTTGAGCTGTATCCAACTCTTTTGCAAATCTTCCAATGATGTTGGCATTTCTGGATGTAGGAGGGTGTATGGAACCTCTCCTTCCGTAACAGGCTCTTTGATCATAGGAAGAATGTATGGGTAAGGCATCATAAGACTCTGGGCACGGGTTCGTACCTACTTGAGATAAGGCTCAAGGGGGATGTAATTCTTGTGTCCCAGTGTCTTACTGTCCACTTTGTTGGGCATCCTCCAAGCTCGGATAAACCTTTGTCGAAGTCCTTGAGCGTCGTTGTCGAAGTCAAAAACCAAGTTTGGAATCAGCATGTCATGAGGGCCATCCCTTTGGGTGTACCCAAATTGTCTCAGAGCTAAACAGGAGTTGTAGGTAATGCCTCCCCTAATGCCAAGTAGTGGGGCATTAGGGAATTCTCCGCAACCATTAATGATGATGACATTTTCTCTGGACCGAGAACACCAATGAACATCAGAATGTGTAAGAGTCATTAATCGTTGTGACCACCTCAAGCCTTGTTCATTCTTCAAAACTTACTGGGGAAGGTGAGAAATAAACCACCTTGCTTAGAAGAGGAGTACAGCACATGAGAACACCTCTTTTCCTCATTGTTCATGTGTGAAACGAGTGTAGGATGTCCCCAAGCAATATGGGCACAGGATTTCGAGATATGAAAATCTTGACAGCATTCACATCTATAAGCTGATCAGGGTTTGGGAACAAGACCAACCCATAGATGAGGAGTGCTACAATCTCTTCAAAAGCTTGCAGATATAGAGAATTCCAGCAGTCTTGTGCCTTCTCAAACAGAAACTTTGCCAAGAAACCCTTGACACCACTTCTGGTTTCCTAATGACCTTTGATATCAGATGGTTGCAAGTGCAAGGCTTGAGAAACATCTTCAGGCTTTGGTTCTCTTTTCATACCGTTGTAGGGTAATTGATGAAGAATAGGAATCCTCAGGAGTTGAGAAAATTCCTCCAAAGTAGGCACTAGTTGGTAATTGGGAAATGTGAAACAGTGATGTAGGGGGTCAAAGAACTGGAAGAGAACTTTCACCATGTCTTCTTCAATGTTGGAGTTGACCAAGTTGAGAAGTCTACCATGTCTTTCACTGAAGGGAGAATTCTCTAGAATCTTGGAAGTAAGCTCCTTGAGTTGAGGAGGGATTCTCACAAGGTTGACTTGAATTGTTTTCCTGCGAATAGATTCCATTACCTACAAAACAGGAACAAAGATGAAAATCCAAACCCTTGAAATGGTTAGTGGATGCATGTTTTCAAGGATCTCGCGGGGTAAACACAAGAAAATGTTAGAGGTTGAACTTCGATCAACATCTTTGATTGGAGAACTTTGTATTGGTGGATGTCTTTCCACGAGAATCAAGCTCACCATGTCAAGTGGGTCATAACCCTTGACTAAAGTTTTGTATTTGATTTTGATGGCGTTTGTTTAGAGAAAAATGAATCCTCTTGCCCTTTGGTAGATGTCTGGTACAACGTGACCCTGCATCAAAGACCCTCGAGATCCTTGAAATGGTTATTGAAAATGTTATGGTATGATGTTATGATGTTATATACAAGTATGCAAAAGTAAGCAAGTGTATATACAAACAGTCATATTCACACAAAGCATACAAGTCCTTAAGTTTAGGCTTGCATGGAGTTTGTAGGTAAGTACCCTCTTGAAGTTAGTTGGCTCAACCTGTCCTAGAAATAGTAACCGGGTTCTAAGGAGCTCAATATCACCGAATTTTTTTCTGTGTTAATTGTTTCAGTTTAGTTACTTTACTGGCGACCGAAATATTCCAAGAAAACAACCCTCAATGAGTGTAGTATCGAGTATCTACCAACTTCGGACTGCACCAAAGCCGGTCATCTCACTACCCCTAATAAGGCCAAGATGGTCAAGTAAGGTTCTAAGAGTTCATTAGTGCTTAATGACATCACTCAGCGGCCTCGTATTCTCTTTGATTGACTCAAAGGCTACCGGTACCAACAAATATGTCTCACTAACGTAGCCACTGCTTCAACCATGTCGGTATACCCCGCACAGTTCCCTCGTAGTTTATTGCTACTTACCTAAAAGGTGCCCCCAAATCCGGGTGTAGGATTTAAAACAAACCCAAACAAGGAACCCAAAAATTAAAGCATACAAGTCAAATAAGATAAGCATGTAAAGGTCATCTAAACCCTAAGGTAACTCCACTTTTAAATTTTTCCCCAGCAGAGTCGCCAGTTCTGTGATACGGTGGGAGAACTGACTTGAGGTTTTGCGTTTGTGTTTGCAATTGTGCGGTTTAGCAAGAGTCACCACCGACTTTTTATTTTATCCTAAGGAAAGGTCAAAAAGCACAGGAAAGACCTTTGAGATGTTTTCTTGGGTTCGGGGGGTAGATTATGAAAAGGGAAGGTGCAAGCACCCTTTTCATCCATGGTTTCCCATGGGCTCTTAGTTACTTGTTTAGATCACTTGCTTTTGCTTTTCAATTGTTTGAAATGGTGCTTTGTGTGTGTGGTTTTGAAAATGCTTTGAAAAAGAGGCCATTGTTGTGGCAACCATTGTAATGATTCTTGTTTTAATATATACAGAGGTGTATTTCTTTTGAAAAGATATCTCAATGTTTGAAAGTTTGTTTTTGGGAAATGTTTTGAATTGTGTTGTGGAGTGTGTTTGAAAATAGCAAGGATGTTTTGCAAGTTTTGATCATGTGACTAAGAGTTATCCACCCTATTTTACTCAAATATTTTTCCTATATGTTTTTAACCTTTTTGACAGTGTTATTTCACCATTGCATTTGGTGAACAACCTTGTGTTAGGATGTTAAACAGGACAAGCGCGGGTCATCGCATACAATCATTAAAAGCAACTTGTGAGACGCTCTAGCAATTTGGTAAGGGTCGAGATCATTTTATCGAAGGCGACATCAAGGGTCATCGAGGGACTACGATCTTTGTTTATCGAAGGGGCATTTTCTAGAGTGTCTCATATTCGAGGGACATGATTGTGTTTCCGAGGAAACAAGCGAGGTTACCCTAGGGGTGCACGTGTGAATTGTGTTTGTCATTTTACATGCTTTTTGTCTTGTATTAGGTCATCTAGCGATTGATTTTGGGTTTTCGCATACAAACCCTAATCTCTAATCATGGCATATTTGAAAGCGTAAAGTGCGAGAATTAAAATTCTAAGCTATTACAAAACTATCCGGGGATGGGGGTACAAATTATTACAAATGGGGATGAATCTCACAAGGATAACAATGTCCAAATATTACAACCAAATCGAATCGTCGCAATTCAAATATAAAGCTATAACAAAAAATAAAGAGAATCAATAAATTATGAGATGCATGTATTTATTAACTTAAAAATAAATAAATAAAATCTATTCTAAAAAAAAGAAGGATTAAGTATTATATTATTATTTTTTGTATGTGTTTTATTAAGTATGAAAAGAAAAAAAAATTTAAAGAAAGAAAATTTAATTTAAACTAAATCTCTATTATTCTTGTATTTTTATTAATCAATAAAAAAAGTTTAAAGAAAACAAAATTAATTAAATTAGTTCAAATGTTTTTTTTCTTGGTATTTTATTAAATGAAACAAAATCAATTAATAAAAGAAGACAATAAAATTAATTTAAGGAAATAAATATTATTAGTGTTATTATTAACAAAATAAAACAAATTAATTTAAAATGAAATAATAAAAAAAAGTTAGCATTTGTTACTTAACAAAAAGAAAAATGGGCTTAGGGTTGTTTGGGGTTAGGCCCAAAACAAAAACTCAAGGAAGAACAAAGGGGTAAGAATGGCAAAGTAGGGGGGACGCGCTTAGCAAATGATAGTGGGCTTATGAATTTTTGGATGATCTGGCCCAACACAAAGCTTGTTCACATTTTTTGTTAGGGTTTGGATCAATTTAGGGTTTGTGGCTTCTCTTCCAACGACGCCGTTTCTCTAGTTCTTCCTCTCTTCATCTTTCTCAATCAAACGCTTCTGATCTCCCTCCCTAAGCTCTAGCTGCCGGAGTGCCCTCACTCTCCTCCTCTTCCTAACATTCAATGGCCTTGTTCTAAAATGGTACGTTTTATTCTGAGTTTTACAGTTTGTTGTTTATGTGATTTTTTACAGTTTTGAGCTTATTTATTGTTCATGTCTTATTTGAGGTGAAGAAATTTACCTTGGGGTTTTCTTTGGACAAGAGAAATGGAGGGTGAGACGGTGCTCCCCGGTGGCCATAGGCACAAGGAGAGGAAATGATGACGAGCTTTTGCTTCTGGTATCTCTTTTTGTTGTTCTTTTTGACTTGAACGTTGATGATGATATTGTTTTCTAAAACTCCTTGTTGATATTTCCTTTCTGAAACTTTGATTTCTGATGTTGATGATGAAACTTATTCTGAAACTTGTTGGTTGCTTCTGAAAACTCTTTTCCTCTCTTCTTGAATGTTAATGATGAATATAGTTCTGAGACTTTGTTGGCTTTGCTTCTGGAACTCTTGATTTTTGTTGGTTTTTTTAATGTTGGGATGTTTCTGAAACTTCTTGTTTTTTTGTTGTTGATGACGACAAGAGTTCTGAAAGTCTTTTCCTCTCTTCTTGAATGTTGAATGTTGGTTCTGAAACTTGTGTATAGTTTTGTGATTGTTGCAGTTTTGTTGTGAAACTGGAAGTTTTTTTGTGTAACTTGATAAATTTGGCTATTTTGATAACAGTTTGGCCATTTTGATAACAGTTTGGCCTGCTGGTTTGTAGTTGGTTAACAGGTTATGGAAGTTTTGTTGGGCAATTTGCAGTTTGTTGAGAAACTGTTGTGCTGTTTTTGATAGCAGGCTTTTGGTTGTTTGTGGTTGGCTTGTACAGGTTTTATGTTTTGTGGTTAGCTTGTACAGGTTTTATGTTTTGTGGTTCACAGTTTGGGTGATTTGTTGCAGTTGGGCAGGCTTGGTCGTTTGTTTGTGGAACTGTTACAGGTTTTTGTAACTTGGTGATTTGTTGTTAGCATGGTTGTGATTTTGCAAGCTTGGTTAGCTTACAGTTTGGCTAAGCTTGGTTTACAGTTTGGCAAGTTATGCAGGTTGGTTGTTTTTTGGTTTGCAGTTTGGAACTGCAGTTTGGCCAGTTTGCAAGTTGTGCAGTTTTGCAATGGTTTGCAGTTTAGAACTGCAGGTTTGAAGAGTTTTATTAGAAAGCTTGTGTTTATTTGAACTGTTAACAGTTTGCAAGCTTGTTACAGTTTTTGTTGTAACTGGTTTGGAGATGGCAGGTTTGAGAGTTTTGTGGTTTTTGACCAAGTGTTTTTCTCCTCCTCAAACTGTTATGCAGTTTGATAGTTTTATAACTTTCTTAGCTTTTTTGTTTGCAACTTGTGATAGCCTGCTTTGCCAAACTGTACACTTCAAAAGGTGATATACTTTTCTTTCTTTCTCTCTCCATGAAACAAGCATTTTTGCTTTTTTTTATTATATTCTGAAAAGTTTGCCTTTGTCTGGAAAATGATGATAGCTGTGATAAGTCTTTTGCTTGTCAATTGGTTTACCTCCTGTTGTTTACTTTTGCCTGCTGTACTTTCTGCATTGCATACTTTTTGCCTTCAGTTTGCTTACTTGACAGTTGCTTAGTACAGTTTTTTGGCTATTGTTGCAGCTTGGTTAGTTTGACATTTTCAGTTTGCCTAGTTTGACAGTTTCAGTTTGCCTTTGTGACTTGCTGCAATGTTTTTAGTTGCTGACTTTGTTTAGTTGCAACTTTGTAATTCAGTCTGGCACTTTGCTTGTGATGTAGTTTTGGCGTCCTAATGCTTTTTTTGAATAAATTGCTTTTGTATGATTGCATTTGCATTTTTTACTTTTCTCTTTGTGAACCAAGAAGAGCAATCTTCTTGTGATTTGCAAAGAGAAAAATAAAAACATGATGAACAAATAGCACTCTGATTCCGGGCGGCAAACTTTAATGATGACTTTTTTTCTTTCTTTTTCATTTGAAAATTCTTTTCAATTAACTGTACTAATCTTCTTTTCTTTTGTCTTTTTCAGGTGGGTGCAACTTGGATGGCGACAAAGCAGTAGAAGCCGGAGACTTTGAGCATAGGAGCAATGGAGTAATGGAGCAATGAGGACTTAGGCTTAGATTAGATAGATTTTCCATTAATTGTAACAATTTACTTTTCAATAGCTATAAGTTGTAAAAACCTTAAAGCATATGAATAATAATTTATCTTTTTAATAACATTTCGAATGAATGAAAAATCTTTTCTCAGTAAAACTCTTCTACTGTTAATAATTTGTAACTCTCTCTCTCTGCATCTTCACTTAACCCTTTAAGATTCTCAGATAAAAATAATTGAAATTGCATTCCAATATTTTTAATACAGATAACTTATATTCCAAGTAATCCTAAGAACTTTGTAATCTCATAACTTTGCAACAGCATTCTAATCATAATACGCATTGTATTCCAATAAATAAGCAAGCATCTTATTCCATTAACAAGCAAATGTTTCATTCCATTAACGAGCAGATGTCTTAACAGACGCACATTATCTGGTTAACCCTGATCAGACAGTCTCAGCTCCTATCTCTTATCCCAGATAAACAAGCCTTGAGAATAACCAACAATCTTTCAGCAAACTTGAAAAAGTGTGAAAATAACATAACAGTTAACTGAATTTCTGAGAATTCAATTTCTTCTGAGAAATGCGAGAGAAACCATAATTCTTGATCTGTTGTCAAAGAAAAGTCTGTTTGATTAATTCCTGAGCCAATCTTAAAAATTTGAGAAAACCCTAGGGTTGTGATTTCTTGTGAAAAATGGAGGGAAAATTTTGGGGTACAACCGTGAGGGTTTCGTGACCCTTTGCCTACGTATCCAATGAAGGAATCAGAACACCATGGTTCCTCTATAAAAGGGTTTATTTGTTTGTGTTTTTTAGTGGGCGACGTTAACGCACACATTCTAGCAATAGGCACGGCCGGTATCATGGTAGAACAGAGATAACATGCCCTTTGGGGGAAGCTTTGATTGGTTGAGTGTTTTGTGAGTTTTAAAATAAATTCAAGTAATGATTAAAAGTGTTTTTGTATTTTTGATTTGTGATAGTGGAGTTTTAATTACAAAAGAAAAAGGTTAAGAGGGAAACTAAAAATCTAATTGTATGTTATGTACAAGTGAACTAAAAGTCTATTTCGACATAAGGCGATCGGAACGAGGTTTAATCGCCTCATGGAGCAACCTAAGGTATGGTTTCAAGGTTTGAACAAATAAGGAAACTTAAATTATAAATATTTTTATGGCTTTTTATGTTAATATTAATAATTATGAAAAGGAAAATAAATGAAAGATAGAAAAAATGTGCTACTGTAAGCAAAACAAACAAGGATCAGAAGTTCTGAAGCCAGGCGCGTGACTCAGAAAGGAACGTCAATTGAATCATAAGTTTTGGATCCGTACACTCTAAGGTCCTGCAAGAAATGTTAGAGGGAAAACACAGAAATTCTGGGTGGTATTCAGACAGTAGGCCACAAGTCGGAAGTTCTGTATTACACTAAAATAGTAAGTAAACTTCAGAAGTTCAGTGTATTGTCAGCATGTGAAAATCAGAAACTCTGAGTGTTTGAAAACAGCGAATGGAAACATCGGAAGTTCTGTGTATTTGACATGTGAGGAGAACTCAGAAGTTTTGTGATGTGTTAGAACAGTGAGTGAATCATCAGAAGTTATGTATTGTGCTGAGCCAGTATGATTCAACATCAACAGTTCAGTGCATTATCAGCATGTAAAAATCAGAAGTTCAGTGTGTGTTAACAGTGAGAAAAAATCATAGAAGTTATGTGTGTTAAAACAGTGAAGAGAACTCAGAAGTTCTGCGTGCTTAAACAGTGAGAAAATCCTAGAAGTTCTGTGTGTTAAAATGATGAGTGAAAAACAGAAGTTCTGTGTTACATTTTGACTTTTAATCAGCACACTAGCAATTCATTCAGTTCTTATTAAACAGCGAATCAGAAGGATAACAACACAATAGCTTATAGAAGTTCTAATCCTAAATCTGAGCCTAGCATTATTCTAGAAGTTCTGATCCACAGTTTTTTATACTTATGCAATGATATGGGATACATCAACATCATAGTATTTACATGTTAAATGATGTTCTGAATGAGAGTTTCAAAGTTAGAATGACTTACCTTGAACCTGAAGTGTGGTTTTAGGATTTAAGCTACTGCCTTTGAATGTTCTGGGGTTTGCACGAACAAGAAACAACAATGTTAAGTTCTTTGTTTCAAAGGGAAAAACAAAGGTTTTTGATTTGGAAAATTCTAAGTTTATGAGTATTTGAGTGTTTCTTTTTTTCTCACTTTTTTTTCGTGTATTTGATAATCCTCTCTCCAAAAGCCAGCCCCTCCCTCAAAGTCCAGCCCTTTGAACGTGTGATGGAACAAACTATTTATAGATGGATTTGCTGTGGTTTTGGGGGGAAAAACAAATGAGTTTTAAACACTTTTTGCATATTGTTCCTTTGCTTTTTAGTCACAGTTTTCGTATGCTAATTTGGTGCAATTATGGGGTTTGAGAAAAATGCAGGCGTGGACTGGACCAGGAGCACCTTGGTGTGTAGTGGCAGCTGGTGGCAGGGCTGTATCATAATAGCACAGCAGATTGGGTGGAACAAGGTTTTGGGGCTTAATGATGTTCTGAATGGAAAGCATAACATAGCCTTTATGTGCTGAAGAATGAAACTCTGAGGAGTCATGTTCTGATCAAAGAACAAAGCCTCCATATGTTTTGACTGAAGTGTGGAACATAACCTCCATATGCTGAGGAGTTATGTTCAGAACCGTCCTTGCAAATTCTGATTGCACTTGCGTGGAACTTGGCCCAGAATTCTGAAATCTCTTACCACTTAGAAAATTTTCCAAGTATTTAAAAAAAATTGATTTCTTTCTTTTCTCAAAGTAGTTTCTGATTTTTGACTTCTTGATGAACCAATTTCTTGTCTTAATGAAATATAATTGTTGAAACTTGGTTTTTTTTACCAAAAGTCAAAGTTTGACTTTTCAGAGTGCATTTGACCATTTTGCCCTTGTAACTTGAATTTCAAGAAATCACAAGCAACTGTTGTAACTTGTATTCCAAACAATCATGCACCTTATCTTCCAGACTCCAATCAAACTCTTGCACAAGATAAATGCTTAAGAATTTAATTCCCTTTTGTTAATTCGAACCCAAAACAAAGGTCACTCCAACCTTAATATTCATATCACGCCTGAACCATACTTGCACTCTTAAACAAAACTTTAACTTTGAGACTCACATCACAAGTAACTTGTAACTTAAGCAACCAAAACATGTCTTGATGGTCATGAACCCCTAAGCTTATTTCTTGTGCCCAAACTCCACAGTCGTCAACTTAAACTTCAAACCCTCGAATCAGTGACTTGGAGACTTTTAAGAAGAAAGCTTGAAATGAGAGGAGAGGAACTCCCCGAACATTGAACCATCTTTGAGGCAGGCAAAAGAAAGATCCTCATAGGAACTAGGGATCCAAAAACCCTAGCATCTTGGCCAACAAATAGGGAAATAAACCCTAATCCAGGCTTCGATAAATTCGAGCAAGAATCAACCTTGTAACGTGATGACAAAATTCACTCCATGATCCACTAATCGAGAACCAAAAGAATTTCCCTTTTACCTGATAAGAGAACTTCAAAACAAAATTAGACATAAAGAGGGCACAACCCTAATACCTTAAACCAAAGCACCTGATTCCATGAGATGCGGGATATGCAAACGACTGAGTGAAAAAAAATGGTGCAAATGGGATGCAAAGTTCAAACCCAGACAAAAGTAAAAGGGATAGGGAAAATTTGGGGTACGACAGCTGTCCCTATTTAATCGTCTTAAACCTTAATGTGGTATTGGCGTCACCCTTTCAAAAGTTCAAGGTGGGAGATGATTAAATACCAGGACCCGAAATTTGCCCTGGAGAGATGGTATGAGTGTTATTTATTTGTGATATCTGTTGGGGAAAGAAAAATTGGTCTTCAAGTAAACTGGGCACGATGGATAAAGATGGTTGAATAATGGTAGTTCATACTGGGGTAATGGTGCCAATATAAGGTTCTTGACGGAGTAGGCAGTAAAGTGACTGAAAGGATATGGTTGACGATGTCGTGATGACTAAAAGTAGAATTACTTGACAAAATGATAACTTAAATACAATGAGTAGAACTTGATGACGACAGAGAATCTATCAAGCGGTATTTCACGACCCAAAAATAAAGGTAAAGATGATGGGTAAAGATCGGCGTATAATCTATGACCCAAGAAAAAGGTAAAGACAACGGGTAAAGATAGACGTATGATCTATGACCCAAGAGAAAGGTAAAGTGAGGGTAAGACCTACGGGCGACCTACGGCCCTAAAAAAGATAACGTGAGGGTAAGACCTACGAGCGACCTACGACCCTATAATAGATAACTTAAGGGTAAGACCTTCGAGCGACCTACAACCCTAAAAAAGATAACGTGAGTGTAAGACCTACAAGCGACCTACGACCCTATAAAAGTTAATGTGAGGGTAAGACCTACGAGTGACCTACTAGCCTAAAAAAGATAACGTGAGGGTAAGACCTACGAGCGACCTACGACCCTAGCAAAGATAACGTAAGGGTAAGACCTACGAGCGACCTAGGACCCTATAAAAGATAACATGAGGGTAAGACCTACAAGTGACCTACGACCCTAGCAAAGATAACGTGAGTGTAAGACCTACGAGCGACCTACGACCCTATGAAAGATAACGTGAGGGTAAGACCTACGATTGACCTACGACCCTAGAAAAGATAACGTGAGGGTAAGACCTACTAGCGACCTACGACCCTATGAAAGATAACGTGAGGGTAAGACCTACGAGCGACCTACGACCCTAGCAAAGATAACGTGAGGGTAAGACCTACTAGCGACCTACGACCCTATGAAAGATAACATGAGGGTAAGACCTACGAGTGACCTACGACCCTAGCAAAGATAACGTGAGGGTAAGACCTACTAGCGACCTACGACCCTATGAAAGATAACGTGAGGGTAAGACCTACGAGCGACCTACGACCCCAGAAAAGATAACATGAGGGTAAGACCTACTAGCGACCTATGAACCTATGAAAGATAACATGAGGGTAAGACCTATGAGCGACCTACGACCCTAGCAAAGATAATGTGAGGGTAAGACCTAAGAGCGACCTACGACCCTATGAAACATAACGTGAGGGTAAGACCTACGAGTGACCTACGACCCTAGCAAAGATAATGTGAGGGTAAGACCTACGAGCGACCTATGACCCTGTAAAAGGTAACGTGAGGGTAAGACCTACGGGAGACCTACGACCCTATTAAAAGATAACGTAAATATTGAGAGTTGGGGAGTACGACGTACTGGCACCATGGTTTATTTTAGTTGGTAGCATAATTATAGATGTTAACTGGGAATTATGAGGATAATATTCTTATTGGGGATGTTTTGTTTATTTAGGGATTGATTTGGGGCTTTCGGGAAAGGTACCAAATTTGGTTCATGCTTCATATGCATTTTGAAGTGCGACATGATGATCCATGGATATGCTATGCGTTTGAGGATGCAATGCGATATGTGGTGATGATTATTGTATGCAAAGTGCCAAATGTTAAGCTCATTGGGATTCGTTGCTCTTCGTCTTGAGATAGCAATATCGATTGGTGCTTGAAAATTGAGAGAAATGAGTTATATCCTTGTCAAGTTCACTGGGGATTAAATCTTGTTGAGGAGGAGTAGCTTCATCTGACTTTTTTCACTTGCTGGACTGCTTGTGAATGACTGAATAGAGACATGGATCTCATCAAATTCCCCAAGTTTTCTCTATTTCCGGGGAGGAAAGGGCCCCATCTGACTTTCCTTACTTCACGAACCACTTGGGGATTAGGAAATGGACATGAGTGTCTTCAGATGCCCCGAGTTCACTTCATTGTTGGGGAGTTACGTGTTTAAACATCTACAGGGCATGATGATGATTCCAAGGACGTTAACTGAACCAAAGTGAACGTCATGACGCTTTTAGCCTGATTGCATTTGTACGGATGACGGGAATTTGCTTGAGTAGCTTCATAAGAGGGGAGGAGGAATTCCCCTGTCTGCAAGGATCTCTTCGAGTGGAATGCTGGAATATTCGTGTCATCATACGATGCAAAGTGGCATGCCCCAATATCTGCCTATGATCATGGATTCTTGTAGATATTTGTCGAGTCTCGACGTAACTGCCCCAGGTTGCACAAATTTTGAATAGGTTACTCAGCCTGATTTCCCCAGTTTGAAGTTTAAAGAGATTTATCGACATGATTGCTTCTGATTGACTGGAAAAATATGGAAGAGATTTATCGACGTGATAGCCTCTGATTGTCAGCTTGAGGGAATTCCCCAGAATAAGATCATTCTTTATTTTTTGACAAGTTTCTGCAGCAATTCGTCCTTCGAGATGACCATGTTTTCAATTGATGCTCATCACGCAAGCTTACTTGATGTTCAAGCACTTATTTATATGCAACAAATGTTTATCTAAGAATGATGATTCTAATGCAAATTCTATGCTTGTCTTGAAGTTCAAAAAACTTTTATTGAAATGATGTCGAAGCATCAGTTTTTTTGTTTTTATGAATAGGTGACGTGTTACCAAATCAAATTTTAGTACATCCCCGAGGAGTCAGGTTACTGTATTCTCGCTACAGTATTGCTTTCGAATTAACCCATGCTTTAGTTAGAACTTTTAAGAGTTGTAACGTGGCCTGTTTCACGGTTTTAGAAAAAAAGATTTAAGGCTCAAAATTATTTGGTGCCCACCCATTCTGCATGTTGTTCTCCATTCCTATGTTCAGTTAACTCGATACGAGCGCTCATCTCCTGGGAAGAGAGTTTGCAATGATCGAGGAACCAGAGGGGTTTATAAGACCCGACAATCATTGGCTTCTTGGCATCTGATCACTCGATCTTGTTCTTTGCTGAGGATTTTTTTTAATTCTCTTTCCCTAATTTTTTTTGGACAATTTCTTGATTTTGAAGTTGCAGTCCAGCGGGATGGCCTGAATTTTGCCTAAGTCTCCTATTTTTCAAGTTTTGACTTAACGGGGCTTTTTTTCTCTTTCTTTTTGAACAAGTTATTGATCTTTGCGCCATCTTCGATTTGTTAGAAATGGTTGTGGTTGTCTGAGTCATGGATAGATGAAGAATAACTGTTATGGTATCGTCATCTGCTGACCTCCTGATTGTGCAAGAGATACCCATCGGGATATCGTTCTCTTCGATGCACGCTTCTGGTAGGTGACGGTTTATCATTGTGGTCTTTACTTATCCTAGCCCTTTGATGGATAACCATTTTTGTATCCCTAGGAACTCCCTCTTGACAATTTCTGGATGCTTGATCGGATTAACTGAAATCTACCCGCCCCGGGGTTAAAATTGAGGGTTTTTCTGTGTAAAAGAAACTCCTACTTCAAAGCTCGAAAGGGTTGACAAGGGTCTATCTTCCTTATAACTCCGGTGTTTGGGGATTTGAAACAATGCATGTACATCGTCAGCAAGGTTTTATTCAAAAGCATATCGTTTGAGAATCTAAGTATCAGATCTTCATCATCCTCCCTCAAGAGTTATTTTTTTTCTTTAAATTAAGAAGAGTTAAGCATCAAAAGCAAGTACAATAACAAAACGTAAATGAGTGAATACGAATGGATTAGTTCAAGACAAACACAGCCAATGCATGGTGATTCAATATAAAAAGACAAACATTTTTGCATACAATGGGTACTGAAAAAAACAAGAAAGGTTACAAATGATAATGCAAATGAAATTAGAAATTTCCTTGCTCAGGAGACTTCTTCAGCCCTGGCTCATTTGAGGAAACGCTCTTGCAGTCTTGACACCTATCTCAGCAAGGGGGTTCAATCCATTATCAGACCCTTTGTAGTGAACGTGATAACTTTGGCATCAAGGAGGTCTTAAATGTTGTTTTTTAATGCCCTACAATTCTCAATTGTGTGGCCTGGAGTCCCTGAATGGAATTCGCAACGAGCACTGATATCATACCCTCGTGGGAGAGGATTTGGTGTTGGACCAAGTTCACGCAATTGAACCAACTGATTGGCAAGCAACTGAGGGAGAAGTTGAGCATAAGACATGGGAATGGGATCCACCCTCCTTTCAATAACTTTCTTCCTCTTTCGTCCTTGTTGCCCCTGGGGTTGATGACTCAGTTGAAAAGACCCAGATCGTGCTCGTTGAACATACAGTTGTCTCTGTGTGTACTGATGTTGATGCTGGATTAACTGATGCTGAGTCACCCGCGGTTGTTGAGCTGAGATTGTAGCACATGCTCGAGGAACATTAGAATGAACAAACGACGTTTGACAGTGCAAAGCTTGATCTTAATGATGGACCTGGGACTTTCCTTTGTTGATAGTAGCACTAGTCTCTCCTTCTTTCTTCTTGAGGAGGCCAAAGCAAGGTTTCTTGTTACTTCCATTGATAGTGCTAGATGTACCTTAAATTTTTCCTGACTTGAGGCCATCTTCTATACATTCCCCGATGGTAACCAAGTTCGAAAAGGAGGTCGAAATACTACCGAGTATATGTTGGAGATATGGGTCTTGCAGGGTGCCCACGAACAAATAAGTTAATTCACAATCCAAGAGAGGAGGCTGGACCCTTGTAACCAGTTCACGGCACCTTTGAGCGTACTCTTTGAACGACTCTACAGATTTTTGTATCAGTCCTTGAAGCTGAGTGCGGCTAGGAGCCATGGAAGTATGGTAATGGTAATGTTTCAAAAAGGCGTCAGCAAGTTCTCCCCAAGTACTGACGTGAGATATTTCCAATTGCATATACCAATCCAATGGTGCCCCGGTCAAGCTATCTTGGAAGAAGTGCATGAGTAACAGTTCATTTTCAGCATAGGCAGCCATTTTGCGAAAGTAGGAACGGAGATGAGTCTCTGGGCAGGAAGTGCCTTCGTATTTCTCAAAATCCTGAACTTTGAACTTGGGAGGAATAACTACCCCAGGCACGAGGCACATTGCAGCAGTATTGAATCCAGAAGCCTTGATACCCTCCATGGCTCTAAGACGCTCTTCGAGGGCATGATACATTTTCGCAGTTTTGGCAACTCCAACGGAAAGATTAACTTGGGGTTCATCAAGATTAATAACATAGTGATGATCAGTGACATCATTCCTAGGAGCTCCAGTAGGGGTCTCAACATTTTCATTGTCATTCCTCCCATTAGCAGAAGTGGAGGGAGCAGCAGTAGTAAGCTTGGCAAAACTTTGATGTAACTCTTCTTGACCCTTGATCACGGCATGAAGGGTTTCCATAAGCTGATCCATGTGAGTGCCCATGGTGTCCATATCTCAGCGGAGTGCATTCTGATTCCTTCTCAAAAAGATCCATTAGCCTTCGTTGATTGCCTCTTGTACGGTAAGGATGTGGAGAAGTCATCTTTGTTGTTCACTGAAGTCTGTGGAAAGGGGACCCCAATGAGTTTTTGTTGTGAAAAATGAATGCATGATAGTATGAATGAATGCTTTATCTTTATTTCTGAGGAAACCCAAAGACTCGTCTATCTTTTAAAAAAAAATATTTTTTTGAAAAGTTACATCAACGAGACTTGTCTTTGGATTTCCCTAGATATGAGATATATATATACATGATGATATGATGCCATGGTATTCTATGTCATGAAGTCTCAGCTCCACATATTATGGATAACCACTGTGTAGTCCGTTGCACAGGCTGGGAGTAACAGGATCAAAAGTTCGACGTCATAGGCATTGAGTCAAAGTAACCACCCAAGAGGTATATACTAGGGTTTTATCACTTGCCGAACAAGGTTCTAAAGAGTTCTCGAAGTCTACGCTCTTCCTTTGGATATTACCGACATCCCAATTACTTGGTAATCAGTAATATTCGCAGGAAAAACTCATCCGAGTGCAATATCGCATGACAACTACTTCTGGATTCTCCGTTATAGTCTCTGCACTGCATCTAAAAGACCAGGATGGGTTAATGGTTCTACGTCCCTCAGCTTCTCGAGTTCCTAGGTCGAAAGCAACAACGTCTTCCCAATTACTCGGTAAACATCATTACTTTCAAGGGGACCTCCACTGAGTGGGGGATTTTCATGCCTCCTTCTTCGGGATTACTCCCTCAAAGTTAACATGACTATACCGCCCATCCTAATCCTATGTGTAACCCAAGTCCGGGTATAGGACTTATCAAAAGTAATCACCAAACCCAACATCACAATGTATCCAGAATATGTGAGTAGCAATAATATATGCAATATATACAAAAGAATAAAGCAATAATAAAACAGTAAAGAAAAATAAAGCAAATAAATAAACACCCAAAAATACAAATAAACAAAACTAGGAGAGACTCGCAAAAGATCCCCAGCAGAGTCGCCAACTGAAGCTACCGGCAGAAAACACAGAGCCGCCACTGAACTTTATTTATCCCGAAGGAAGGGGAAATATTGATAAAACCACAAGGGAACGGATAAGATGGTCTTGAGACCAAAAGAAAGGGTAAGGGAGTCGGTTATACGAGGGGAAGGTATTATCACCCCTCACATCCGTTGTACCCATCGGGATCCATATTGTTTGCTTGTCTTAAAGGGTGTATTTATCTACAACTATGCTTGCTTAAGGGGAAATGAATGGTTTTTATTATTGCGTTCGTGAGGGTTTCACGACCCTTTGCCCCCGTATCCAATGAGGAATCAGAATACCTTAGTTCCTCTAGAAAAGGGTTTGTTTGTGTTTTTTAGTGGGCGATGTTAACGCACACATTCTAGCAATAGGCATGGACGGTATCGCGGTAGAACGGAGATAACATGCCCTTTGGGGGAAGCTTTGATTGGTTGAGTGTTTTGCGAGTTTTAAAATAAATTCAAGTAATGATTAAAAGTGTTTTTGGATTTTTGATTTGTGACAGTTGAGTTTTATTTACAAAAGAAAAAGGTTAAGAGGGAAACTAAAAATCTAATTATATGTTATGTACAAGTGGACTAAAAGTCTATTTCGACATAAGGCGATCGGAACGGGGTTTAATCGCCTCATGGAGCTACCTAAGGTATGGTTTCAAGGTTTGAACAAATAAGGAAACTTAAATTATAAATATTTTTATGGCTTTTTATGTTAATATTAAAAATGATGAAAAGGAAAATAAATGAAACATAGAAAATACGTGCTACTGCAAGCAAAAAAAAATAAGGATCTGAAGTTCTGAAGCCAGGCACGTGACTCAGAAAGGAACGTCAATAAAATCAGAAGTTATGGATTCGTACACTCTGAGGTCCTGCAAGAAATGTTAGAGGGAAAACACAGAAATTCTAGGTGGTATTCAGACAGTGGGCCACAAGTCAGAATTTTTGTATTACACTAAAATAGTAAGTAAACTTCAGAAGTTCAGTGTATTATCAGCATGTGAAAATCAGAAACTCTGAGTGTTTGAAAACAACGAATGGAAACATCAGAAGTTCTGTGTATTTGACATGTGAGGAGAACTCAAAAGTTCTGTGTTGTGTTAGAACAGTGAGTGAATCATCAGAAGTTATGTATTGTGTTGAGCCAGTGTGAGTGAACATCAGCAGTTCAGTGCGTTATCAGCATGTAAAAATCAGAAGTTCAGTGCGTGTTAACAGTGAGAAAAAATCATAGAAGTTTTGTGTGTTAAAACAGTGAAGAGAACTCAGAAGTTCTGTGTGCTTAAACAGTGAGAAAATCCTAGAAGTTCTGTGTGTTAAAATGATGAGTGAAAAACAGAAGTTCTGTGTTACATTTTGACTTTTAATCAGCACACTAGCAATTCATTCAGTTCTTATTAAACAACAAATCAGAAGGATAAAAGCACAACAGCTTATAGAAGTTCTAATCCTAAATCTGAGCCTAGCATTATTCTAGAAGTTCTTATCCACGGTTTTTTCTACTTATGCAATGATATGGGCAGCATCAACATCATAGTATTTACATGTTAAATGATGTTCTGAATAAGAGTTTCAAAGTTAGAATGACTTACCTTGAACCTGAAGTGTGGGTTTAGGATTTGAGCTACTGCCTTTGAATGTTCTGGGGTTTGCACGAACAAGAAACAACAATGTTAAGTTCTTTGTTTCAAAGGGAAAAACAAAGGTTTTTGATTTGGAAAATTCTAAGTTTATGAGTGTTTGAGTGTTTCTTTTTTTTCGTGTATTTGATAATTCTCTCTCCATAAGCCAGCCCCTCCCTCAAAGTCCAGCCCTTTGAACGTGTGATGGAACAAACTATTTATAGATGGATTTGTTGTGGTTTTGGGGGGGAAGACAAATGAGTTTTAAACACTTTTGGCATATTGTTCCTTTGCTTTTTAGTCACAGTTTTCGTATGCTAATTTGGTGCAATTATGGGGTTTGAGAAAAACGCAGGCATGGACTGGATCAGGAGCACCTTGGAGTGTTGTGGAAGCTGGTGGCAGGGCTGTATCATAATAGCACAGCGAATTGGGTGGAACGAGGTTTTGGGGCTTGATAATGTTCTGAATGGAAAGCATAACATAGCCTTTATGTGCTAAAGAATGAAACTCTGAGGAGTCATGTTCTGATCAAAGAACAAAGCCTCCATAGGTTCTGACTTAAGCGTGGAACGTAACCTTCATATGCTGAGGAGTTATGTTCTGAACCGTCCTTGCAAATTCTGATTGCACTTGCGTGGAATTTGGCCCAGAATTCTGAAATCTCTTACCACTTAGAAAATTTTCCATATATTTAAAAAAATTGATTTCTTTCTTTTCTCAAAGTAGTTTCTGATTTTTGACTTCTTGATGAACCAATTTCTTGTCTTGATGAAATATAATTGTTGGAACTTGATTTTTTTACCAAAAGTAAAAGTTTGACTTTTCAGAGTGCATTTGACCATTTTGCCCTTGTAACTTGAATTTCAAGAAATCACAAGCAACTGTTGTAACTTGTACTCCAAACAATCATGCGCCTTATCTTCCAGACTCCAATCAAACTCTTGCACAAAATAAATGCTTAGGAATTTAATTACCTTTGGTTAATTCGAGCCCAAAACAAAGGTCACTCCAACCTTAATCTTCATATCACGCCTGAACCAAACTTGCACTCTTAAACAGAACTTTAACTTTGAGACTCACATCACAAGTAACTTGTAACTTAAGCAACCAAAACATGTCTTAACGGTCATGAACCCCTAAGCTTATTTCTTGTGCCCAAACTCCATAGTCGTTAACTTAAACTTCAAACCCTCGAATCAGTGACTTGGAGACTTTTAAGAAGAAATCTTGAAATGAGAGAGGGGAACTCCCCGAACTTTGAGCCATCTTTTAGGCAGGAGAAAGAAACATCCTAATAGGAACTAGGTATCCAAAAACCCTAGCATCTTGGCCAACAAATAGGGAAATAAACCCTAATCCAGGCTTTGATAAATTCGAGCAAGAATCAACCTTGTAACGTGATGACAAAATGCATTCCATGATCCACTAATCGAGAACCAGAAGAATTTCCCTTTTACCTGATAAGAGAACTTCAAAACAAAATTAGACATAAAGAGGGCGCAACCCTAATACCACAAACCAAAGCACCTGATTCCATGAGATGCGGGATATGTAAACGACTGAGTGAAAAAAATGTTGCAAATGGGATGCAAAGTTCAAAGCCAGACAAAAGTAAAAAGGATATGGCAAATTTGGGGTACGACAATCTCTCTCCATACCTTATATAAAATTGGCGCGATGGTGGTGTTAGAATCGTCTTGAAGAGAGGAGTTCAATGATACTAGCATGAGATCCTAATTTTTCAATTTGAAGGATCTCACAAAATCCCCATTGCAGGGTGTCTGAAGGTTGAAGACGATGACATGTCTCGTCCCAACCAATGATAGCGTGCCAAACGTTTTAATTTCACTGGTTGCCCTTTTTCTGATCCTATTCGTATCTCACTAAGGTCCATATCAAGCACAGCGTGTCTGGTCCACTGGATCAGCTTACTAACACGTTTTGACTATGATCTGATGGTCCACATCTTTTTGGTTTTATTTTATTTTCTGATTTTATATTTTTATTGATTAAAATTTCAAAAATTCATAACTCTTTTATTTTTTATCCAAAAATCATGAAAATTCACAAAAATACTTTGAATTATTTTGATCTCATGACTATTTTTTCACATTTTTATTTTGAAATTTAATATTTTTTTGTATTTTTTGAATTATTTGCTTTCTTTTAATTACTTAAAAAATACTTTATGAAATTTTTTATTTCTGAATAAATTCATAAATATTATTTTGCATATTTTTGAATTTCTGAAAATTTTATAGAATTTTATATTGAGGTTTACTATTTTTGACCTATTTTCTGTTTGTTTGAGCAATTTTAAATATTTTAAAAACAGTTTGACTTTTAAAAATTACCAAATTTTTTATAAAGATATTTGGATCCATTTCTGATTTTTCTATGGTCTTACTTTTTCTTTCTTGATTAATTTTAACATAGTTGATATTTTTCTCCTCTATTTTGATTTTTTAAATATTTTTTAAACCCTTTTAATGTATACATTAAATATAATATTATTTTGTGATTATTTTTTGGCTGTCTTGAGTTAATTTTTTGATCATGACTTTATTAACATCATTGGATCTTGGGTGTTGAGTTCAACTCCACCAAAATGGATGAATGATTTTAATAATAGTTTGATTAAATTTTTGATTCAAAAGTGGTTTCTTCATTTTTCCCATCCCCTCTTCATCTTATCCCTTTCTTATTGCACTAGATGTTGTTGGAGCATGAACTCTATATCATGTCTCAAAATAAATGGTGCATAAATTTTTATTGACCGACCTCAAAATAGGTGTGACTTCTATATAAGTCCACTTACGATTGCTTAACATAGCGCTAAATTTTGTCCCAATTCGAATAAATGATCATTCATGGGCCAAACTTATGATTGCAAGCCCAAGTATGTTAATTTGATCTCTTTGATCCAATAACCTTGAGATTCATTGTATGGAGGCTTTGGTTCTACCAATCCTCTAATGGATCTACAACACCTTTGGTCAATGCGGATCACTTATACATCGTTGATCATTAAATGGTACTTATGAGAATTCCAATTGGATGATATACTTGACAATAAGCAAATGCAACTTGTTATGTGGAGGCTTTGGTTCTACCAATCCTCTAATGAGTTCCAAATGCAAGTTTCAAGATGGTCATCCAACTAACCACTAATTATTGACTGGTTTTACTTTATGCTTTTATTCTTTTTTATGCTTTATTTACTATTTACTTTTAGCATTTACATTTCATTCCATTTTCATCTTTGCTCATTTGAGCATTTATTTTCTTGCCATTTTTACTATTCTCACTTGAGCTTTTCTTTTCCTTTTTTAAGATACTTAATAATCAACATAAACCATAAAAATCTTTAGTGATACTTGGACTATTTGGTTACTATCCTTAGCATTATGGAGCATGGGACTTTTTCTTGGACTTAGGATTAGAAACCTTGGCCTATCTTGGAGATCTTATCTGATTATTTTGTCTGGAGTTCTTGAGGTTCAACTCAAGATATTGGGTTGCTAGTTTGTTTTTGTGTGCAGGTTTTTGTGATTATATCCTCTGTTTGTAATCTGGAATTCACTTGTATACAGCCGTTACTCTGCCCAATTTTTGTGAAGACTTAATACACTTAAAGTTTGGTTCTCTCAAGAGGTCTACTATTTTTGCTTGCTTGGTTTCAATCCAAGGAATGAGAATTCTATCTTGGCTCATAATGTCAAGTTTTGGCTTCTTGTTGGTTAGATGGTTCTTATCCCTAGGTTTTACCTTATGCTTTAGGATAGTCTCTTCTTTTCCTCCCATCTTCTTTAATTTCAAAATCTTCTTCCTCCTTTTGAAAACTCTTCTTGTTTTGAAACTTGAACTATTTTCACAATAAACTTAGACTTATGTCCATGCATTTTCAAAAAAATTTCATAAATAAATCTCCAATCAACTTAATAATACCTTGACATTTTTTGTGAGAAGACTAAAAGTCAATCAATCTCATTTCAAACCATTTTGCCACTTTGGCTTTTTACCTTTGAAACTTTTCTAAAAAGATTAGACTCTTGTCAATCCTTGTAGTGATGCAAACAACTATACTTCTACAATATGTAGTGAAGAGAGATATTTTCCACTTGGGTGTTGAGTGATGTATTGTTGATTTTGAAATCCAAGCCATATCCTCCACTTTGAGATGATGCAAATTATCCTTTCTCATGATTGTGGGTAGTAGGTATGTTTTCCACACGGACAATGACGATGATGTTTTATCTTATAAAATTAACCAACATATTTGTGTTTCAAATTTTTAAAATAGGAACTACATGTACCCTGATCCTCTATTGCACGAAAGGTGGTACGTAGGCACTAAAGGTTCGCAACCACGACGGGTGCAAAAATTATAAAATAATATATTTCTTTTCTCACCTCCACCATCCATTTTTGTACAACATTTTTCATAGCCAAAATATACATATTTTACAAAGAGGCTCTTGCAGAGTACCGTAGATGTTTAGGGTGCTAATACCTTCCCTTTTCATAACCAACCCCCCTTACCTTGAATCTTTCCCCCTCTTTTTGGGTTATTCGCTCTTTTCCCATTCCTTTGGAAACAATAAAGTGCGGTGGCGATTTTTATTTTGATTTGTATAAAGTCTAGTCAATCCAATGGCTTAGTCTTGAACATTTCTACCGCTACAGTTAGCTTTCTTACTGAGCTAACTCTGATCACATCATCTATTTCTTTGCATGCTTCCCTTAATTCAGTGATCATGTCATCCTTGGTGGAGATCTTGTTTTCAGCAGATGCAGATGTCAAAACAATTTTTGGGACATGTTTTCCTAAAAAAAGCTTGAAGTGAAGGGTCAAAGCAGACTCCCTCTTGCACATTGCATCATTACAACATAGAATTCCAGGATGCTGATTAAGAATAATTCCATATATAAGGGAAGGAAAAGAAATAGGAATCTTAATGGCACATGTTCCTGGATGCTTAATAGTCTAATCAAATATGTAAGTACCTTAATTAAATAGTTTCTTGTTTCCAATAGCATAAATAAACTTTCCTAAGCCAGTAGTGATGGTTGAAGTATGATTAGTAGGAACCTAGTTAGCAGCTCCAATTCTATGCAAAATAGCATATTTCGCACTTAGCTTGCTAACAGGAAGTTTATTCTTCATGGGTCACTCACTAACTTGGTTAGCAGTGATGGCTCTGCACACTTGATTATCTGTTACTTCTAGCTCACAATAGTCATCTTCAGACCTATCCAAAAATCTATTTATGATAGCAGGGGAAATTCTACACACCTACCTCTAACACACACCTTTCTATACTCCTTACTTTTATGATCAGCACGGTCAATAGGAATATTAACAATAAATTCCTTAACAAGAGTCTCATAGCATTTGGCAATCTTGGTAACAGTTTTCATCAATCCAGCATAAGATATCTTCTCAATGATTTCTTTTCATTCAAGAGCACCAACTCCTAATTCTCTTTCAAGGGTAATTCTTCTTTGAAACACATAATTCCACTTTTCAGCATTCCCAACAAAATGGAAGGAAATATTGTCAAGAAGGGCATCAGGTACCCTAACAGAAAGTTTCTTGCTTGGATACTTTTTGATAGGAGAGATACCCTAGACATCTTGCTCGACATCATAATCAGAGTCAGCTTCTTTAACAAATACATCTTTCTTCTTACTTTTTTTTATCTCTTCACAGGAGAGATGTTCTGGATATCGTCCTCATCATCATCTGAGGAGTCATCAGGTTTAACCTTTCTCTTGTTTGATGGAGGAACCACTTTACTTCTGGCCTTTGGGGGACCATGCATGGTTTTATCCTTGATTGTATTGGCATGAGATGTGACACTTATATCCTTTAGTTTCCTGGATTTGAGCCTTTTTCAAATTCCAAGCACCACATTAGTAATGAACTCATTGCCAGACAACTCATCTACATTAACCACATTCTCAGCATTTTGACCTTCTGCAATCTTAGAGCCACCAACATCTTCCTTAGTAGGAGATTTCTCCTTAACATCTTGCTCAACATCTTCTTCTTCCACTTCCTTTAGAGAAAACGAAGCAAGCTTGTCAAGTTTGCTTTCAGCAGCATCTTTCTTGAAGGTGAATGATTCAGCAGCAGCACTTTTAGGATCATTTCCTTTGTCAGACAGAGGAGGCATACGAGCAAGAGGAGTAGAAATCCCAGGCACATCAAAACCTTCATTTAACACTCTATCTACTATCCTTCTAATGCTTCTATCAACATTAACAATTTCTTCTTTTGTTCTATCATCAATAGTAATAGAAGAGTTACCTTTATCATCTTTGGATTTCTTTGCAGGTGATGATCTGGGTTTCTTAACCTTCTTCTCAAGAGGTGGGATAGTTGTTAGAGGAGTAACGTCAAGTACTCTGTCAATGGAGAGATTTTCAGGGAGGTTGACAGATTTTGAAGAAACGATGTATGATGTTGAGACATCTTTGAAGATTTTTGAGCAAAGAGATGAAGAACGACAAGGCTTCTTTTTCTGTAGAGGAGAATGAAGAGTTTGTGAAAGTATAAAGAAGTGATTTCGTAGTGTGTGAGAAACACTTTGAGATAATCTAGTAATGATTGTTTTCGAAATTTGATTTGTTGAAAAAATAAATAATATAATATCACTTTAATGATATTCCCACACGCCCTTAATTGCTACAAACCCTCATATATGCAAATTCCTAATTTTACTCTTAAGTTCTCAAAGTGATTAGCATCCAAAGCCTTAATGAAATGTCATCCAGTTGTAATTTAGTGGCTACATGTTCTAAGGCAACACTCTTTTCTTCAACAAGCTCTCTTATGAAGTAATGGCGGATATTAATGGGTTTGGTCCTGCTATGTTGAATAGGATTTTTTGATATGTTTATGGCACTTAGGTTGCCACGGAATAATGTCATGACATCTTTTTTTACATTACATTCTGTTAACATTTGTTTCATCCAAACCAATTGAGAACAACTGCTTCCTTCAACAATATACTCATCCTCAACAGTGGATAGAGACACACAATTTTGCTTCTTACTAAACCAAGATATTAGATTATTTCCCAGAAAGAAGCATCCCCCTGATGTACTTTTTCTATCATCAACACTTCCTTCCCAATCAGCATCATAATAACCAATAAAGGCAGAATTAGATCCATGAGAGTATAGTATACCATAGTCACTTATCCCATTCACATATTTAAGAATCCTCTTCACATGGTTGGCATGGCTAACTTTAGGATCAAATTGATATCTTGCACACACCCTACAACAAAGGCAATGTCAGGTATGCTAGCTGTGAGATATAGAAGACTTCCTATCATACTTCTGTAAAGAACTTGATCCACACTTACTCCTTTTTCAGCTTTAGAAAACTTCAGATGTGTGGGAGCAGGAGTTCTTTTGTGACTGGCATTTTCCATCCCAAATTTCTTTATTATATTCTTGGCATACTTGCTCTGAGATAAAAATATGGAATCTTCCATTTGTTTAACTTGTAGACCAAGAAAATAGGTTAATTCACCAACAAGGCTCATCTCAAATTCTGACTGCATTTGCTTCATAAAATTTTGAACCATCTCATTTGACATCCCACCAAACACAATATTATCAACATAAATCTGAGCAATCATGAACTTCCCTTCTTCTTCCTTGACAAAAAGAGTTTTGTCTATGCCACCTTTCCTATATCCATTCTCACCAAGAAATTATGTTAATCTCTTGTACCAAGCTCTTGGAGCTTGCTTTAATACATACAGAGCTTTCTTCAGCTTGTAAACATGTTTAGGAAAACTTGGATCAACAAATCCCTTTGGTTGTTCCACATAAACTTCTTCATTCAGATAGCCATTTAAGAAGGCACTCTTAACATCCATTTGAAACAATTTAAATTTCAGTATGCATGAAACTCCCAAGAGTGGTCTAATTGATTCAAGTCTGGCTACATGGGAAAAGGTTTTAACAAAGTAAACTCCTTCAGTTTGAGTGTATCCTTATGCAACTAACCTTGCCTTATTTCTAGTGACCACCCCTTTTTTATCAGATTTTTCTTGTACACCCATTTAGTGCCAATCACATTTGTCCCTTCAGGTCTTGAAACTAGATCCCAAACTTCATTTCTACTGAATTGTTCTAGCTCTTCCTGGATAGAATTAATCCAGAACTCATCAGTTAGGGCCTCTTTGACATTCTTAGGCTCAATTTTTGACACAAAGAAAGAGTTTCATATCCCATCTCTTGATCTGGTAGTAACTCCTTTATTTAGATCTCCTATGATAAGCTCCTTAGGATGATCTCTTTGGGTTCTAATTGAAAGTCCTTTATTGTGATGACTAGGCTCGGGATCTTCTTGAGGTGGATTAGAATTAATACTTCTGTCATTTGATTTTGTTGTAATGTTAGGCAAATATGTTCCAACATATTCGGAGACATCTTCTTTAGCATTCCATCCTCTATCATCAATAATAACATTTATTGACTCCATCATAACTTTGGTTCTGGAGTTAAAAATTATGTAAGCTCTACTATTTGTAGAGTAACCCAGGAATATTCCTTCATCACTCTTGGGATCCATCTTCCTCCTTTATTCATGATCAGCTAAGATATAACATTTACTTCCAAAAATATAAAAGTATTTAACAGTTGGTTTTCTTCCCCTCCATGTTTCATATAAGGTGGCTGAAGTGCCTTTCCTTAGAGTGACTCTGCTATGGATATAAAACGAAGTATTCATAGATTCAGCCCAAAAATGGTTGGGTAACTTCTTAGCATGTATCATGGCTCTGGTAGATTCTTGAAGGGTTCTGTTCTTGCGTTCCACAATCCCATTTTGTTGAGGAGTTATGGGAGAAGATTATTCATAACTGATTCCTTCAGAAGAGCAAAAGTCATCAAATTTGTTGTTTTCAAATTCCTTTCCATGATCACTTTTAATTCTGATGACATGACTATCTTTTTCCCTTTGAAGTTTCAGACAGAGATCTTTAAAAACTTCAAAACTTTCTAATTTTCTCTAATAAAACTTATCCATGTGTATCTAGAGAAGTCATCTACAACAACATAGGCATACTTTTTTCACCAAGACTTTTAACCTGCATAGGTCCCATCAAGTCCATGTGAAGAAGTTCAAAAAAATTTGATGTAGTAAGATGTTGGATCTTCTGATGTGACATCTTAGTTGGCTTTCCAATCTGGAAGTCACCACATACTCTTCCTTCTTCTATCTTGAGCTTAGGATTCCGTCTCACCGCTTCTTCAGATATAATTATTTTCATACCTTTCAGATGCAAGTGTCCAAATTTTTGATGCCATAGTTTAACTTCATTTTCCTTGGCTAAAACACATGTTGAGGAGAAGTTTAACTCTTGAGGAACCCATAAATAACAGTTGTCTTTAGATCTGATTCCTTTCATAATAACTCCATTCTTTTCATTGCAAACAATACATTCTTTCTTGGTGAAGTTAACTTTGAATCCTTGATCATACAATTGGCTTATACTTATCAGGTTAGCTATTAACCCTTTAACAAGTAACACATCATCAAGCTTATGGACTCTTGAACATTCCAGCTTGCCAACACCTTTGATTTCACCTTTTGCTCCATCACCAAAAGTTACATAACTGTTAGAATGAGATTTGATATCTACCAACAGATTCTTAACACATGTCATATGTCTAGAACAGCCACTGTCAAAGTACCAGTCATCTTTGGCTTATACTCTAAGAGAGGTATGAGCTATGAAAGTAGCAACATTAGACTTGGGAACCCCCTGTTTCTTCTTTTTTTCTATTTTGGGGAACCTTATCAGTCTTGGGAGGAGGATTAGTCTTAGGTTAGCGATACAACTTGAAATAGAAGGGCCTTATATGACCAAGCCTTCCATAGTGATGACATCTCCGGGACTGGGAATTCTCTCTGGTGTGATTAAACTTTTTCTTGCCATGATGTTTTCCAAGATGTTCTTTCTTGCCATGATGTTTATACATTTGATCTGACATCCTTGGTTTAGACTTGGCATGAGTGGAATCTAATGAAGGTTCTTCTGAATCAGGTTTCTTTTTCTCATTAAATCCTAGACCACTCTTGTATCCTGTCACTCTCCCCACTTGAAGAATTTCATCTAATGTGTCAGATACATTTTTCAGCATCTTGAGAGATTTTACCATTCTAACAAGATTTGAATTCAGAGAAGTCACTTCAGTTTCCAGATTAGAAATAGTTTTTAGATGCTCTTCCCTTTCTTCTTTCAGCTGAGTTATGAGGGATTTCTGTTTCTCCCCTTCAAGGCACATTTCTGCACTTCTGAGACATAATTCTTTGTATGATGTAGCTAACTTATCAAATGTGAGTTCCCCCATCACTATACTCTTCATCAGAGACATATTTCCCTGTCAATGCTTTAACATATTTGGCAGATTCTTCAAGATCACTCTCTGAGTCCTCTTCAGACTAAGTAACATATAGATTCTTCTTCTCTTTCTTAAGATATATAGGGCATTCAGCTCTAATGTGACCAAGGCCTTCACATTCATGACATTGTATTCCCTTCCATTGAGTGGATTTTTCTTCAGCCCTTTTTCTTCCAAACTCATTTGACTTATGGATGTCAGATGAGATGTTATTTACATTTGATCTTTGGTTCATATCCATTGGTTTCATCACATTGTTAAATTGTCTTCCAAGCATAACTAAGGCATTTGATATTCCTCCATCTGTATTCAGATCACAATCCTCCTCTTCATCTTCAATATATGACATAAAGGATATGCTTTTGTTCTTCTTTTCAGATCTTTCATTGATGCTTAATTCAAATGTCATAAGAGATCCAACAAGTTCATCCACTTTAATTTTGTCAATGTCTTGAGCTTCTTCTATAGCAGTCACTTTGATATCAAATCTCTTGGGAAGAGACCTGAGCATCTTTCTCACCAATTTGTCTTCAGGTATTTTCTCTCTTAAAGCACTGGATGCATTAGCAATTTCAAGAATGTTCATATGGAAGTCATTAATACTTTCATCATCCTTCATTCTCAAATTCACAAATTTTATGGTGAGCAACTGAAGTCTTGACATCTTAACTTTGAATGTTCCTTCATGAGTAGATTGAAGAATTCCCCATGCATCTTTAACTACTTCACATATGTTCACTAATCTGAAAATGTCAATTCCATTAAATATATCATTCAAGGCTTTATAATTTCCAAGAGAAATTTCATCTTCTTATTTAGACCAATCTTCTTCTGGTTTTAACTCAGAAGTAGATTCTCCATTTTCTCCCAATTTGACAGGGTGTTTCCATCATTTTAAAATAGCTTTCCAAGCTCTGTTGTCCAGAGACTTTAAGAAGGCAACAATACGTGGTTTCCAATAGTCATAATTACTTCCATCCATAATGGGTGGTCTGTTCACAAATCCTCCTCCCTTGTCCATAGTACCAGAAAGTATCTTCCTTGGATCTCACCCAGATAAAGAGCATGATGTCTGCTCTGATACCAATTGAAATTCTGGTATCAGATATGTGATATCGAAGGAGATGTCACGACACAAATATCTGAGTACAATGTAAAGTGCAACAAATATGAAAGTAGTAAAAATACAAAGGATTGTTAACCCAGTTCAGTGTACAACAACACCTACTTTGGGGGCTACCAAGCTAGGGACAAGTCCACTAAATAGTATCAATTCATAGACCCTCAGTAAATAACCAGTTTACGATCTAATCACTTAATCACTAAGCGTGCTATACTTCTACCTAAGACACTCCTAGGTATGATGTCATCCTCAAATCCCTTCAATAACTTACAGTGAAGAAACAACAGAATTAATAAGTTTGAAAGACTTCAATCATTCAATGCTTAAAAGCTTATGAATGATACACAATTAACAATTTAAATAACAACTCAAGTATTAAATAAATACTAGAGTGTATTACAAATAAAATACTTAGACTTCTAAAACAGAAAGAAAATATTCTTCTTTAAAAGTTGTGTTTTTCTGAATAAGGAAGCGGGTCCTTATAAAGGCGCAACATTGGGCTTGGGCTGAAAAACAAATATTCTAATCTTTTGAATATTTCCATAAAAACAGGCCAAGATATAATCCATAAGGATAATTCAAATAGAAAAATATTCCTCCATATTTTTCGTAGCCTATGAGTCACAAATCTTGAATTATGGCACACATGAAAACAGGAAACAGAAAACTTAAACTGATAGTGGGTTGAGTTCAATTTAGGAGGCAGATGTCAAGACATCTGCTTTGACATCATTCAAAATAGTTTAATTCAAATGTCACGACATTTAGAAAAACATTATCAATTTATTATTTTACCAAAATTGCTGCCAACAAACACTTACATTTATAATTTTCAAAAAAGATGAAACTATTTTCTAAAAATATTATGGACCATTTCTGATTTTTCTATGTTCTTAGTTGATTTTTATTTGATGTTTTGAATATATTTTGGTATTTTACCTTTTATTTCCATTTTTAAACCATTTTTAAAAATCATTTTCTTATTTTATTTTGTCTATTTTGGTAATTTAAATTTTGCATATTCTGGTTGGCTTGGGTCTTGATCATTTAGGTCATGAATTTCATCAACATCAATGGAATTTGGGTGTTGATAGGTTGAAAGACCAAATTCACCAAAATGGCTTATTGATTTTGATGAAGTTAGACCTATTTCATGATCCAATTTGGATTTCTACTTTTTTCTTGTTTACGTTATCTCATATACATCTCTTTCTTCTTTTTCTTTTGATCAATTTGGAAAGAATTTGAACTTTTTAGTTCATCTAAGCTTATGGATATTTGATGAACTTTTGTCATTTTAAATCTACCTCTAATTGATCATTTGATCACTCAAGGTACTTTGGATTGGTGTAAAAATTGTCATGATGTATCTTCCTTGACTTAGGTCTTGATCACCCTTTGTTTTTACTTGTGCTACATGTTTTAGGAGTATGATTTCTACCATATCTATAATATGTATGGTACATATATTGTTATTGATCGATCTCGTATATTATTGACTTCTACATAAGTCCGTTTGTGATTGCTTAACATAGTGCTAAATTTGTCTCGAATCGGAAAACTAACATACTAACTCTAACATATACTGTACTAACTTTTACTTTATGCAATTTAAATTTATTCATTTACTTTATGTCATATAACTTTAGTATATTTATCATTTATGTCATTTATCTTTTTTCTTTTTATTTTATGTCATTTTTTTCCTTTGTGCACATGGACATGTGTTTATGTTTATGCACTTTTTCTTTTGTCCACTTGGAATTTTATTTTGTTCTTAAATTATTAATAATCAACTTGAACGTTAAAAGGCTTAAGGATCTATGTGGACTATGGTTACTATCCTTTGGCATATTGAAGTATTTGGACCTATGGACTTAAGATATGACTTAGTACTTTGAGACCTTTGGAACTTTCGGATCTTGTTGTTATTTTATCTGTGTATTGAGAACTTTTATGTATGCATGTGTTACTTTGAAATTTCATCTGAAGCAAGAATAATTCATCAGAGACACCAAATTCATCTGATGCATGTCAAGTCATATGTACCTTTTCTTAAAGATATTTGATGCAAGCTTGCACCTGAAACACTTATTATTCATCTGATGCTTATTACTTTATTATGTGTGGTTTTAATCCAAAGGATGAGAATGTTATGTTGACTTTATTATGTCAAGAGTTGGCTTCTTGTTTGGTTATTCATTTCCTACCTTAGTTTTTACTTTATGATGTAGGATAGTCCCTTCATCTCTTGCTCATCTTATTTAATTTAAAAATCTTCTCCCTCCTTTTCAAAACTCTTCTTGTTTTCAAACTTGAATGCTTTCATAATTAACTTAGACTTAGGTCCATGCATTTTCAAAAACCTTTTCTTGATCAAATTTTAATTAACTTAACCAAAGTCTAACACTTTTCTTCCAACACTAAAAAAAATACAAAACCTCACTTCAAACTTTTTTTCATTTGGCTTTTGATTTAAAACATTTTCAATGATTAGACACTAGTCATTGACCCGTTGTCGCACGTGATTCAAAACGAGTATTTTAAAAACTATAGATAGTGACAATGGCTCGAGTCGTATCGCAAGGATTCTTGATTTTATTAACTAACAGTAGAGATTAATATGGGGGTTTGATTTTATGGTCGAATTATAAAAATAGATTAAAATAAGTGATTATCAAATAAGCTAAAACGAATCAACCTACTACATCGACTTCTGACTTATCATTGATTCCTATAAAGTTCCAATTTCCCAAATGGGTATGATCCTATTTGATTACAAAAAACTACTGACAAGCGCAATAGAAATTATATAATGAATGCTCTTGAATTTCGGATTAAGAAAACGGATTAAAAACTATTGTGAATTAAGAAAACACAATTTGATCGAACGCTGTAATGCAAAAGCTACGTTAACGGGAATTTGATTCAAGGTCAAACAACAATCGAATTTAAGAATTCTATCCTATAACAACAATTAAATTAAGCAAGCAATTGAGATTATAGGAATAATTCAAAGGAAAACAAATTAATATGAAATTTATAAAAGAACCTCAAACTGGAATTCGATTACAATAGATCGATTCTTGGAAAATTAGTTTCTCGTGATTCGTACCAGCTTCCCAATATTTTTTTCGTGAATAGTAAAACATGATAATCTATAGTAACAGGCTGGTATTGTTTTGACAGAATAAGGGTTAAACCAACAATCCAAACCGGGTCGGAAAATACAAACCAGGCCCATAAAATTGACCCAAAACCAAAATATTTCTAATGTCTGAAACTTCCACGAATTATTCAAGTCAGCTACAGTCTGAATAAACTTATGGCTTTAACATGAAAGTTATAGCTCTTTCTCTTAGCTTTCCAACAAATATTAAAACGCGTTGATCTGATTCCTGTAGCTCCAATTATAAATTTTTCATTGAAAACTGCTAATGCTGAAAATAAAAAACGAAAATCAATGAAAGGTAAAAATAAACTTAAAATATGAAAACACATTAAAATAGAAATAAACTAAAGAAATAAACTAAGGAAATGCATAAGTATAACAGTAGAAGAATGTCCATGAAGATGCACTGATCAGTCATCTTCAAAGTTGAGTTGTAATCCTCATATCTCCATGGTATTGCTTTATGTTGGTGTTGAATCTTTTCTACTTGGAATGGTTAGTGACATACATGTTGAGTTATTTAGGTTGGTTCCCTCCTTTCACTCGTGATGCAAAGATTTACCTTTCTCATGTTCATGATGTATTGGTTGAGTATTCTCCTTAAGATGACAAAATATTTCTTCATTTAAAATTAACCAACAAACAATTTAGTTCTTTTTTTCAAAAGAACAACGTGGTTCTAATTTCATCATTGTACATTGGTGATACGTAGGTACAAGGCTCATTGAAGTCTTTCCGGATCAAAAATCTAAAAAATATTTATTTTCCCATCTCCATAAACTTTTTGCAAAGAACACTATTTTAGTCAAATATATAGATTTTTAAACAGGTTCCTGTGGAGTACCGTAGATGTTTAGGGTGTCAATACCTTCTCTTTGCATAACCAACCCCCTTATCTAGATCATTATTTTTATTCGCTCTTTTTCCATTTTCTTTAGAAACAATAAAGTGTGGTGGTGACTTTCACTTTCTGAGTTAAGTTAATAAATAGTTTAATCTCAACTTTTCACCGCTACACTTATAGTCACTTCATTCTATTCATTCTTTCACATTAAAATTATATGTTCTTGTACCATTATTCCTTGCGTTTTATATGTAAGCTTCTTATTTATCAATTCTCGCATGAATTAATTGAGCTTGCTATTATGCAAATGATATTCTTGAAAAAGTCATGTCACATTTTATGAAAGCGTCTTTATGTTTTGCTTTTAGTGGTATTATATTTTCAATTTTCACCGAGTTAGGCATGTGCGTGTACAGCATCATGAGCACCAATATAAAGAGTTGCATAAATATGACGTTTTTTAAGCGACTCAAGAGTATTTGTTTATATTTATATTCATCATATTTCATGCTATTGTATTTTTTATTGGGATGATTTTTGGGAAAAAAATGATAATATTGTTTGAATTATCTGTTATTTATATTTAGGTATTTCAATTTTGTGTAATATCATGTATGTGGTATATGTGAGTGCACGCTCTTTCTTTGCAAATTCCTCTGTGTGATATTTTGGTATATGTGTGATATATGATACTTCTTATGGCTTGATTTGTCACTTTTTGATATTGTCAAAGAGGGAGAAGCATATGTAAGATAAAGTTAGAATCCACATATTCAGGGGAGACTCAAGAAGACATCAAATGCATTGTCACAAGTTTTGTCATCATAAAAAAGGGGGAGTATGTGAGTACACCTTACTATTAAAGACATTTTGTATCATTTCAAAATTAGAACATTTTAGCATTTGTGTATATTGGACAGTATCATCTTGATCTAAATGTGCATCTTAGTACTAGGGAACTTAGAACTGGTTTGGAAAAAGGTTTCATGCATTAAATCAATTTTTTGTGTATGAAAAACAAGTCCATTTATCGACACATAAATGCTATGAGTTGACACATATAATACATTTTTGAAGGTTGTAGGTTGTATAACACATGTGTCAGCTCATACAACATTTCAGATTAACATATAGAAGAAAACTCTTCTATTAGTCAACACATACGATTTCCGTGTCAGCATATACGATTTTCGTGTCGACACATATGCATATGTAATACATGTGTCAACACACTGACCTATACAGGTTGGCACATACGTCGAATGTGTCGACACATGTCATATGGAGATCGACGCACGCATTAAAAATACTGAAAAATTTGCATTTTTTTCTTAAACCTTTTGCATTCCTTTTTTCTCCAACTTGCACAAATATATATACCACATACATGCATCATTCAAAAGTTGATGAAACCATAAACATACAAAGATTGATCTTCATCTTCAACCTGTCATAGTATATGCATACACACAAACAAATTACAAATAATTATTTTTTGTTTGGGTGCCATCTAGATACAGAGTTGATAACGTCCAATTAAGTTTTTGAATTGTTAATTGGGTTGAGAATATTTGGGGGTGTTCATCGTGAAAAACTGAGAGGGTTTTCCACCAAGATGAAAGTGTTGATTTGGGGGTTTTGTCAAGATTTTGCAGTTCAGATTCGATCCAGTGAAAGTTTTGAATAACGAGGGTTCTTTCAAAGGAGTAACGTGAGATGGTGAATCGATTGGAAATCTTGGGTGATAATAATTTTCAATTTGGATTTGGTCGAGTGAAAGCTTTGAAGAACGGTGGTTTCTTGCAAAAGAGTAACGTGAGACGGTGGATCAAATTGATATTGTTGGGTGACTTGATCAAGCTTAGATCAAGGGAAGAGAAAGTGTTAGAATCAAC
>OX451735.1:224940206-224962706 GCA_948472305.1 Vicia faba
AACAAGGCACAGACTGTTGAAAATATTAAATTTGATTTGGGCCTAAATTTATTAATTGATTTTTGAATTTAGTTATTTTGGGTTTAAGTAGTTTTCTAGAGAATTCTTGTAATATATGGAATCTCTAGATATTTCTTATAATTGTAATATTTTCTAGAATGGTCTTTGGATCTCTAGAGTTGATAACTCTCTAGAATTAGTGTGACTAGAGTTCTCCTTAGAGTACTATAAATAGAGATGTAATCTCACACATTTGTATCAAGCAAAAATACAAAGTTCTTCTCCTCCATACAGAATTATCCTACTTATCAAATTTATATTCAAACCTTCAATATTCTCACGCACTTCTCCTTAACATAAAAGGTCTTATTTCCAACAAAGTGGTATCAAAGCTTCAAGATCCACAAAATGGCGAATGGTGGTTTCCCTTTCCAAATGCCAATGCTCACAAAGAACAACTATGATAATTGGAGTATCAAGATGAATGCGCTACTAGGAGCTCAAGATGTGTGGGATATTATTGAGAAAGGCTTCAAGGATCAAGATGAATCCTCGTCAAGCCAGGGTGTAAGAGAGACATTGAAGGAGTCAAGAAAGAGAGACAAGAAAGCTCTATTTCTCATTTATCAATCGGTGGATGAAGATACGTTTGAGAAGATATCCAACGCAACAACGGCCAAAGAAGCATGGGACAAGCTTCAAACTTGCAACAAAGGAGTTGAGCAGGTAAAAAAGATTCGTCTTCAAACTCTTAGAGGTGACTTTGAACGTTTATTTATGAAAGAGTCTGAGTCAATTTCAGATTATTTTTCTCGAGTATTGACTGTAGTCAATCAACTTAAGAGAAATGGTAAAGATGTTGATGATGTGAAAGTCATGGAGAAAATACTTCGCACTTTAAATCCAAGTTTTGACTTCATTGTTACCAACATTGAAGAAAATAAGGATCTAAAGACCATGACTATTGAGCAACTCATGGGTTCCTTACAAGCATACAAAGAAAAACAAAAGAGAAAAATTAAATAAAAGGAGGCTATGGAGCAATTACTACAACTCAACATAAAGGAATAAAACTATATGGATTACAAGAGCCAAAGAGGACGAGGTCGTGGCCAATATCTTGGACGTGGACGAGGACATGGAGGAGAAGGAAGAGGTGGTTGCAATAACTACTCCAACAACTTCAACAATGGAGAAAGAAGTTGGAATCCACAAGCAACAAGAGGTCATGGAAGAGGAACCTCATGGTCGAGGAGCAATAAATCATAAGTCAAATGTTTCAACTGCAACAAGATTGGTCATTACGCAACCGAGTGTAGATTCTCGGAGAAGGTGGAAGAGAAAGCTAACTTTGTAGAAGAAAAAGGTGGAGAAGAAGAAACTTTGCTACTCGCGTGTCAAAACAAAGTTGAAGAGAAAATAAACAAGTGGTACTTGGACACTGGCGCAAGCAACCACATGTGTGGAGATCGAAGCATGTTCGTAGAGATCAATGAAGCGGCAACTGGTGATGTATCATTTGGAGATGAATCAAGGATACCGGTCAAAGGCAAAGGTAAAATTCTCATACACTTGAAGAATGGGAGTCATCTATTCATATCCAATGTCTATTATGTGCCTAACATGAAGAATAATATTTTGAGTTTGGGACAATTATTAGAGAAATGCTATGACATCCACTTAAAAGAACATAGTCTTTTCTTAAGAGATTGTAGTCATAACTTGATTGCTAAGGTACCTATGTCAAAAAATAGAATGTTCCTCTTGAACATTCAAAATGATGTAGCCAAGTGTCTCAAGGCTTGCTATACCGATTCTTCATGGCTATGGCATCTACGATTCGGGCACCTCAACTTCGATGGTCTAGAACATTTGTCGAAGAAAGAGATGGTGAGAGGCTTGCCTAGGATCAACCACCCAGACCAACTCTGTGAAGGATGTCTAATTGGGAAGCAATTCCGAAAAAATTTCCAAAGGAATCAACGTCAAGAGCGACAAAGCCACTAGAGCTCATACACACGGATGTTTGTGGACCAATCAAACCCAACTCGTTTGGTAAGAATAAATACTTTATCCTTTTTATTGATGATTATTCCAAAAAAATATGGGTTTATTTCTTGAAGGAGAAGTCAGAAGTATTTGACAACTTTAAGAAGTTCAAAGCCCTTGTGGAGAGAGAAAGTGGTCTTACCATCAAGGCCATGAGATCTGACCGAGGAGGAGAGTTCACTTCAAATGAGTTCAACAATTATTGTGAAGACCATGGAATTCGTCGCCAACTGACTATGCCAAGATCGCCTCAACAAAATGGAATATCAGAGAGAAAGAATCGGACTATACTTAACATGGTACGAAGCATGCTCAAGAGCAAGAAGATGCCGAAGGAGTTTTGGGCAGAAGAAGTGGCATGTGCAGTTTACTTGACAAATCGTTACCCAACAAGAAGCGTGCATGAAAAGACACCCCAAGAAGCATGAAGTGGAAGGAAACCTGGGATCTCTCACCTCAAAGTATTTGGAAGCATTGCCTATACCCATGTTCCAGATGAAAGAAGAACAGAGCTCGATGATAAAAGTGAGAAGTATGTATTTGTGGGTTATGACTCAAGCTCTAAAGGGTACAAGCTTTATAACCCAAATAGTGGAAAGATCATCATAAGTCGTGATGTGAAGTTTAACGAAAAAGATTATTGGGATTGGAGTGCTCAAGAAGACAAGTATGATTTTCTTCTTTACTTTGAAGAAGAAGAAGAAGAAGAAGAAGAAGAAATGGAACAACCAATGATAGAGGAACATATTACACCACCTTCCTCACCGACACCAAGGTTGGATTAAACAAGTTCAAGTGAGAAGAAACAACAACTAAGGAGCATTGAAGATCTTTATGAGGTAACCGAAAACCAAAACGACATTAACCTCTTTTGTCTTTTTGGTGATTGTGAGCCTCTAAGATATCAAGAAGCGGTAGAAAACATAAAGTGGAGAGACGCCATGGATGAAGAAATCAAGTCTATCACGAAGAATGATACATGGGAACTTACTACACTTCCACAAGGACATAAAGCAATTGGAGTAAGATGGGTGTACAAGGAAAAGAAGAATGCAAAAGGAGATGTGGAGAGATACAAAGCAAGTTTGGTGGCAAAAGGCTATAGTCAAAGACAAGGAATTGACTATGATGAGGTATTTGCTCCTGTTGCTCGTCTTGAAACTATTAGACTGGTCATTTCCTTGGCAGCCTAAAATGAATGGAAGATCCATCAAATGGATGTGAAATCAGCCTTCTTGAATGGTTTTCTCGGAGAAGAAGTCTATATTGAGCAACCACTAGGCTATGAAGTAAAAGGGAAAGAAGAAAAAGTATTGAAGTTGAAGTATGTAATGTCTCAATATCAAGCTGCCGACATTTTCACCAAGACACTAAAGTTGGAAACTTTCGTGAAGCTAAGGAGTATGCTTGGAGTCACAAATCAAGTTTAAGGGGATATGTTGAAAATATTAAACTTGATCTGGGCCTAAATTTATTAATTGGTTTTTGGACTTAGTTATTTTGGGCTTAAGTAGTTTTCTAGAGAATTCTTGTAATATATGGAATCTCTAGATATTTCTTATAATTGTAATATTTTCTAGAATGGTCTTTGGATCTCTAGAGTTGAGAAGTCTCTAGAATTAGTGTGTCTAGAGTTCTCCTTAGAGTACTATAAATAGAGATGTAATCTCACACATTTGTATCAAGCAAAAATACAAAGTTCTTCTCCTCCATAAAGAATTATCCTACTTATCAAATTTATATTCAAACCTTCAATACCACACACTTCTCCTTAACATAAAAGGTCTTATTTCCAACACAAACAACCAGCTCCTAAAATAACTGAAGAGTAGACATCTCTTACAAAATATCCACTCAATGCATCTACATTGAAACCGATCACAAGACTATATCTTAGACCGTCATCCACCATCAACAGGCAAAGAGAGACAAAGTAACACCAAAATCATTGAACACCTTAGGCTCAGGTTAGAACATTTGGTCTGCTAGAGGTTTAAGCACGTGATAGGGGTTTTAAGCCAGTCAGAGAAGGAGAAAGAGTTCACGATTCTCATATCCAGAAACCAATGTTAAGACAAAAAAAATACTCTTATCCTTCACCTCTTTCACGTTTGTTGACAACCCAGAGAACAAATTATCATTATGTACACACCAAATGGTTAAAACCACTACATGACATATCATAATAAAACATCCTCTAAATTTAACCTTAACTCCCAAAGATAAGAAAAACTAAAAAAAACCTAAGCTCACTAGGAAGAGCCTTCTGAATCCCTAACCCCTGAAAGATCCTATACCAGACACTAGAAGTCACGTTACAAGTAACAAAAAAATGAGAGGCGAATTTCACCCTTTTCTCACAAAAGATCCAAGAGATTTAGTGTGGGTCACATATAACCTTCCCGCTTGTACAAGTTCTCCCTAGACAAGACTTATCCAACAAAAAGTTGTCAGGAGAAGACCACCACCTTAGATGGGGCCTAGTTACCCCAAATAAGAGGAAGGTATGAATTTCACCCAATCAACTGAATATCATTGAGAGATCTGAGATCAATTAGGGCTTTGTAAGTAAACATGATAGAGTAAATTCTATATTTAGTATGCTTTTACTCCCGCTTATCACTCTCTTCACTAAATTTGAACTCTTGGAGAACTATATAGAAAACAAAAATCAAAGGTTCTTCATGAACAAAGAAGGATCCACTACTAGAAAACGCGCATTCAACAATGCCATGTTCACCATGGTTCTTATCTACACCGTGGTGACATCTCTAAAATGAGGCACTGACATAATTATTTTGTTTATTGATTAAAAATTATTTGTATATAATAGCGGTTGATGTACCAATCGTGGTGATACAATCAAACTTTCATGGGTTTGAACCCCATCGCCATAAAATATTTTATTCCTTTAACGTTAAGGTGCACCTTTTCTTTTTATTTATTTTAAAACGCACAAATAAAAGGGATATTACAGTTGGTAGTATTAACCGTTGTGAAATAGTTTATCATATATAAATGAATTAACTCTCACTTATAGATAATATCACCGTTTCCTTCACAAGAAAACCCTAGCACCCATTTTTTCCTTCTTCTTCGCATTTAGCCATGAATCTTGTGCTTCATACAATAAGGTATGCTTCTTCTTCCATCTTCTTGTTAGATAGTTCTTCATTATCTCATTTGTTGCATGTTGTTTTTGTTGATTATACTCCTTTTTTCATATGCGTCTTCATTACCTTATCAAAGGAAACTTCATCCACCTTGTCTTTGCTACAGTTCCACGACTTCATGTATATCCATTGATGATTGTCGTAACCGGCAAAAAAAACGAATCGCCACCATTAATTTTTATCCTAAGACAGGAATATAACGGAATAATCCTAATTGTTGATACAGAGATTCGAAGTTCTTGACTCACTTTAGATGGAGGGAAGGTGTTAGGCACCCTTCATCTACCTTTTTCATAATTTTCAGGTTTTGTTCTTTTTATTGGTGAATATCTTAAAAAATAAGTGTGCGGTTTGAATATGGAAACAAAAAGTACTTTTATTAATAATCATCCTTAAAAGGGAATAAATTTCAGATATTGAAAAAATATTTGAATCGTAAAGAAACTATTGGAAGCATTGATATCTTCACAGCTCTCTTGGGTAGTTTCTCCTTGATGATTATTATCTTTGTCCTATCTAGCTTGACAGACAAATTGTTTCCCTTGGAATTTATTTTATAAGACACTCACCAAAACCTTCGACTTATCTTTTTTAATCCTGTGAATAAGACAAGCAACATAAAATAGAGGGTAATAAGTATATGGAATGCAAAAATGTATGAATACATGAATGTAGGGCTTAGTGACGAGATTTTATGAATGGTATCCTTAGAAGGTAGGTTCTTAGTTTTGTCCTACGGATATTCTAGCCTCCCCATAAGGTGGTTTCCTTAAGGGTATCATGAATAACACTAGAGGGAAAGGCACAAGGTTCTCTCTTAAGTGGAGCCTCTTTTCAAACTGAAACTTTTGTCTCTAGGTCATGAAAGGTCTCATCAAGAGTTTTTGGTGTAAGGTCATACAAAGAGTCATAGGTGTCATTCCAAAGTCCTACTTCCCAAGAGGATGTCTCTCAAGAGGTATTCCTTTTACGGAATTCCACCGACTCTTGGCGAAGTCATCACATAAACTCATAAGGATGATGTATCCTCTTGGCTAATAGACAAACATTCTTTCTAAGGGTTTTTGAAAATATTTTGCAATAATTTAAATCCCGCCACAGATATAATATGATAAAATATAATAAACGAAATAAATGAATAAATAAATAAAGAAAAATAAAGAAAAACCAAAAAGATAAGAAAAACCCTAAACTAAAGAAGAGGCTTCTAAACGTAGGGTTGATTCCCCACCAGAGTCTCCAGCATTTGTAAGTGGTTTTAAATTTGAGAGTCGCCACCCTTAATTTTTATCATAAGGAATGGAATATAAAGGAGAACCCTAAAATTTAGAGATTCTAGGTTTTTTGGACTCGGTTCTAGACGAAGGAAAGGTGTTAGGCACCCCTCATCTACCTTATTCACATGGATACTATGGTTAGAAGTGCGATCTTAGGAAATAGGGTTTTAATTTTTATCAGGGGAACTCGCCACTATTTTAGTCGTATGTCTACGTATCCTCTTAGGAGGAATCAGAGTCTTAATTCGTAGTTCGTAGTTGGTTTGTGTTTTTTATGGATTGCGCAGATATTTTAATTCCCCTTGCACTTAGTCCGGGTGTGAGTAGCAGATATTTTTTACAATGCACGCAGTCAATTTAAATATATTTGTAACCCTATTTGAAAATGGGTTATGGAATTAATTTAGTTATGAAAAATAATTTATTATTTGTTAAATGTTTTTTGAGTGTTAATTGTAGAAAATATCTTATTTAAATGCATGATTTAAAAAATAATAATTTAATGCAATAAATAAAATATATTTGAATGAGTTTAGAAATAATATTATTTGATTTATAAAATAATTAATATGATATTGTAATTATAAAATAGAAAATATATAATATAAAAATTATAAAATAAATTATAAAGAAAATAAAATAAAATGTGGGGGTGTAAATTATGTTAAAGTAGTAAATTAGGGGGGGTATTATCAGCATGGGCCTGAATTCAGATATTGAATTCAAGCCCAAAAGACAGGGGGTGTATTTTAAAACCTAAGTAGTAAAACTGAGGGGTATGAGAAGAGGGGGCCCAAGTCCAGATTTTGGACTGGGCCCATCAGGCTGGGGGGTACGAATCTGTGTGTATTAGCAAAAACAAAATTGAAGGAGGTGTAAATAATAGTTGGGCTTGGCCCAGTGAGCTTTGGGAACTCATTTGATTCGGTGTATGCGTGTGTACCATAATACAATAGGTGTGCGTTTTTAGGGCATTTTGATGGTGATCACGTGGGTATAACAAGGGGTGCATGATAACAATTGTAGGGTGACGCGTGCAGGATCATTAGGCACATTATATTTTGTTTTGTTTTCATCTTTCTCTATCCCCTCAATTTTCCCCTCTCTCTCTCTCCAACAACAACGCACAAGATCACCACCCAAAAACCCTAAGTTATAACCACGACGACGCTAACCCAGAAGTGAATCCAGGAACATAATACCCCAAACCCTAACTCCCCAAATCGCAATTTACAAAAACAACAAACTAAACAACAAGCTAAGTTCCACGAGATACCTCAATTGCTATAATTCTATGAATATTTTCTGATCTCTCTCTGGTTCTCACCCTTCTTCCTTTCTTGCTTCATATGTGATGAAGACGATTGGAGGAGGTGGACGCGGCTGCGATGGGTTGAAGCAGTGATGGCTCAAATAGATTTAGGGTTTCGGATCTCGAAACCCAAATCTCAAGCAAAGACACAAGCGGAGAGGCGACGATTCTTATACTTCTTCTACTCGGTTCTTCAGTAAAAGAGTTTTTTCTGTGAAATTTTCTTTTCTCTCTTTTCCCCCCTCCCCTTTTGTAAATTTCTTCTAGGTTTTTATAGTGTTAGAATTAGTTCAAATTAGGAAACAATTTTGATTTTGTCGTTATAATTGTAATTGATACAAATTTGTACGAATTTGATTTGATAAGATTTTAGTTTTGATTCTTTTGATTCGTTTCAAATATGTATTTGATTCTGTCGAGATCTTAATGTGTATTAAGTTCTAGACAATTTAATGTGAAGATTTGCTTTTATTTTATAAATGTTTGTTTTCAGTTTTTTCCTTTCAAATCTGAACAGTAGTCGTTCGTGTTTTGGGTTTGGCTTAGGCATCGGATACTTGAGAATGAATAGGGGGACATGGTTGATGGGGCAACGACGTTGTTGGGTTGGGATTAAGGTTTGAAACCCCAATTTTGACCCGATCAAACATTTAGAATAATAATAATATTTAACTTTTAATAAATATTATTTTTAGTAATAAAGGTATAATTTATAAAAAACTTGACTCGGTCAACCCTCTAAAAACTTGGCCACACTTTTCCTATTGGGCCAACGATTTCCCGGATGCACCCCACTTGTTGTATGATCCAAAAGAATTTTTTTCTAGCAAATAGGCTTCCACTGTAATGGGCCCTTCTGATTTAGAACACATCCCTTCATGTAATTAGCGCACCTCCCCTTCTGTTTTTTAACAAAATTTTAACAAACCTTAATGGAGAAAAAGATTTAAATGGGCCTAAAATATCTTGATAACCCCTTTTTTCTTAAATGGGAATGTATACTATAATGGGTCGATCAGAAGAAAAAATATACACCCCTCCTCTATGTAAGTTATAAACCACACGGGCCATCAGATTTTGATGGTCCATGTTGACACAGTACACCCCCCTTTATCCCTTTAAACCCCATATTGGATTTATCCACAAAAATGATAATATCAATAAATTACTCATAAATCAGCAGGGCAAATTTGGGGTATGATACTATGTAACAAGGATGCTTGTCCCATGATAGTTGGATGTTATGATAACATGATTTCCTGGCACTCGTTTCGAACTCGAAGATTACTGATGTATGAGGAGAGTTTCACTGGGGATAATAAAAGTATACAGAGAGCTTGCTCCTTTGTGGGATGTCTTGCCCCAATTTGTTGGTAGGGTCTTGGAGAGATTCTTCTTGATATGATTTCGGAAAGTAGGTTGATCATAGTATGAATGACGCTACTATCTTGGACTTTAAAACATTATGCCCTTGATTAACTTCTTTTTTGGATTAATCTCCTATTGATCGAGCGTCTCAATGGTTTGCCCCTATATTTGAGTTCCTTGAAAGGCATGCCCCTTATTGTGGCGGTAAAGCGGCAAGCAAAAAGTAAGTTATTAATTTACCCGGTGATATAGGTTATATCATATCGTGTCTACAGAGATTGGTGAATTGAAATATCGTTCGACAGATCTCCCATTAATGAGTTTGGTTTGAATTGGTAAAAGATAAAAACATAAAAGTAAACATGAACAGGAAATAATTCATTCTCTAGAGAGAAGAAATTTATCAAGCATGCATATAATCTACTTCTCACAAACTTAAACTTATCGACCAGTTACACTTAACCTACAATACTCCTCAGAGTCATCTAGCATCACTCACTATCTAAGTTATTTCTAACCTAAAGTAGAGAGAACTACTATATCATCTCGGCAACGATCTCTCAACCAACCTCAACAACACAGTAGACATCCATATTACTTGTATCGGTGATCTCTCACCGACACAACCAACACAGAAGCATTAAGCTTAGACACCCATAAAGATTGTTAGCTCTAAATATATATCTAGAATCCAGAAACTAACATATAATCATCCTAGATAAGGATTTGAGCAGTATATATCTATAACAATCCAAACCCTGAGCACAGCGCAAAAATCTAAGATAATAATCAACACTGATTTATAAAGCAAATTAAATATAACGCTATGGGCAACAAATATACATGAGTCTAAAGTAAAATCATATAAAAAACCCAACCAAAGAGAAATACACAAAGAGGAAGAGAAATGAACCACAAATCTCTCAATTGATCAGCGTCGATTGATGATCAATCCACCCCGGATCATCCGTATGCAAGCTCCGAAGTTGTTTTCTAAGCTCTCTCTACCAAAAAATGAAGGTTTGATGAGTTGGGAACAAATACCCCAAAACATAACCTAAAAAATATATTTTTTTGCCCCTTTTAACGTAATTATGTCCAGGGGGCCGCGCTAAGCGGAAAAATCCCGCTAAGCGCGCTCTACTGTCATGAGAAAAAAATCAGCATTTTGTTTTCGCTATAACTTGAGAACCGTAACTCGGATTTACGCCCGATTCGAAGCATTGGAAAGCTTATTCAATTATCTATCTAAAAATTTCTAAATATCAACCAAATTGACGATTTATTATTCTTTGATTTTGAGCCTTATTCATTGACGAGTTGCTCAAAATCGTGCATTTGAAGTCGTTTCTTTGACACTTTATTGCTCATGCTCCAAATATGCATCAATACCTATAAAATTAATGGAAAACTATCAAACGGTACACAAATGCACAAAAACTCGATTAAATACAATTTATACATAATTATACAAAAATGGGGAATTATTCAACAATATTAACAACAAAAAGTCGATATGTGCAACAAAAAGTATATACAAAAATAGCTACAATTTGCACTTAACAAACTCTTCCCAACTTGAACTTGTTTGTCCTTAAATAAAGTCAAACAACTCAAAGAACCAAAAGTAATCAACCAAAATATCATGAATCAACAAGTTTTGAAAACGGAAAATAAATGCAATGGCTTAATTGAAAAATGGTACACACGAAGAAACATAATTACCACTAAACTACGACGATAACATAAACACGAGACAAATGATAAATACAAAAATTATGTCAAACATTCTAAAATAATACTAGTTCACAAATGAATCACACCTAGCAAACTCAATCATCGATAGATGAAAAACACACAAAAATTGAGTATTTTCACTCATCCAACAATCTTGCAAACAATAGACTAAATTATGCATTCATCCAAAAATTTATATTGAAAATATAAAAGAAAGAATCTCAAGGGCTTTTCAAGGTTGTAGTGTGGTCGGGTGAACAAACAAGGGATAATTCCTAAGGCTAATCGAAACAAAAACTTGCCTAAACCTAAGGGAGTGATCAATTCAACAAAATTTCAAATAATAGAATTTCAATCAATCTTCTTCTTCATCCCAAGTGTTACATCACACATACATCACTTATTAACACAATATCATTTCAAACTCTTTTTGTTTTTCTTTTTCAAAGTTTTTTTTTTCAATTTTTTTCTTTCTTTTTCACTTTTTTTCTTTCTTTTTATTTTTTTCTCAACCTCATAGCAATCACAACATAAATACACAATCATTTTTCTCCCCAACTTGAATTCAGTCATACATTAAAGTGAATACTCCCTACTTTCTAAGGCAAGGTAAAAATTCAATCCAACACAATGGTTGAGAGTTCAAGAAAGCAACGAATCAACATCCATGAAAAAAGGGAGACTAAACACTCATAGACAAGCATTTAGAAAAAAGAACATGGATATCGACAAAAAGGAGTCAAAAGGGGTTACTAATGATCACACACTCACAAGGTGAATTGACTATTGGGCCAAGATAGTTGTGCTCAAAATGGTACAAAAAATGCCCTGATCATTTTTATGCTTTCATACAACCAACACAAACAAAAGATTAAGCATAATAAAATCCAGTTAAAACAAGAGGTATGGTCTCCAGCATATGTGAACAATGGAAAGCTATTTCACAAAAAGGGTAGGAACTAAAGTGATTCACAAATGAACAAGTATACAAAAGAATGAATGGCATAAAATTGTAAAAAGTCTAAGTATCATGAATATGCTAAAGTATAGAAAGCGATAAACACATACCTCGAACGTGTATAAAACTTTAACAAAATCATTACCACACATTCGCAAGTTGAAACACTCAAACTTGGAAAATCACCAAAAGCGACCTCAAGCTATCAAACCGAAATTGGAGTCCAAACAACAAAAGAAAGAATTAAAAATATTAATGTTATTTACTATTTAAATCCTAGGTGGAAGTGGGAAAAAGGAAAACCAAGCGAAAAATTAAAAAGAGTTCACTGGCTCTGCACAGCAGAGCGTGCTACACCAGTTGCAGAAAAATAAGACAACAACTGGTGCAGCTGCTATGCAAGCTCCACAATCACCCTACATACTCAATTTAAAACAATTACAATATTTAAAACATTAACAAACACACTTCCACAAGCTAAACACGACAAGCTTGCGGAAAAACACAAATTGACATAACGAAACAAACGCGAGAAAGTAAATTAAACAAGTTGAAAAGTGAAATTTTGAAAATTTAAAACAAGTCTCATTTCAACTTGTTAAAACACAAGTCAATACATAACAAAAACAAATACAAACAAAACATGCTTTTTTTACGTCGTAAGCTCGACGTCTTTATTGTGCGAGCTAGTAACCTCCTCTCGTCATGCCATGGTATTGTCACACCGCACAAACCTAAAGAAAGTATCCTAAAATTCACACAACAAATGTTACGAAAACTAGACAATTTACAACAATACGTGAAAAAAAGAAAAATACATATATGCACAAGTATCATATATAAGTTAATGTACAATTTCTATACAACATATACGTTAACTACAAAACTCAAAAACAAAGAAATTATCACAATGCAAAATAATAAACACCAATCCCTGACAACGGTGCCATTTTGCTGCGGCAGTAAAGCGGCAAGCAAAAAGTAAGTTATTAATTTACCCGGTGATATAGGTTATTTCGTATCGTGTCCATAAAGATTGGTGAATTGAAATGTCGTTCGACAAATATCTCATTAATGAATTTTGTTTGAATTGGTAAAACATAAAAACATAAAAGTAAATATGAATAGGAAAGAATTCATTCTCTAGAGAGAAGAAATTTATCAAGCATCCATATAATCTACTTCTCACAAACTTAAACTTATCGACCAGTTACACTTAACCTACAATACTCCTCAGTGTCATCTAGGATAGTTCACTCTCTAAGTTATTTCTAACCCAAAGTAGAGAGAACTACTATATCATCTCGGCGACGATCTCTCATCTAACCTCAACAACACATCAGACATCCATATTACTCATATCGATGATCTCTCAAACGACACAACCAACACAAAAGCTTTAAGCTTTGACACGCATAAAGATTGTTAGCTCTAAATCTATCTCTAGAATCTAGAAACTAACAGATAATCATCCTAGATAAGGATTTGAGCAGTATATATCTATAACAACACAAACCTCGGGCACAGAGCAAAAATCTAAGATAATAATCAACACTGATTTATAAAGCAAATTAAATATAACGCTATGGGCAACAAATATACATGAGTCTAAAGTAAAATCATATAAAAAACCCAACCAAAGAGAAATACACAAAGAGGAAGAGAAATGAACCACAAATCTCTCAATTGATCAGCGTCGATTGATGATCAATCCACCCCGGATCATCCGTATGCAAGCTCTGAAGTTGTTTTCTAAGCTCTCTCTGCCAAAAAATGATGGTTTGATGAGTTGGGAACAAATACCCCAAAATATAACCTAAACAATATTTTTTCCCCTTTTAACGTAATTATATCCAGGGGACCGTGCTAAGGGGAAAAATCCGCTAAGCACGGTCTATTGTCATGAGAAAAAAATCAGTATTTTTTTCCGCCATAACTTGAGAACCGTAACTCCGATTTACGCTCGGTTCAAAGAATTTGAAAGCTTATTCAATTATCTATCTAACAATGCCTAAATATCAACCAAATTAATAAATTCTTATTCTTTGATTTTGAGCCTTATTCGTTGACGAGTTGCTCAAAATCGCGCGTTTGAAGTCGTGTCTTCGACACTTTATTGCTCATGCTCCAAATACGCATTAATACCTATAAAATGAATGGAAAACTATCAAACGGTACACAAATACACAAAAACTCAATTAAATACAATTTATACATAATTATACAAAAAACGGGGAATTATACAAAAAATGGGGAATTATTCAACGATATTAACAACTAAAAGTCGATAATAGTTACAAGTTAAAAAATGGAAAGAATTTGAAAAGCAAAGAATCATATATTTAAAATAGAGGAAGTTTTGACAGCGGTTATAAAACCTAACTGTGATTGTATATTGAACATTGACTAGAATAATATAAATTACACAATGTTGATTTTGAGAATCGAACCTGGAATCTTTAGTTTTATCACAACGATTGGATTAACTAACAGTTGTAATATGGCACGTGCTTTCTAAAATACAACAATCGTCTCAGAACCGTGATTTTAAGTACCACATATACAATTACACGCTACATAACAACGCTGGGTCCCGCGTGATTATATATCTTTTTTAACTATTATTAAATATCTTTTCCATAATAGTAAATATTAAGGACAAAATTAAAGAGAATAACTCTGAACTCTAACCTAACATACCTATGATACTTTATAAAATGATTTAGTACACAATAAAATATTAATTGAAGAGTTTAGAGGTTATTAATTTGTTAACAAATTAAGACTCATAATTTGCAAACAAATTGTTTTTTCAAAATAAATTTCATTTTTTACCTTAATCATCTCTAATATGTATATGTATAAATAATTATGTAATTATGGATGCATTATTTCAAATGTATATCTATCATAAAACATTTTTTATATTTGCAAGTTTATAATAATTTAACAAAAAAATATTATCATTAGCCAATAATAATAATAATAATAATAATAATAATAATAATAATAATAACTATTATTATTATTATTATTATTATTATAATAATAATAATAATAATAATAATAGAAGAAAGTCGAACGACGAAGATGATTGACTCTGTCGATTTCCGGTGAATGACGGAACTGATTTCCGGCACAGCGGCGACACTAGGGTTTTTTTGTGATTTTATCTAGAAAATTGCATTGATTTGTGGTTTAAACTCCTAACTTTCGAATTAGGGATCACAGATTGATACCATTTATGGTGAATCGTGGGAACAATCAAGAAAGGGAGAGGAAGACCACTAAAATCTACAACATAAGCAGCGAACAACATTGGAATGAACACGTTGAATAGTTCGAATTGATCGATTGAAAGCGAGAATGAAGTGAATTGCAACCTAGAGGAAGACAAGATACAAGAACCAGTTCAAGAAGCGGATGCTTAGAGTGTAAGTGAAACCTTAGAAAAGAAGGAAGAAACAAAGGGGAATGAGGAGCATAAAATGTGGACTGATGTAATCAGTGGTAACATGAACTCTCCAAATGGCAAGTCAATTGGTTTCATCGCGCAAAAAATGGTGGATGGAGAGGTAGAAATTAAAATTGAAGAAGAAGACATTGCTGAAGAAGTCAAGTATTGGAAATTAGCGCTTATCATGTATGTGCTTGGAGGAAATCTTAGCATGAATAATGTCAAACTGTTTATGTGCAAGACCTGGAACCATGTGAAGTTTCCAGAAATGTTCTACAATGAAGAAGGTTACTTCATTTTACGATTCCACTCTTTCCAAGAGAAGGAAGTTGTTCTTATGAAAGTCCATTACACCATACATAATATGCCAATGTTATTGCAATACTAGAAGCCAGATTTCAATCTGAAGACTGACATGCTCCATACATTGCCATTATGGATGAAATTGCCCCAACTGCCTCTGCACCTTTGGGGAACAACAAGCTTGAGCAAGATAGGTAGTGCGCTTGGAACACCAGTGGTTACTGATGAATACACGACAAGCAAATTGTGTAAGTCTCAGAGTGCCTAAGAGGGGGGTGAATTAGGTCTTATAAAATTTATTTGATTTTATGAGAATGCTTGGTAGTAATTTTTGGTTAAGTGTTTGAAGGTTTTGTTTATATCTTTATCTTTTCCTGATTATGGTGATGAAAGCGATAAATGCGGAAAAGTAAAGAACACTGTGATATATCCTGGTTCCCCTCACAATCCGAGAGTACTCCAGTCCCCTTTCCAACACGAAAGAGATTTCACTATAGTTAGAATGATTGTACAACCTATGCTTACTATCTAACCTATAGGGTGATCAAAGGTTCTTAACACCTTTAAGACCAAACAAACACTAATGTGAATGAAGAACAATCCTCTTCAAATCACAACACTTACTTCCAACAATCCTGGATAGTAAGGGAATAATTTCTTTAAGTAATACAATGATTTAGTTTGAAGTATATGGAGAGCTTTATCAATCTTCAATTGATCTTCTTCTTCAAGATAAAAACAATTCTCAACAATGTATATAAATGTTCACAATGTATGTATGAAACTTGAAATGATAATGAAAGTGTATATGATAAGTTTCACAAAATTATGAACACATGAAAGTATAATTTCAAATGTGAGTAAATGAGAAAATTGTTAATGAAGAAGGATATTTGTTAATTTGAAAATTGAAGTATTGAACATTGAACATATATGAAAATGTTATTGTGTTCTTGTTTTTAAAATCTGAAAAATCTGCATTTTATAAAGTTGTAAGAACCTCTTCATTCATGCCAATTCATATGAAAAGTTGCAATGCATTCATGAAATGATACCACTTGAAAAATATTCAAAAAACAAAGTAAAAGCTGCATTGGTTCGCTAGGAACCGGTTCCGACACTGACAGAACCCGGTTCTTAGTGAACGTTATAAGTTAGAATTCAAAAAATATCACGCAGGAACCGGTTCCCCTATTGGTACAACCCGGTTCCTGGTACAAAAACCAGGGACATGTTTTTTGAGAAAAGCTGGAACCCGGTTCCCTGTTAGGGAGGAACCGGTTCCTAAAGGTTTATTTTCAAAAATACATTTTGAAAGATATTTCAAACAAAGTTTTTCTTGATGTTAAAGATATGGAATATGTATATGTTGATGAATGCATATTGTGAACATCTATATTCAAGATTTAAAGAATTATTTATACCATTTTGACATTTGATGATTTCTTCAATAACTCTTCAATAATCTTCAAGACTTTTTATTTGATGTTGATAAGCTTTTTGCACATCCTTTGAAACTTGATGTCCATGTTGTCTTCATCAAAACACATGCTTTAAATATGACTTGAGAAGCTTGCAATTACATTCTCCCCCTTTTTGATGATGACAACCAAATCTTGAAAATGATTTCTTGAAATGTTCATGTTGTTTTGTGTAGCAAACATGTTGAGCAAATGCAAGGCTCCCCCTAAATTGTATGCTCCCCCTAAGTCCATGATTCCTTGAATTTTGGAGAGAGTTTGATATTTATATGGGCCTGCAATTTCTTGAAACAAAACAACATACATGCATACTCTTCTCCCCCTTTGTTAACATCAAAAAGGATGGGGAAAAAGAGTGAAATAGATACATATAAAAATTAAGACGATAAAAACATATAAAAGAAGGAGTGCACCTTGTGAGAACTATTTAGTGATCACCTTCTTCAAAAAAAATAGCAAGATCTTTTCCAAGCTTTTTGTTCTTGATGGACCAAAGAGATCCATGTGTAACAATTGTAGTGGTCTTGAAGTAGACACCACATTCTTAGATTTGAAAGTTGTTTTGGTCTGTTTGCCCTTTTGGCATGCATTACATAATTTGTCCTTGATGAACTTCATCTTTGGTAGACCAATAACTAAGTCATGCTTAACCAATTTGTTCAAGTGCTCCATGTGAATGTGAGTGATCCTCTTGTGCCATAACCAAGCGTCATTGTTGTTTACCATAAGACATTGTACCTTCAGAGACAAATCATCTAAAGTAATCATAAAAATATTGTTAGTTCTTATACCTTTGAGTTTTACCTCATTGGTTGCCTCATCCATAATGAGACATTCATCTTTGTTGAATTTGATCTTGAACCCTCTATCGCAAAGTTGACTTATGCTAAGAAGATTGTGCTTTAATCCTTCAACATAGAGAACATCCTCAATTTGAATGGATGGAAGTGTGCCAACTATTCCAACGCCAAGAATCTTTCCTTTGGTGTTGTCTCCATAGGTGACATACCCTTTGGCTTTATGTACTAGATATGAAAATTGGTGTACATCTCCTGTCATATGCTTTGAACATCCACTATCAAGATACCAAACATTTGATGTGGATTTCAAGCATACCTACACAAACAAATTATTCTTTGTTAGGTACCCAAGTTGCCTTGGGTCCTTCATAGTTAGTTCCCTTTTTCACCCACACATAATGCCCACTTGCTATACTAAAGTTTCTAACATAGCAAGCATTAGGTGTATGGCCTTTAATACCACAATAAAAACAAGTAGGTTCAAAGTTACTTCTATATCTAGAAGGATAAGATTTCTTCTTAGGAAATGTTTTCTTTTTCGATACATTAGGCTTTTTCTTTTGATGATTATGAACAACTTGCTTCTTTTCTACTTTCTTGGGATTGGAACTATTACTAGCCTTTACAAAAACAGTGGGATTGTTACTTGGTTTCTTAGAGTTCACATAACCAAGACCCCTTTTATCATTAGGATAGCGTTGTTGGCTTAGTAATCCTTCCAATCCTATTTGTCCTTTTTCATATCGTTCAATGACTCTTTTCAATTGAACAATTTGAAAGACATTTGATTCACACTTGGAGCATGCACAGTTTTCTTTTTCTTTAATAAAATTCTGTTTTTGAAGTTCAAAATCTTTAGTCATGGTGTCAATTTTTTTCTAAACAACTTAGAAGTTCTTTTTCTTGATTTGACACCTTTTTGTATAAAATTTTGCATTCTCTCAAGAGTTCATCAATAGCATCTTGAACATCATCATCAAAAAGATTAAATTCATTACTAACCTCTTCTTCATTGTCGGAGTGATGTGAAGCCATTAATGCTAGATTTGCACATTCCTCACTTTCCGAATCGGATGAAGAACTTATCTCATTATCTTCCCATGCAACATAAGCCTTTTTGTTCTTGAACTCCTTTTTGCCTTTGAATCCATTTTTCTTGGAGAGTTTTGGACAATCCGGCTTTATGTGACCTTGCTTTCCACATTCATAACATGTGACATCTTGTGTTGATGTGGAGGCTTCTTTATCTTTATGATTATAAAATTTCTTCCTCTTGACAAAGGTAGCATTATGAAGATTATTTTTATGACCAAAATATTTTCCTAACCTTTTTACAAGAAGCAAGAAGTTTTCATCTTCCTCCGATGCATCGTTATCTTGACTTTCCTTTGAATCAACTTTCAAGGCAATGCCTTTGGATTTCTTCTCTAAATTTTCATGTTTTTCAAGTCTACCGAGTTCCGTTTCATATTCTTGAAGTTTGCCAAATAATGTAGCGGAAGTCATTGCGGAGAGACTCTTCTTTTCTGAGATTGCCGTTACCTTTGGTTGCCATTCCCTAGTCAATGATCTAAGGATTTTCAAGTTGAGTTCATCATTTGTCAAGGTTTTACCAAGAGCATTTAAGTGATTTGTCAAATGCACAAATCTCTTTTGTAAGTCAAGAATGGATTCTCCGGGCTGCATTCGAAATAGTTCATATTCTTGACTCAAGGTATTTAGCCTTGATCTTTTTACTTCAGCCGTTCCTTCATGAGTTTGAACCAGGGTATCCCATATTTCTTTTGCTGTCTTGCAGTTCGAGACACGGAAAAATTCGTCCATACTGAGTGCACCTTGAAGAAGGTTTATTGCCTTTTTGTCATAGAGAACTTTCTTTTTATCATCGTCGTCCCATGCAGTTTTGATTTTTACAGAACCAATGCCATTGATAACAGATATCGGGATAAATGGACCATTTTCAACAGCATCCCATACTTCCTCTCCTTGTGTTTCTAAATGCGCCTTCATGCGTATTTTCCAGAAGTCAAAATATTCACCACAGAATAGAGGAGGCTTGTTGTTACTACCACCATCTCTGAAGACTGGTTGATGATTTGCGGAAGCCATTCTGGATCTTTAGGAACAAGTTACCTATAACTTGCTCTGATGCCAATTGTAAGTCTCAGAGTGCCTAAGAGGAGGGGTGAATTAGGTCTTATAAAATTTATTCGATTTTATGAGAATGCTTGGTAGTAATTTTTGGTTAAGTGTTTGAAGGTTTTGTTTATATCTTTATCTTTTCCTGATTATGGTGATGAAAGTGATAAATGCGGAAAAGTAAAGAACACAGTGATATATCCTGGTTCCCCTCACAATCCGAGAGTACTCCAGTCCCCTTTCCAACACGAAAGATATTTCACTATAGTTAGAATGATTGTACAACCTATGCTTACTATCTAACCTATAGAGTGATCAAAGGTTCTTAACACCTTTAAGACCAAACAAACACTAATGTGAATGAAGAACAATCCTCTTCAAATCACAACACTTACTTCCAACAATCCTGGATAGTAAGGGAATAATTTCTTTAAGTAATACAATGATTTAGTTTGAAGTATATGGAGAGCTTTATCAATCTTCAATTGATCTTCTTCTTCAAGATAAAAACAATTCTCAACAATGTATATAAATGTTCACAATGTATGTATGAAACTTGAAATGATAATGAAAGTGTATATGGAAAGTTTCACAAAATTATGAACACATGAAAGTATAATTTCAAATGTGAGTAAATGAGAAAATTGTTAATGAAGAAGGATATTTGTTAAATTTGAAAATTGAAGTATTGAACATTGAACATATATGAAAATGTTATTGTGTTCTTGTTTTTAAAATCTGAAAAATCTGCATTTTATAAAGTTGTAAGAACCTCTTCATTCATGCCAATTCATATGAAAAGTTGCAATGCATTCATGAAAAGATACCACTTGAAAAATGTTCAAAAAACAAAGTAAAAGCTGCATTGGTTCGCTAGGAACCGGTTCCGACACTGACAAAACTCGGTTCTTAGTGAACGTTATAAGTTAGAATTCAAAAAATATCACGCAGGAACCGGTTCCCCTATTGGTACAACCCGGTTCCTGGTACAAAAACCAGGGACATGTTTTTTGAGAAAAGTTGGAACCCGGTTCCCTGTTAGGGAGGAACCGGTTCCTAAAGGTTTATTTTCAAAAATACATTTTGAAAGATATTTCAAACAAAGTTTTTCTTGATGTTAAAGATATGGAATATGTATTTGTTGATGAATGCATATTGTGAACATCTATATTCAAGATTTAAAGAATTATTTATACCATTTTGACATTTGATGATTTCTTCAATAATTCTTCAATAATCTTCAAGACTTTTTATTTGATGTTGATAAGCTTTTTGCACATCCTTTGAAACTTGATGTCCATGTTGTCTTCATCAAAACACATGCTTTAAATATGACTTGAGAAGCTTGCAATTACAAATTGCGTATCTCTTATGCGAGAATTCTTGTGGAAATAGATATTACATAGGAGTTACCTCAAGAAATCAACACACAGGATGCTTAAGGAAACAAATTAAAACAGATGGTTAAATATGAATGGAAGTCGTTGTACTGTGAAAATTTTCAAAGAGAAGGGAATAAGTGTGAACAAAAGCAGAGAAAGACATCTTTCAAAAAATGGCAGCCAAAACAAGCAGAGAAGGGAAAAGAGGAAGCAGGGGAGCAGCCTAATCAGGAAACAACAGGGGGATAAATAACTAGACTCCTGTAGGGAAACAGAGAAGAGACAAGGGGAAAAGGGGTTGTTAGAAGGCACCTCAGGGGTTATTAAATATGTGAATGGTTTTGATGTGCTAAGGCTTTTGAATGAGTCATTAGTGCATCAAAATGAGGTCACATGATCCTATCTTGGAATGTGCGGGGGATGAATAAGTCAGGTAAAATTAAGGAGATTAGCTCCCATCTCCATAGACTTAAACCTGAGATTGTCATCTTGATTGAAACTAGGGTAAAGGCTGGTAAAGCCTTAGCTGTTAGAAATAAACTAAATTTGAAAGGTACTTATATAGACAATTATGACAAGCCTGAGAATGGTAGACTGTGGTTTTGCTGGAAGGAGGATAAGTTTGATATTAAACTTATCAGATGTACTGGCCAGCTTATGCATTGTGGGGTCTATGATAGCAATGGAAGGCTTGTGTTTTGGTTAAAATCCATTTATGCAGCCAATAAGCTAGAGGAAAGAAGGAAATTATGGCAAAATATAGGCAACATTCACAACACTCAGTTAGGGGCCTAGTGTCTCATGGGAGACTTTAGCAATGTCCTGAATTCTTAGGATAAAATTGGAGGGAAAAGGGTCACTACAAAGGAGTATGAGGATATGAGGAACATGATGGATACCACTGGGCTGCATGAAAAAGATAGCAGGGGTGACTACTATACATGGACCAATAATAAGGCTGAATCTCCTATTTACTCTAGAATTGATAGAGTTTTAGGCAATTTGGAGTGGCTGGCGAATAATATGGAGAACCACCTTAGCATCCTGAATTCACACATTTCTGA